>BPLQ01015084.1:0-20718 GCA_021605075.1 Caerostris darwini | reverse complement strand
AGATAAAATATTTAAATATCCAATTCCGAATAGATCCCAAAATGAATTCCCTGCGAATCTTTTCTGCTATTTTAGCCTCTATCTTTTCAATTTATATTCATCTCTGGACTTAATATCCACCATCTCATCCCTTCTCATCAGACGATTCCTCTAAAAATATCGTCGCGGAACCCCCCAATTACCCCATCATCTCAATGACCCACTTTTAGCCAAATAAGGAGCGGAGTAATTGCCAAACTTTGCGAGGACCCCGCTTCAAATACTTTCACTTGATTTCGCGCGTCTACGGGGTCAATCAAACGATAAGAGCGGTAATTTGTCCTCCGCCTCATTTAAAATATTTAATGAGACCGAAAGGCCGTTTGCTCTTTTTTATTGCCCATCCCCCTTCTCCATCGCTGGCCAGGAGTGACATTGATTGGACGAGCTGTCACGAGTTGGTATGACGCGGGAAAATGGGTGCCCGCGAGTCGTTCGTCATAAGGGCTTGAATGTTTTATATACTTCTGTCTCCAAAAGAAAAAGATATGGAGATTCAATTATCGTAATAAAGATAAATTCAAGGGTTGTCTTAATAGTGAATGATTTATTGTTATTTTTAATATCTTGTACTGAATAGTCTATGAGGGTGTGGTTTGGTTTTTTTCGCTCTACGGTCTTTTCTGTACACTTTTAGGCTAATTAAGTACGTCCACTTTAGTCCTTTAGTAAGTTTCAGTCTCATATGACCGTAGAGCGTTACAGAGCCCAATCAGACTTCTTCTTCTCACCCACATCCTTCCCAAACTGTAAAGGCAACTTAGCTCTGCACAGGGATGTGACGTGTTGTATAGTAGTAGTAGTGGTAGTGGTTCGAACTGAGTTAAACCTAGGTCCCGTCTAATTAGCCTAAAGTGTGCACAAATGACCATAGAGCGACAAACCAAACCAGGATGTTTCGGTAATGATGTTGATAATGCTATTACAAGCTTGTGCTTTTGCTGGGGTAGTATTTTTCTGCAAATCTTTTGAAATTCTAACGCACAAGAGTCGTATTCGAAACACAATTTTCCGCTTCCATACAGAATGTATATAAATTTGACTTATACCAGAATACGCCAAAGTACCACTATACTTTTCAATTTTTATAAGATTTCCATTAAGATCATTTTGTAATACTATATTAACGTTAAAAATAGGAAGTTTGAAATCCGTCGATTTGGTAAAGATTCTGACTCACAAGAGTCGTATTCCAAACAAACGTTTTCGCGTCCAAATAGAACGTATATAAAGGTGGACTTATACCAGAGTGATTATACGCCGAAGTACCACTGTCCTTTTCTAGTTTTTATATGATTTCCATTAAACCTAATTCATAAAACGATATTTACATTAAAAATAGCAGAAGATAAAATATTTAAGTTACCATTCCGAATAGATACCAAAATGAATTCCTGCGAATCTTTTCTGCTATTTTGGCGTCTATCTTTCAATTTATATTCACCTCTGACTTAATATCCACCCCATCTCTTCTCATCAGACGATTCCTCTAAAAATATCGTCGCGGAACCCTCAATTACCCCAATCATCTCGATGACCCACTTTTTAGCCAAATAAGGAGCGGAGTAATTGCCGAAGTTTGCGAGGACCCCGCTTCAATCAGTTCGCACTTGATTTCGCGCGTTTACGGGGTCAATCGAACGATAAGAGCGGTGATTTGTCCGTCCGCTTCATTTAAATATTTAATGGGACCGGAAAGGTCGTTTGTTCTTTTTTAACCCATCCCCCTCTCCTTTCTGGTCAGGAGTGACATTGTTTGGACGAGCTGCCACGAGTCGGAAAAGACGCGGGAAAATGGATGCCCGCGAATCGTTTGTCATGAGGAGTTGAATATTTTATATACTTTTGGAGAAGATCTGGAGATTCTATTTTAATGGTAATAAAGATAAATTCCTAATAATAAAATGATCTTCTTAATGCTGAATGCTTTATAATTATTTTTAATATCAATCTTGTGCTGAATAATCTATGAGGGTTTGGTTTGATTTGTCACTGTACGGTATGTTTGTGCACATTTTAGACTAATTAGACCGGGACCTACAGTTTAATGTGGATTTCGAACCACCAACAAACATTCATGATCGTCAGTATTCGAGCCTGAAGCCTGTGGTAGGTATGGATAAATATGTATGCTTAAATAAGCGTCACAGTGGTGCTCTTGTCAGTGTGTAGGTTTGGTTTCGTTTTTGCTATACTGTCATTTTTTGCACACTTTAGGCTAATTAGACCTGGACCTACAATTTAATGTGGATTCCGAACCACTCACAAACATTCCATGCCACTGCCAGAATTTGTACCTGAAACCTGTGGTACCAAAGGCTAGAGGGCTTGACAATTGACCATCAGGTCGCAGTCTGAGGAGTAAAGATGAGAGGAAAACAATCCTCAGAAAGATCATCAGAAATTCAGAAAGATCTGAAAACAATCCTCAGATTCAGTGGCAAATTTCTCGCTTTTGCATGGTGAAATACTCACCATGGAGTTTTTTGTTTTCAAAACATTGATTGCAAGATACTCCTTTATAAGATTCGAACCTTTTCCCTTCTATACTATAACCTGTCTTCACGTTATTACTGGATAATGAGCCAGTAAAAGTAGAGATATATATGGCAAGTCCTTGTCCTCTACATAACTCCCTCTGGGGTGTATCTACTTCAGATGTGTACAGGCGCCACGAACAAGCAGTTCAATGATATTCTTAATAGTGAATGAATTATTAATATGGACTCCTCGTGGATTGTTCCAGTCCATGAGGAGTAAAGATGAGATGATATTGCTTTCTGACAGATTTTCCAGTGGCAAATCTCTTGTTTTTGTATGTCGTGTTAGAGATTATTCTAAGCGTCACTGATGTTGGAATATTCACCATTGAGTTTTCTTGTATTCAAAAACATTGCCCGCAGGATGCTTCTGTAATACCGTGGCCTGGTAATAATTTTAGCAATTTTATGAGGAATTTGTTGACAAAAAAAGCATGGGGAAATAGTATCTGGAAATTGTTAGGTGCTTATTAAAAATATTAAAATCCCGAGAAGCTTCAAGAAAATTCTTGAATTCTAGAATATTCTTAATAGGTTGAGTAGTTATCTTTTGTTCTATGTATGCCTGTCTTCGCTATTCTGTTAAAACTTGGCATGTGTTTTTATTTGATAAAAGTTAGAATTTTAATACAACTCTGCTTTTGGAAACAAACCATATATTTGTAGGGTTGTCTTTTAGAAATTCATTCAAGAAATTAAAGGGGTAGTTTCGGTGCAATATATCTTCATTACGCAGAGTTAGTGAAAAAATAACATTTTGACGTGTGTTCCATTGCTCCAACAGAAGTAAAATTTGGTGATTTCAGATAATGCGTTTGAAATTTATTAAATAAAACGTCAAAATTCACCAACAGGTTACGTTGTAGCTGCGCGAGTGATTATTTCCTTAAATTTTAAGTCTCCATTGGCCTTATTATTTGGATGAACAGAAGAAGGTTTATATGTACCATACTAGCCTACTTATGTGTGTCATATTATAATACTGTCATAGTTATGTGTGTCATATTAGGATACTGTCATACTTATGTGTGTCATATTATGATACTGTCATACTTATGTGTGTCATATTGTTCTACTATAACTGAGGACACTATTGTGGTGATCTTCTGCTGAATAGTGGTATTCCTCTGAAGAATTCTGTTGTAAGAAGGTTTCCATCACCGGATATGTGTGAGGTTATCATGTCATGTTGAAGGATTTTTTTGATTCCAGAACTGCCTTAAAGTTTATGCGTTCAGGACATGCAAATTGAGTAATATAAAACTCCCCTAATTTAAAGTTCGAATGATGCACTGTCATTTTTTCTGTGCAAGTAGCCATCAGGAGCCTCAGTCATTACTCATTTAGTACTACCTAGGATACACTTGAGACTTAAGGTTGTCATGGACACGAGTAACATTACCTCACAAAATGGACATTGTGTACTCCGATATGCTTTATGTAAGACAGAAAAATGATTGAAAATGAATAAGTCCCATTTATTTGTTTTCTTGGGACTGGATTCTAACTTATAGCAGAATGGTGGTTTGTGCTCTCTTTACTGGAGGGCCTGAGAAAACATGTCCTGATCACACGGACTTTTATTAGGGTGCTTCTAGCTTTTTAAATTTTTATCCTTAGAACATTTAACTATTTTTAAAGTCTTTTTATCGGTTTTGTTAAAAATGTCTGGTCTTTTTCCTTTTGTAATTTTGATTTGCTTATATGTTCTTTTTTTTTTGTTTCTACGGTAAGTGGCCAAATTTGTATGGATTGGGTTTCAATAAAGCCACAGGTAACAAAAAGCTCCCATAATCTGTATTTCTCAATTTGTCCATTCATTTTATTAAGACACCATTTCATAGATGCACATTTAATAAGCTATTATTTAACTACAGTTGACAGCCTTATACTCCAGGTTACCCCGTCCTTTTAAAATTCTAATACATTTCAAATACATGGTGTGTTATATATAGTGTTTAATAAAACATATCTAAAATTTTATCTAAACTTTTAAAATATACCAAAATATACATAGTACATTATCTTTAAAATTTATATATCCAAGAATTTTTATTTGAACGATTATAATTTTGTATAAGAACCTGACCACCCTTTTTCTATACCCGGCTGAGAGTTCCTATACTTCAGCGATTGAAAAGAACAAAAAGAATCTTTAAATGACTCAACTTTCCTTCTTAATTCTACCATCACAGCGAAAATTCTGCTGCAAGTGCTGCTGTGATTCCAAAATCTGAAAAACGTCTACCCGTTCCATTTATAAAATTTTACGGATACTTTTTCTATCGACTCCATTCATTCTCAGAACGGGCGCAGTGCAGGGAATTCTTGGAACATTTTTTAATAACAATAATAAAATGGCGGATCGAAGAAGTAAAGCCGCTTTTCCCAACAACCCCATGATGACGGTGATAAATTTCTCTGAGGGCCAGCGCAGGCTAATCCAGAAAAAGTAATTGCAAAGGGAACTCATTATTCTTTATTTCCCCCCTCTTTCCTCTTCACTTCGAATTGCGGGGCAGAATCGCAGACGATTTCGCGTCGGGTTAAAATAGGCAGAATTTATATCTGGCAATAACATTTTGAGCAAACGATTTTTTTTTTTTTTTAGTTTCTTTATCTTTTTTTCTTCTTTTCTAACTTCGGCATCAGCTTAAATTACAGCAAAAGATTTTCCGTTTATTTAGTTGAGATTTATGTTCGGCGGTTATGTGCGCCTAACGGTCGTTTTCGCGGTTCGAAAAAACGACTCTTTTAGCCGAAGACGAATTGGAACGCGTTCGGTCGCTCGTTTTTTGTGTTCGAAAATCATTCCTTTTGCGAACCAAAATGAAAATGAGCTTCATCAGGATGGATGGCCTCGTTGAGGTAAATTGGGCAATCCCCGCTACTGCACTCATTGAAATGCGAGCGTTCTGTCATAAAGGAACATCTCTCTATTTATATATATATATATATATATATGCATGTATATAAACATAGCTGTTATTTCCTGTAGAGAAGTTTCTGGATTAAGAGTAATGAATTGATGAATGAAGATATCTCCTAAATGATTTTTGTTCTAATAGAGCTATTTCCTTTGCTTATAAAACATCCACACCAAAAAATTCGCCATCAGAAAGCTTTGAAGTGCATTCTACTACTCCCCCAAATGATACAAAATTTATATTAATACTTCAAATGCTTGTCATTTAAAAAAGAAATACAGAAATACAGAGGTGTCCAGAAAGTAAGACCAATTTTCAATTTAAAATTCCCGAGGCATATGGAATTTCAATTTTTTTCTTCTTTTTTAGGTTGCTGGCACTGTCCTTGACATCTGTGGAAATTTCACGTCAAAAAGAGTTACACTTGTCTTTGTGAGACGCTAAAACTGATTCCGGCGATTTTTGAAATGTGGGAATTAATTGAGCAAAAACTTGCATTAACATTTGTCTGCGGAAACGTATAGAATGTTGCAGAAGGCATATGGTGAGCATTCCTATATCGGAAAGAAATGTTTAGAAGTGGTATAAACAGTTCAAAGAAGGTAGAGAACACGTTGAAGACGAAGAGCTATCTGGTCGACCCTCAATCTCAACCGACGAAGCTCACGTCCAAAAAATTAAAGATTGGGTGCTTGCAAACCGTCGATTTACAATTAGAGACCTTGCTGATGATGTTGGAATTTCAAAAGGATCGGTCACACCGTGCGACTTCTGGTTATTCCTTAAACTCAAAAGATCACGCAGGGAGCACCGTTTTGAGTCGATTGAAGAGATTCAAAGTGAATCGCCCCGCGCTTTGAAGGCCATCCCAGCCGAGGATTTTTTAGCATTCATTGAAGATTGGAAAAAAAGTTGGCGGAAGTTCATTGTGTCTGGAATGTTAGTAAATGTCAAATCTGGTGATCTTCAATAAAGTTCAAGTAAGGAAAAAAAAAGCCAGAGAAAATTCAATTTGGTTAATTTTCATTTATGTACGTACATATTTCATCCAACTGCTTCTGTATTTATGTATTTAGTACTAAGCTAATTAAATTGTTTGATGCAATCTTATTTGTTTATAGTATGCCAGTAACAGCTGAATTTATTGTCATAGGAAAGAATTAATAATTTTCTCTTTATTTCTTACGGGAAAAATTCATTTGGTATACGCCCAGTTTGGTATAAGTCCAAGGATCTGTAACTTTTGGTACAAATCCAAGGATCTGTTGGACGTATACTGATTTTACACTGTATAATAAAGCTATACTGATACTTGTAAAGGACCCTGTAGGTCCCGGTCTAATTAGCCCCAAAGTGTACACAAAATGACCGTAGAGATATGATCAGCTATGTAAGCTTCAGGTTCGAATCCTGGAGGTGGCATGGGTGTTTACTAGTGGTTGGGAATCTACGTTAAACTGTAGATCCCTGTCAAATTAGTCCAAAATATGCACAAAATGACTTTAGAGCGAGAAACCAAACCCCTCTCTCTCTCTGATTGTACCACATGCTTCAGGTTCGAATCTTGATGGTGGCATGTTAGTGCGTGGGAATCCAAACTGTAGGTTCCCGTCTAATTAAACTAAAGTGTGCACAAAGTGATTGTAGAGAGAAAAACCAAACCAAATCTTGTCAGAACCCAACAAGAGTACTTTCCAAACTGCAGATTTAACGAGCCTATTACCGCAATGTATACAGATCCCATCTTGATAAACTGAACAATCTAATCTGAATCTAAAAATAACTATTATCTCACAACATAAGATTAACCTAGTAACCCTTTGTATTTTTGTAATTTTATTTTATTTAAAAGAAAAAAAGGGTAAAATATATCCCCTGGTATGAAATAAATCTGACAGATGTATTTGATTTTATATTCTTGAGGAACCAGAAGTCTTTTACTGCAGCGTTTCTGAAATGCTGCAGCATAAAGACAAAAGGGAGAATATATATTCCAAGAATAAAAGAGCTATTCTTTTTTTTTGTAACAGATTCCTGGGGGAGTGGGAGGAAAGAATCTTTCGAATGTCACGTAAAATGTATATTTTTCGATATTCTTCTCCTTCCCCGGAAATGGAAAAACTTAGCAGAGTGAGAGAATCTAAATATTTTGATAAGAGCTCGACTTTCTGCCTTTTATGGATTCCTGATATCGCTCAGGTCGCTTAACAGGTCTTTTTTAGACGGTTTCGAAAATGTGTAAGCCGATCTTTACATTTTGCATTTGCAGAAAGTGGTTTCATGTTCACTGCATAGCTTTATTTTAATGTCGTACATTGTCTAGTGAGTCTGAAATTTATAAAAATACAACAACCATGTAATAAACCGGCTATTCGTCCACTTCCTTCCATTTCTGTGAAATGTCCAAAAATACTATGGTGCAATGATGTTTAAGAAATGGATATATATATATATATATCATCTCTAGGGGATTATGGATGTCATGGATCTTTATATTATATAAATATAAATATAAATTACTGCTAGTAGTAGTAGTTAAATATGTTGTTTTATGCATTCCTCTCTTTGTTTGGCGGCCTGATGACCAATTGGTCAGTGCTGTGACCCTTGGAACTACAGGCTTCAGGTTCGAATCCTGGCATTGGCATAAATGTTCATGAATGATTCGGAATTCACGTTTAACTGTAGGTTCCGATCTAATTAGTCCAAAGTGTGCACAAAATGACAAAACCATTGCCAGCATGCAGAGATCGTATTATGATAAAATTAATAAACTATTATGATTAAATAATCTTATCTCAAACTAAAACTATTATCTCACAATAAATAAGTGTAACTTACTTACCTTTTGAATTTTTATAATTTTATTTTATTTTAAGGATCTTTTACCTTTTTGCATTTGCTGAAAGTGGTTTCATGTTCACTGGATAGCTTTATTTTAATGTCGTACATTATATTGAGACTTGTGAATTTATAAAGATACAACAAGCATGTAATAAACCAGCTATTTTTTCACTTCCTTCCATTTCTGTGCAATGTCCAAAAAATACTATGGAGCATTGATGATTAAGACATGGATCTTTAATATAAGCATAAATTGTTACTAGTATTAATAGTTAAATACTTTTAATTTATTTATATCTTTGTTTGAAAATAACTCCGCATAACAGACTGGACGATAAATTCTCGTAGCATTTGACTG
The DNA here is from genome assembly GCA_021605075.1 of Caerostris darwini. Lineage (NCBI taxonomy): Eukaryota > Metazoa > Arthropoda > Arachnida > Araneae > Araneidae > Caerostris > Caerostris darwini. The sequence goes on along the minus strand of BPLQ01015084.1, from coordinate 12,010 downwards.
GACGAGAATTCGATTCACGATGATGGATTGTACTACAATCACTGTTGACTGGATGAGAGTTACACTAACTATCATTTCACTGGACGACAGTGACACTAGTTATCATTTCACTGGACGAAGAGTTACACTGGACGACAGTTGCTAGCATTTCATTGGAAGAGAGTTACGCTGGACGACAGTTACACTAACTATCATTTCACTGGAGGATAGTTACACTAGCTAGCATATGTCTAAACAAAAGCACTGTAACTGTCTGTTTGCATAAAGTGGTTTTATGTTCGCTGCATAGCTTTATTTTAATGTCGTACATTGTAGTTAGACTTGTGAATTTATAAAAGTACAGCAACCATGTATTAAACCGTCTATTCGTTCACTTCCTTCCATTGTTATGCAATATCCAAAAAATACTATGGTGCACTGATGTTTAAGAAAGGGTTCTTTAATATAAGAATTCCTAGTAGTAATAGTTAAACAAGGGGCCTAATGGCCAGTGGCTAACGCTTTGGCGCTTAGTACTAGAGGTTTCGGGTTCGAGCCACCGTCGATAACATCTATGTCTATAGTGGTTCGGAATCTACTTTAAACCGTAGGTGCCAGTCTAATATGACTGTAGAGCATTAGGCGTAGGATTGACAATTCTACCCCGTGAAAAGAAAAATCTCCTGTCTTGATATCTGCCAGTAGGCAAACAACCTTTACCTTCCATGGGGTTGTTGCGCCATTGATGATGAGTAGTTAAACATGCTGTTTTGTGCATTCATCTCTTTGTTTTAAAATAGCCCTACACAACAGAAATAAATGTTGGTATATCACACGCAATATTTATCACTATAAAATTATCTGACATTTATCTAAAACGAAAGCCACTGTTCGATTGGACGATAAATTCATTTAAAGTTTGATGGGAAAAGAAATAGATTCATAATGTAGATTGTACTACAATAATAAATAAAAATACTTGGAATGAGGACTTTCGTGCAACTGGGGAGCTATTGTTCGTTCAACTGATTGACTAGCTAGCATTTGGCTAGACGACATTTACACTAGCTCACATTTCACTACGCGAGAGTTACGCTAGCTTGAATATGTCTGAACAAAAGCTGCACTAGATGGCGTTTGACTGAACAAGAACTATACTAACTAGCGTTTGACTGGACGGATAAGGATAGTTGGACGCTGATAGTTGTTTTTTACAATCATTCGTTAAAATCAATTGGAACAAGAGTAACCGTTAAACTGTAATGACAGCTACTGTTTAGCTGGACGAGAGGCGAACGGTTCCAAGATGCCAGGCATTTTGCTGCCCCCTGCAGACGAGCGGCCTGATGACCAATTGGCTAGCGCTCTGGCCTTTGGTACCACAGGCTTCAGCTTCGAATCCTGGCGGTGGCATCGATGTTTGTGAGTGGTTTGGAATCCATGTTAACTTGTATGTCCCGATCTGTTTAGCCTAACTTGTGCACAAGATGACCGTAGAGCGACAAACCAAACCAAACCCTTGCAGACACAATGGATAGTCGAGTAACCAGGTCCTCAAATGAGTGTCAACTGGTGTCTCGGAAATGAAATCACATTTGCAAACACAGAATAAGAATAAAATAGAGTGTGCATCGAGGTTTCCAGCCCGACGACTTGAAACTCGGCTCATGACGAGTAATTAGTTGGAGCATTGTCCCTGACTGTTGTGTGACTGTCGTAACTCATTGAGTCATAACTAACGTGTTTACTATCACCTCGTGAGGGTCAGTGTTAGAATAGCCTCACTGTAGGCCATGAATGTCGTAAAACGCGGTACCTAGTGCCTGTGAGTATAATAGGGTGGGTTAAAGCCAGACTCCCCCCTTTGGGTGCCCCATGTCTTTGTGTCGTAAGGCCAAGAACAAAAAGAAACTGCATTTTTTACTCTTTATCATGACTCGTTAGTTTAAGATACACGGGTTCTTGGACTTATTATTTTGGTCTAAATATTGCTGTCGACCAAATGGGATGAGAAACAGCAACAACTAATTATACATTCTTATACAAAAAATGTATGTTTTAGTAAGCTATACCACCTCTCAAAATTTACGCCATGACCGTTAAATCATTCTTTATATATGTGGTATAATGTATATGTATCATGTATGTATTCATGTTTGTATGTGTATTCTTTATATATTCATCTTTGTTAAACAGCCAATTTTCGTGGCGAAACATGATGGCTGTTTGTAGATAATGGTTTGAATAGGTTCGACTAAACTGATAATCAGATTATTGCCTGGAGTCTTTATAATTTTGTAGCTTGAGGAACGTATGTAACATTTTTCCCACGAAAAGAGATATACTATTTCTATTCCCAGGAAAAAATAAAATATATTCTTTAGCAAGTGAATAATAACCACCTACCGCTCAAATCTGCTAGCAGATATTCGGTGTCGTGGCTAATGATGCATCAGAAAATTAGCGATTGTCTGTTCGACCTACACAGGTCGAAACAATTACAGATGGACTACGTGATGAGTTGCAGCACCGTGATTGGTGATAGACCACAAGCTGAGAAAGTGTCCCCTCCAATGAGAAGTCAGGGAAGCTGACTCTTCCTATTGATGGATTTTCTTAAAGGGATATCACGACGTGGAATAGTTAAGGTCTACCACGGACCGAGTTCATTAGATTCGTCGTAGACTCGAGAACTCTGAAAATCTCCGACATTGAAGTGTCTGTATATCTCTGCGTGTAAATAAAAATTAAAGTGTTTCCATGAATCTGAAAGTGGCCCTCTTCTTGAAGCCTTTATAGGTCTAGTATGGGCCAAGACGTTACAGTATCTACGAACAATGCTATTTGATTCTATAACAAATAACCTTATTTACTCGGATCTTTAACTCATACATTCTTCTTCTACTCTAATCCAAAAATGAATTTACCTCGTATATTGTTTCATTCCATTCGAAGATGGCAACGATTTTAAATTCCAATTGTTGTATATTGTAGATAGTTATCAGGCGTTTCATGAAAATTTAAAAAATTTAATTCATAAATCAAACCTTTCTTAAATAACAAAGGAATTTATGTGTAGAAATATATAGAAATGCTTTTTATTTTTCGATATTATAAGAATATGTTGTTACATACATACATAAAGATATATTCCTTGATAGTAACATTATTCCTTTATATTAAAACATTATTCTTTTTTGATTTATTTGATATATTTTAAATCTTTTCGCCTGGTTTTTATTTATTCTCTTATTTTTGCCATCATTTCCATTTCGTTTTCAGCACTTATGAATTAAATGTTATTTATGTCACAACTAGCAGATATACCAGTCTTTACCATGTCCAAACGTAAGGGTATTTTTCACTCTTAAAAATTTAATTAATAAAGAATATCAATAAAGAATACAATAATTTCAAAAAAAATTCAAACATATAAAAATTATATTCAAAACTTAATAGTAAAAAAATAAAAATTATAAAAGAATCTTGTTGTTCATGTTTTTATCCCACTTGGTAGACAGCAACATCTAGACCAAGTTCAAGAACCCGTGTGGTCTCATGAATGGAGGGAAAGGGGGGGCAGCTTCTGTTGTGAAAGAGCACTCATGGGTAGAAACCTGACTTGGCTCAGTGATGCTAGCTTTTTACAGGGTAGGGCTGTTAATCCCACGCCCTACAATCCTGTTAGATGGAGATCTATAGCTTAAAGTGGATTACGAACCATTACAAACGGGGCCTGAGGGTCGAGTAACAAGTGCTCGGGCGTTTGGTGCCACAGGTTTCGAGTTCGAGTCCCGGCGGTTCCATGACTGTATGTAGTGGTTCGGTATCCAGTTTAAATCGTACGTCTCAGTCTCATTTGACGGCAGAGCGTTGGTCGTAGGATTGGCAATCCTATCCCTTACAAAGAAAAATCATCTCCTGTTTCGAAATCTGCCAGTAGCGGAATCGGCCCACCATGGGACTGTTGCATCACTGATGAGGACGATGAATCACTACAAACACCCATGTCACTACCGAGATTCGAACCCGAATTCCGCGGCACCGAGAACCAGAGCACGAGACACTCGGCCATCAGTCCCTTAAAAGAATCTTAAAACACGTTTTACAATAGAACAATGCATGCGATATATATTCCTATATTCGTTCTGTGAACTAACGATTAAGATATACCCATCGATAGAGATAAAAATTCTATGGTGAAGCCTTTGCTGAGTAAATCACATTTAAGTTGAGATGGTTTTCGATAAAAAAAAATGAAATATATATAAATGTATATATACCCCAAAAAAGTATAAAAAACCGATAGCAAAGAATATTTCAGTCCAGATACTGCTTTTTTCCTGACACTTCTTTTAGACCATGAAAAATAATGGTTAAAAAAGATAAAAAGTAGACAAAAAAAAAAAAAAAAAAAAAGAAGAGCATTCTAAAAAAAATATCCAATCTTCCGCATATACTGGTATACCTATACCTACCATTTTATCATCTCGCATTTCCTTCTACTACACCTTCTAAATTTTTTTCTTTTCAATTTTTTTTTATTCGAAAAAAATAAAATAAAAAAATGGCTCCTTTATTACAATAACAAATGCGGACGATTTAGAGACAAAGCTTCGAGACTTTTGGCGACTTTTTCTTGGCGCTTTCTTCCAAATCCCCGGAGGTAGAGATGAGACATTTTTCGTCCCAATGCCTGGAAATGCCATCCATGAGTCCACCATATTTTTATAAGGGACACAATTCGAGGACCGGAATTTATTCGCCGGTATCAGCGGTTTTGTGTGGGAGAAATTTGAATAAATGTTTGGCAAATGCGATGCAGGTTGATGCTTTTTCCATAAAAAATGGCGGTTTGTTTACGAGTCTATTCCGTTTGTTATTCATAAAAAATGAACGAGTTCGAGAGACGCAATCGAAGAAGGTCTTAAAAAAATGGCGAAACCTCAATTCTGGAGGAATTGCAATTTTTTTGCAAACGTTGTCAAATACTCTTGTGATTTATTAAATTATGAATATAGTTATTTATATAGGTTTTTATCGTAAATTGCATATAAAATTAACAAGCATTCCAGTTTTTTGCGTGGTTTGCAAGCTTTCTTAGAGTTTTGCCTCAGTCTTATTTGTTGAAGTTCTTTTTTATTATTTGAAGTTTTTTTAGCTTATTTTCTGGACTAAATTTTGTTTGTAAGAGTTCCGAATTTTAATTTTCTTACTGTTTTTTCTAGTACAATAAGGTGAACAAGTTTACCAAATATCCTGTTTATCATGTAGAAAATATTTTTCGAACTTTTGTAAACGATTGAAACTAATATACATAAGAATTTTTACACATAATTAATAAATTTTTTCAAAATGATTTGTTTTTTTTATCATTTATTGAAAAAATATTGTAACCATTTGACTAATATAGTATATATAAAAAAACGATTTACTTTTCAAAATTAAAGGAGGCTAAATGGATGTATGGGGTTTGATTGCCGAGTGACTAGCGCTCGGTACCACAGGTTTCATGTTAGAGTCCCGTCGGTGCCATGGGTGTTTGTAGTGGTTCGAAATTCACTTTAAGCCGTATGTCCCAGTTTAATATGACCATAGAGCGTTAGGAGTTGGCCTGACAAAACATCCCCCGTAAAACAAACCTGATGCTCCGCAAAAACAAAACATCTCCTATCTCGAAAGCTGTCAGTAGGCAGACGGCTTTGGGCGATCATGGGGTAGTTGCGCCAATGATGGTGATGAAACCGATTAAATTGTTGAACCTAAAATGAAGAAACATTCGAATAACAAATTTTACTTCCATTTCATCATCAAAAGAGTGGCAGCAGACCCATAATGGGACAATGCTGTGATGGCCCACCATGGGGCTGTTACGCCACTGGTGAGGATAATGAATCAGAAGCCCACCAGCATCAAGGTAGACTTCTGTTGCGATGGAGCATCAGTTGGTAGAAATCTGACTTGGCTCCATGATGTTGACTTTTTAAGGAGTATGGTCGTCAGGGATACGCCCTAGAGTTATATTAGACGATATCTACTGCTTAAAGTGGATTGGCTTGGCCGTTTGGTGCCACAGGTTTCGGTTCGAGTCCCGGCGGTTCCATGGATATTTGTAGTGATGCAGAATCCACTTTAAACCGTGGGTGCCAGTCTCATTTGAATGCAGAGCGTTGGGCGTAGGAGTACCAATCCTACCCTAAAAAAAAAAAGTCATCTCCTGTCTCGAAATTTGCCAGTTGGTGGATGGTCATGGCCCAAAATGGTCTGTTGTGCCACTGAAGAGGATGATGAATCACTACAAACACCCATGGCAATGTCGAGACTCTCATCCGAAATCTGCTTTATCGAGCAGCAGAGCACTAGTCACTCGCCCATCAGGCCCTTAAAAGAATCTTAAAACACGTTTTGCAATAGAACAGTACTTACGATATATACTCCTGTATTCCTTTCCGTGAACTAACGATTAAGATATACCCATCGATAGAGATAAATATTCATCGATTAGAGATAAATATTCTATGGCCAAGCCTTTTCTGAGTGAATCACATTTAAGTTGAGATGGTTTTCGATAAAAAAAAATTAAATATATATAAATGTATATATACCCCAAAAAGGTATAAAAAAGAGATAACAAAGAATATTTCAGTCCAGATACTGTTTTTTTCCTGACACTTCTTTTCGGCCGTGAAAAATAATGGTTAAAAAAGAAAAAAAAAAGTAGACAAAAAAAAAAAAAAAAAAAAAAAAAAGCGCATTCTAAAAAATATCCATTCTCCTGCATATACTGGTATACCTATACCTACCATTTTATCATCTCGCATTTCCTTCTACTACACCTTCTAAATTTTTTTTCTTTTCAATTTTTTATTCGAAAAAATAAAAAAAAAAATGCCTCCTTTATTACAATAACAAATGCGGACGATTTAGAGACAAAAGCTTCGAGACTTTTGGCGACTTTTTCTTGGCGCTTTCCTCCAAATCCCCGGAGGTAGAGATGAGACATTTTTCGTCCCAATGCCTGGAAATGCCATCCATGAGTCCGCCATATTTTTATAAGGGACACAATTCGAGGACCGGAATTTATTCGCCGGTATCAGCGGTTTTGTGTGGGAGAAATTTGAATAAATGTTTGGCAAATGCGATGCAGGTTGATGCTTTTTCCATAAAAATGGCGGTTTGTTTACGAGTCTATTCCGTTTGTTATTCATAAAAAATGAACGAGTTCGAGAGACGCAGTCGAAGAAGGTCTTAAAAAAAATGGTGAAACTTCAATTCTGGTAGAATTGCAATTTTTTTTTGCTCTTTCCGTTGTCAAATACTCTTGTGATTTATTAAATTATGAATATAGTTATGCATATAGGTTTCTATCGCAAATTGCATATAAAATTAACGAGCATTCGATTTTTTTGCGTGGTTTGCAAGCTGTCTTAGAGTTTTGTTCCAATCTTATTTGTTGAAGTTCTTTTTCGTTCTTTTTTTCATTCATTCATTTTTTTTTTCATTCTTAAGTTTTTATAGCATGTTTTCTTCACTAAATTTTCTTCGAAGGACTTTCGAATTTTTTTCTTATTGAAGCAGTTTTTCTAGTACAATCAGGTGAACAAGCTTAGAAAATGTCCTCCTTTTCATATAGGAAAACATTTTTCAAACTTTTTTAAAAGTTTGAAACTTATATAGATAAGAATTTCACTCATAATTAATATTTTTTTTCAAAATTATTAAAAAAAATAATAAATTTTTTCAAATGAAATAATAAAAAAAGAGCATTCTAAAAAAATATCCATTCCCCCGCATATACTGGTAAACCTATACCCACCATTTTATCATCTCGCATTTCCTTCTACTACACCTTCTAAATTTGTTTCAATTTTTTTGTGAAAAAAAATTGTTTTTTTATTACAATAACATGCCTCCTTTATTATTTCAGGTTCGAATCCTGGCCATGGCATGGGTGTTTCTTAGTTGTTCAGAGTCCACATTAAACTGTAGGTTTCTATATAATTAGAGTAAAGTTTGCAAGAAATGACCGTAGAGTGACAAACCGAATCAAGCCAAGCCTACTGGCAGATTTCGCGATGTTTTCTTTCTTTTTTAAGATTGAAAGCCTTACACCCAAAGCTCTACTGTCATGTTAGACCAAGACCCAAAGCACTACTGTCATATTAGACGACCTAAAAATGGATTCCAAAACACTACAAACACCCACTGCACTGCCGATACTCAAACCCGAAACCTGTGGTACCAAACGCCAGAGCGTTAGCCAATTTGCCATGAGGCCGCCTGCCAGTAGGCCGACGGCCTTGGCTTACCATGCCCCCTCTCCCTTTCCCTCCTTCCACACGGATTCCTGGACTTGGTCTAGATGCTGCTATTGACCAAGTCGGATAAGAAACAACAACAAGGTTCTTTTTTATATGCGCACATCCATGATACTTCCGAGACTCGAACTCGAAACCTGTGGCACCGAGCGCTAGTCACTCGGCTATCAGACCCTTAAAAGAATCACGTAAAACACGTTTTGCTATAGAACAGTACATACTATATATATTCATATATTCGTTCTGTGAACTAACGATTAAGATATAGCTATCGATACATAGAAAAAATATTCAGCCTTCTATGCCAAGCCTTTGCAGAATAAGTCACATTTAAGTTGAGATGGTTTTCGATAAAAAAGATGTAGTATATACATAACTATATATTAGTATATATATGGATGTGTATATAGTTTAAAAAGTGATGGCGAGGAATATTTCAGTCCAGATACAGTTTTTTCCTGACATTTCTCTTCAACCATGAGAAATAATGGTTAAAAAAGAAAGAAAAAAAATTACAAACAAACCAACAAAAACGTTAACAAAAGCTCAACAAAAACGTTACTGCAAAATCTTTTCATTATAATTAATTTATAAGTTTTATTTTTAACTACTAAAATTCAAATATATTTTTGTAAATTTATTTTTAGGAAAAATATTTACGTTTATTTCAAATTCATCGCTGATATTAATTTTAAAATTTAACTAATTAAACATGGCGTCATTTTAAATCTAAATGTATCTATTCAATACCGTTAGCCGATATTCTTTTGTTTGAATTCGAATGAATAGTAAGAAATTCCAAGATTCAAATAGATGCAGCATAAAGCCACAAAATGCGTTTTTCAATCTCTCATAAAGATTGAGGAAGCAAATTTTGATGTAAATTTTACTGTAGGCGAGGCAATCCAGACTCCAAAATGGTCCATCAGGGCAAATGACCTATGCCGTAACGATTGGACAAGCAGCGCATGAACATCTTTGCTCTTTCAAAGTATTAATCCAGTGCTTTTTGAAAGATCTTCTAGTGGAAAATCTTTCGCTTTTGCATGTCGTATGAGAAACAATTTTTTCACGGATGCTGTAATACTATCCAACGAATTTTCCTGTATGCAGAAATATTGATTGCAAAATACTCCTTTTGAAGATTCGAACCTTTTCCCTTTTATACTATGACCTGTCTGCATATTATTATTGGGTAACGTGCCAGGGAAAGTAGAAATATATATGATATGTCTTGTCTTCACATATCCCGCTCTGGGGTGCATTTTCTTCAGATGTGTCCGGGGTGGGGGTGTACGAACGTGGGATGCCCCAGTGATCTTTCACTTTATTCTTTTGTCTTCTCTTTTTTTTTTTTTTCATCGTCTAGATCAGGAGTCTCCAAATTACGGCCCGCGGGCCAAATCTGGCCCGCCAGTGTCATCAATCCGGCCCGCGACAGCGAATAGCTTATTGTTGCTGTAATAAGTTGGATAAAAAAACACAGAATGATAATAACTCGGTTTTATTGACTTGCTGGGTAAAGCTTAATGGCAAGCATAATACGCAGAAAATTTAACTTAAGCATGGCAACTAACAAATAATTGAAATAAATCCCACTAACATTATAAATTAGTGAACATCCCGCGGTTACCCTCGGTAGTTATATCTACCTATTTCCGCTTTTAACCACTAGATGTCGCCAAGTGTCACGGTCGTATCGATACACACACTAGTAATTGAACCAGCAAATTTAGCCAGCGTATGCTCGCTCAGAGCGCGTACTCGGCGACTAGTCTAGAAATTATAGATATTGGCAGAAAAAATAAAACGGTTTAGGCCCTTGGTACTTAATGGACTAAATAGTATGGCCCTAAGGCTGGAAAGTTTGGAGACCCCTGGTCTAGATCACAAAATTCATTATTATATCGCTTCATTGCATCTCATTACCGTTATGAGCGGCCTAATGGACAAGTGACTGGAGCTCTGGCCTGTTTTACTACAGGCTTCAGATTCGAATACAGGTGGTGGCATGGATGTTTGTGAGTGGTTCGGATTCCACATTAAACAGTAGGTCCCGGTCTAATTAGCCTAAAGTGTAAAAAAATGACTGAAAAGCGACAAACCAAAAAAAAAAAAAAAAATCTAGATGTTTCGGTAATGTGATGTTGATAATACTATTACGGCTTGTTTGCGCTTTGATTGGGATAGTATTTTTCTGCAAATTTTTTTGAAATCCATTTATTTAGTAAAGATTTTTAAGCACAGAAGTAGTATTCCGAACAAAATCTTGGACTTATACCAGAGTAGCTATACGCTGAAGTTCCACTGTACTTTATTAGTTTTTATATAATTTCCATTACGCTTATATCATAAAACGATATTTGCGTTAAAAATAGCAGAAAATAAAATATTTAAATTCCCATTCCTAATAAATCCCAAAATGAATTTCTTGCCAATATTTTCTGCTATTTTGACTCTTATCTTTTCAATTTATATTTACCTCTGGACTTAATATCCGCCCCTCTCATCCCTTCCCATCAGACGATTCCTCTACAAATATGGTCGCGGAACCCCTCAATTACCCCATCATCTCGACGACCCACTTTTAGCCAAATAAGGAGCGGAGTAATTGCCAAACTTTGGCGAAGATCCCGCTCCAATCAGTTCGCACTCGATTTCGCGCTTCTCCGGGGTCAATCGAACGATAAGAGCGGATATTTGTCCGTCCGCCTCATTTAAATATTTAATGAGACCGGAAAGGTCGCTTGCTCTTTTTTTGCACCCCTCCTCCCTCCCCTTCGTTTCCGGCCAGGAGTGACATGGATTGGACGAGCTGTCACGAGTCGGAATGTCGCGGGAAAATTGATGCCCGCGAAACGTTTGTCATCAGGACTTGAATGTTTTATATACTTCTGGAGAAGAAAAAGATCTGGCGATTCATTTTTAATGGTAATAAAGATAAATTCAAGGGTTGTCTGATTAGGGAATGATTTATTGTTATTTTTTAATATCAATCTTGTACTGAATAGTCTATGAGGCTATGATTTGGTTCGTCGCTCTACGGTCTTTTTCAGTACACTTTAGGCTAATTAAATAAGTCCACTTTAGCCCTTTAGTAAGTCCCAGTCTCATAGGACCGTAGAGCCTCACAGAGCCCAAGCAAACTTCTTCTCACCCACATTTTTCCCAAACTGTAAAGGGCAACACAGCTCTAAGCACAGGGATGTGCTGTGGTGTAGTAGTAGTAATAGTGGTTCGGAATCCGAGTTAAATCTTAGGTTTCGGTCTAATTAGCCTAAAGTGTGTACAAAATCTCCGTAGAGCGACAAACCAAACCAAACCAGGGTGTTTCGGTAATGTGATGTTGATATTTCGATTATATGTTTGTGCTTTACTGGGGTAGCATTTTTCCTCAAAATTTTTGAAATCCATCTATTGGTAAAGATGAACGCACAATAGTCGTATTCCAAACAAAATGTTTCGCTTCCAAACAGAATGTATATAAATTTGGACTTATACCAGAGTGGTTGTATACCGAACCACCACTGTACTTTTCTAGTTTTTAAACGATTTCCATTAAGTCCATTTTGTGAAACGATATTTACGTTAAAAATAGAAAATTTGGAATCTATCTATTTGGTAAAGATCCTGACTGACAAGAGTCGTATTCCAAAAAATATTTATCGCATCCAAACCAAATGTATATAAAGTTGGACTTATACCAGAGTGGT
>BPLQ01015080.1:0-339768 GCA_021605075.1 Caerostris darwini | reverse complement strand
TAGAATTAATATTAGGAGCACTTGAGTCGTGCTGATTTCCTGCTGTAATGGCCGTCGATGAAAATTGTTGAGGGGGAACTCCTTTCACCATTGAGGCGAAGGAGATACCTTCCGTTATTTTCTTGCTTTGGAAGGGTTTAGTAGAATGACTAACAGTGCGGGAAGCGTCCCTATTGGGCTGCTGCCTTGGTTTGGGAAATTTCGGGCACCCTCTCCAAGAAGCGAGGTGACCTGTCTGCTGGCAATTGATACATGTGGGGTTTTCTAATCGTTCTTTGATTGGACATTCCTTAACGTAGTGATTTTCGCCACATTTTAGACATCTCTGTTTAAAGTTACAATTTTGACTAGAATGATGAAATAAGTTACAGGAGAAGCACTGGGTGGCACCAGGCTTCCTGTTAAATTTCTCTACGCGAACGGTTAGATATAGTAATTTAGTGACCTCAAGGAGTTTAGCATTTTTATCGGATTTCATACAGGTGAGTTGCCAGACAGGCATGGGCTTTTTGGTCTTCAGGTTGTTCAGTTGGATGATTTTATCGATCTCAAAGCCAAGTTCTTTGAAACTTTCAGCTATTTCTGTAGTTTCATAGATAACTGGTCGACTTTTAAGGACTGCCTTCAGAGGTCTTTGATTTTTCTGAGTTATTACGAAAAACTCCGTATTAGTGGCGCGCAGGAATGCGGTAATTAAACGATGTTGGGCAATATCTTTGGGGAAAATCTTAGGATATTCCCCGGCTAGCTTGATTTTTACATCTCCTTTAAATTCAGTATTTTTGTCCGCGAGTTTAGTTTTTAGGTTATCATCTGTTTTCATCATTATAGGTGGAAGTTTGGGTTCTGGGAGGGGGTGTAACTCGCGTCTCCATCGCAGGCCTCATCCACTTTTAAGTTATAGAACTTATTATCTACATTTATAGCACTATTTCCCTGATTAACATTAATTTTCGCAGTTACGCGTTTAGCAGGCAACTGAAATTCGTCAGTAACGTTATTGTTACTGCTACGTTTATCCTTAGGTTTTAATGTGACTTTAGCCACACTGTGCCTAGCGCAATTAACAATGGGACAAGCTCCAGAATCATTCACCCCTTTCTGAGACAGTTCCAATTCCGTCCGGGCATCGTCAATCATCTTCTGCGCATTGGTGACATCAGTGGCAGTCCGTAGTCCAACTTCAAAAGAGGCGATGACACTCTTTAAGTCATTTTCGGCATAGTGGATCCTTTTCCGTAAGAAGGCGAGGTGCTCATTCATCTTCATGAGAGCTTGACACAATTCGGTTTCGCTTGAGTAGTGCTGACCATCAAAGGTTTCATAGACAGCGGCAGGACTGGAACTCGATAAGGGTACTTTCGATGGGCTCCTAAAAGAGCCTTTTCCCGGCGCAGAACAATCCACAGATACGTCCATCTCCATCATACTGGAAACTCCTGCATAAATACTCATTACACCCAAAAATTTAAATTCAGAACATCAACTTCGGCACCAACTCAAATTTCAAATCAGACTGGAAACCAAACAAAACTTTAAGCAATTTTTCTATATAGATCAAACAAAAAAATATTCAAAAGTCATCGTAGTCTCATCTTTAGTAAAAGGCGAAAGATTAGCACGAGTTTGAAGAGAAACCAGAGCATCTACAGAGTACCTGACTTGATATGCGTCAATCTTTATATATTCAGCAACACATATTTCATGCCAATTTTAAAACACACATGAAAATCAGCCTCTGTTTCAAAAAAAAAATCTTGAAATGAAAGCTTCTAGTGTTGCGCGAGGAGATTAACGTGTTTTAAATAATAACTTATACTCTTGGTTATTTTTAATTTTATAGATTCCCTTTTTTAGAGACACCATGGACCTCTAGCCAGGGCAACATCAACTTCCCGCCATTAAAAATTGGCGAATTTCAGTTAGCAGAGTTATAATTATCGTTGTTGTAGTCTGGTATTTTACTTTACAGAGATTTTGTTGCAAAATATGCAGCTTGTTTTACCTGCTTAGTAACATTTTTGATCCCGCTACATGTTTGACTGAAATTTAATTTTTTTTTTCATTTCAACTTATACAGTTTTAGAACTTTAAAAAAAAAATTTAATTTTTTTTAAAAAAAAAAAAAAAACGTACTCTCTGCTTATAAACGGATCACCTCATATTCGGAAATATAAACTAATTTTAAATTAAAATCAATGTTTAACGGTAATATATATATCGTAATCTAAATATATATATATATATATATATATATATATATATATATATATATATATTGTAATCATTGGGTAGTAGTATCCGTAATCGCATCCGTAGCATATCTCCAAGCTATCCATACCCCTGGGTAGTGCTAAATGAGTAACTGCGATGGCAATGGGCATACCGATTACAGAATTCCTATTTGGTTTTTAAGAACCTCGAAAACCTGCATATTTTTAAGTTAGTTCAAATATCTGCACAAAATGAAGTTGCTTAAATTTAAGCTTAACAGAGGTGTAGTCCTTGATTATGGGATAAAGGATATTCCACGGAAACGCCTCCAAGTCCACTCATTCTGCAACAATTAGTTGGGGTACTTTCAAATCTTTCTGTTTTAATAACTGCTCTTCTAAATCAACCAGTCAATAACATTCAATAGATCGACCAATAATTCTATCTTATGCGTGACTTGGAACTCCAATAGTCTGAAAGGAAAAATTAATGAATTACAAAATTTTATATCTGAAAATAAACCTCATGTAATTGTTCTCCAAGAAACACATTTTCGGCCAGGCGATTCCTTCAAAATTCCAAATTATATAATATATATCGCTCCGATCGTCTTACCCACAGAGGAGGAGGCACGGCTATCTGCATTCATAAAAATATTAATCATCATCAAATTCATTTTACTACAACCAGCTTTGAAAACTCTGCTATCGTTATTAATCTCAAGAATAACCTAAAAATTACTGTTGCTAGCATTTATCGCCTTCCAATTGGTAGATTCCTCATACAAGAACTTGATACAATAGCGAACTCCAATCAACAAGTACTTCTACTTCAGATTGATAAGATCAGAAATCACTGACAATCGAAAACTTCAAGCTCACACTTTCCTGCTGGCGCAGGACAAGCAACTTAAGATTGTTATTCGAGGTCTACCGCATGATTACCCCACAGAAGATCTCATCGAAGACCTTAGAAATGAATCATTTCATGTGGAATACGTTACCCAACTGAAACACAGGGGTGGTAAAGGTAATATGCCCCTCTTTCTGGCTGTTTTGCCAAAAACTGACCAATCAAAAAATCTCTTCAACCTCGAATTTCTGAATTTCTTTAAAATTAAATGCGAACCTTTACGAAAGAAACCTGGTCCTGCGCAATGCTTCAATTGCCAACAATTCTTTCACCAAGAATTGCTCAAGAAACCCAGTCTGTGTGAAATGTGCAGGCCCACATAAATCTGGAAACTGTCCAAAACCAAAGGACACTCCTGCCTGCTGCGCCTTGTGTAAGGGTGACCACACTGCGAATTATTCGGGTTGCCCGAGAAACCCTGCCAATTTCGTACCTGCTCCTCCTCCCAAATTTAATATTTGGGAAGAAACATTAAAACATCCGAAACTCAGGATCAACCTTCAACACCCAACATCTGTGAACAATATCCGACCCTCTACAAGTGTTACAGAGACACCTAAACTAATCACCTCTCCTTTAGAAAATAATCAGTCTACTTCAAATACCCCATTATCTAATAATCAAGATATCCTGGTAATCAAAACCTTACTTCAGGATTTTATATCAAAATTTTCTACAGCTCTGGAAGCCTTAACTGCTCAAAAATCATCCAAGAGCAGCATTCAATAATCAGCTTTCCGACAATAACTTAATTTGCATCAGTTGGAATGCAAATGGAATTAAAAACAAAATTAACGAATTCCAGGAGTTCATTTACGAATATAGTCCTCACATAATAGCAATACAAGAAACTCATTTAAGACCTAGTGACAAAATAAACCTCCGTAATTATACCACTTACCGATCAGACCGTCTAACTCATCAAGGCGGAGGCACTGCAATATACATCAGAAAAAATATCACTCATCATGAAATCTTTTTTCATTCGACCTCCTTTGAAAATACATCAATAGTTGTCACTCATCATAATCATAGCATCACCATTTCAAGCATTTATCGACCCCCAGTTGGTAGTCTTTCGACCTCGGAATTGGATAATATTTTAATTTCCAACAATAAAGTCATACTTCTTGGCGATTTTAATGCAAAACATACTCTTTGGAACGCTGGCAGAGGTAATTCCAACGGAGTTATTTTATATAATTGGTCAAATCTGAATAGCTTAAACTTAATAGCTCCACCTCACCCTACATATTTTTCTCACTCTCACTCAATCAATAGTACTTTAGATATTGCAATAACAAAAAATTTCAACACCGGCAATGCTACTTCTATAAATGACCTCTCCAGCGATCATAATCCAGTTTTATTTCACTTCAATAGCAATTATTTTCTTCCACCCCAATTCCGTTGTCTCACAACTACCAACTGGTCCAAATTTCACGACAACTTAGACTCAATAATCAAAGGTAATCCCATTATTAATAATAGTAACGACATCGACTCGGCACTTGATCAATTCAATTCAGCTGTTATCTCGTCAATAAACTTTTCAAGTTCTTCTCGTGAAATTAAAACCGAGCATCATAAATTACCAGTAGAGATCAGGAGGCTCATCGCAATTAAAAACAGCATTAGAAAATTATGGCAAGAAACCAGATACCCTCCATATAAAAATAGTCTAAATATTCTTCAAAACAGAATCAAAAAAGAAATCAAAATCTTAAAAAATAAAAGGTGGCGAGAGTTCTTAATTGGCCTCAATCCTGAAGATAATTCGCTCTATTACATGAATAAATATTTTACTAAAAAAATACAAAAAACTCCTCCTCTACTGGGAATCAATGGCATTGTTTTCACCCCTGCTGAAAAGGCCAACGTTTTCGCCGATCACCTAGAAAATTCTTTTCAAGAAAACGTTGAACCTTATGACAATTCTCACATCGAAATGGTTGAAGACAGTATCGTTCAATTTATTGATAACACTACCTCTGTTCCTATACCTCCACTCTTAAGTCCGAGCGATGTCAAATCTGTCATCTGCAAATTAAACATCCGAAAATCAAATGGGCCAGACAATATTCCAAATAAAGCTCTCCAGTGCCTCCCCACTAAAGCCATCACTAATATCACTAAAATTTTCAATAAATGCCTGATTTACCATCATTTCCCATCATGCTGGAAACACGCAATAATAAAAATGATTCCAAAACCAGGTAAAGACCATAAATTCCCGCAGCATTTTCGCCCTATTAGCCTCCTAAGTTGTGTTGCAAAAATGTTTGAAAAATTACTCTACAATAGAATTTATTCTTTCTGTGTTGACAACAATGTCTTTCCTCCGGAACAATTTGGGTTTCGCCCACAACACTCAACAACCCATCAACTTCTCAGAGTTACCAATATCATTACTGAGAGTATGAATAATAAACTTATTACCGGAGGTGTCTTCCTTGATGTGGCAAAAGCTTTTGACCGATTGTGGCACGATGGTCTACTTTATAAATTGATTACACTTAAATTTCCTCCCTATATCATTTACATAATTCAGGATTATTTAAGCAATAGAACTTTCCAAGTAAAAGTAGATGGTGACCTCTCCCACGTCGGTCAAATTAAGGCTGGTTCCCCTCAGGGAAGCGTTTTGAGCCCCATACTATATAACATCTACACCCACGATTTCCCTCAAGTGAATTATGTAAGCTCCTGTCTTTTCGCAGATGATTCCGCTGCACTTGTGCAGGGTTCAACTCTTAGATTTGTAACGAGAACCTTGCAAATTTTCCTTGAAGCGCTAGAAATCTGGCTCACAAAATGGAGAATTGCTGTCAACACAGATAAAAGTCAAGCAATAATATTCAGAAAAGGAAATACACCAAACCCCAGTGATAACATTTACCTATTTGACGAACCAATTGAATGGGTAAACGAAGTTAAATATTTAGGTCTCATCATTGATAAAAAATTAATTTTCAATAGCCATATCACTTACATCAAAAATAAATGCTGGAATAAAATTCATCTCAGTCTCCCTTTAATTGGTAAATATTCAGCCCTATCACTTCAAAATAAAGTTCTACTTTACAAGCAGGTCATCCGCCCTATTCTTACTTATGCTGCACCTATTTGGGGACTTGCTTGTAAAACTAATAAATACAAAATTCAAGTACTACAAAACAAAATTCTTCGTATAATCACTGGGGCCCCCTGGTTTATCAGAAACGACGTTATTCATCATGATCTCAGAATTGCTACAATAGATAACTACATTGCTGATCTCTCCAGAAACTTCTTCCTTGGCTTGAGAAACCATAATAATAACCTAATCAAAGCACAACTATTTTTTGCACACAACGAAGGAAAACATAAATATCCTTTTTCAACTACAAAATGGTCAGCAGCCCTGCGCCCACCATAAAGATTTATTTTCTTTCTTAGAACTCCTGGATTTCCCACGTTTTCGTAAACATTTTTCCTTTATTCATATTTGTTCACACGCTCATGTGTCTGTTCATCTATTCATTACCGATGGTAGCTTTACATTACAAGTCATTACGGGTCTTATATCATTCCTATTTATTATTTTATTGTTCCTTCTCCCCATTTTTTTTTCTGGGAATTCTCGTTTTGCTATTCGTTCCTACTCTACGTACTCACGTTCAACCCCCTCTCCCGGATATCATTTCATCTATTGTATTTGGATTTTTCGTCGGTTCTTTATAATCTTTCAATTTTCATATTTTTATTATCCATCCTACATTTACATAATTTTTTTAATTGCTGCTTCTCACATCCTACTTTTAATTTGATTTTGAGTAGATGTGCGCTTCGCGCACAGGTACTCGACCTGCATTCAATCTAAGTAAGTACTTCTACTTGGTGACTTCAATTCCAAGCATCCTGCATGGAATAATGGAGCAAGAACATAAATGGTTCTATTCTCTTCGATTGGACAAATCTTAATGCATTCAATGTTATTGCTCCTAATGATCCCACATATTTCTGCCTTCACAATCCTTGCAATAGTACTCTTGACATCGCACTTCTTAAAAATTTAAACGCCGGACCTGCTTCTTCTATCAACGATCTTTCCAGTGATCATAACCCCGTGATAGTTGAAGTCTCTCATAATTCATTTACGCCCTTCCTCAATAGCATAATCACAACTACCAATTGGAATATTTTTACTAAAATTCTCTCTCAAAGCATTCCTGGTAATCCAGTCATCTCCAATATTCAAGATATTGACAAAATAATTGATAAATTTAACTATGCTGTTACTTCTGCTATCAACCTTGCTAGCAAATCTAAAGAAGTCAGTACACCACACCCAAAATTTCCGACTGAAAGCACCTCTAAAATTGCGGAAAAAACAGAATTCGAAAATTATGGCAAGATACCAGGTTTCCTCCGTTCAAGCAATCCGTCAACAAGCTTCAAAAAGAAATAAAGCAAATGTTCACAAATTAAAAAATGACAGATGGAATGAATTTTTACTAGGCCTAAATCCAGAAGATAATTCTCTCTTTAAAATTAACAAACATTTTACCAAAAAAATATCCCAAAATTCCTCCACTGGTTGGATCCTCAGGTCTTATATTCTCATCTTCTGATAAAGCGAACTCTTTTACTGAAAACCTTGAACTCTCCTTTCAAGAAAACAATGAACCTTGCGATTATTCACAAATTGAGCATGTTGAAGATACAGTAACTTCCTTTCTAGCTGATCATCAAAATTATCATAACAATATTTTTTTTTCTCCATCTGACATAATTAACTTAATCAAGAATCTCAACATTCGGAAATCTTCTGGACCTGACAACATTTCAAATAAAGCCTTACTGTGTCTCCCCCTTAATGCCATTACTCATCTTGCAAAAATCTACAACAGCTGTACTAAATATCACTACTTCCCTCCTATATGGAAAAAAGCAAATATCATCATGTTCCCTAAACCTGGCCAAGATAGGAAATTTCCTCAAAATTATCGGCCCATCAGTCTCCTTAGCTGTGTAGGAAAACTTTACGAAAAACTCTTAGTGAAACATATTACTTCTTTTTGCGATAAAAATTCCATAATTCCAGAAGAACAATTTGGATTCCGTCAACATCACTCAACTTGTCATCAACTTCTACGTGTCACCAATATCATCACTGAAGGATATAACTATAAATTTATTACAGGAGGTGTCTTTCTAGATGTCAAAAAAGCTTTCGATCGATTGTGGCACAATGGATTGATCTACAAAATGATCAAACTTCAATTTCCATCTTGGATCACACTTATCATTACAAATTATCTTAAAAATAGAACCTTTCAAGTTAGACTTCATAATGAATTCTCCAAAATCGGTCGTATTTGTGCTGGTACACCTCAAGGAAGCGTGCTGAGTCCTATTCTCTACAATATCTTTACCTACGACTTTCCTCAGTGCACTAACATTTCCACTTGCCTATTTGCTGACGATTCTGCTGCTCTTGCCCAAGGTGCTTCTATTCTTTATGTCATCAATACTCTTCAAAATTTTCTGAATATCCTAGAGGATTGGCTAACTAATTGGCGCATCGCAATTAATGTCTCTAAATCTCAAGCTATCATTTTCCGAAAAGGACACGCCAGACAACCATATATTAATCTCTCCCTTTTTGATCAACAAATTGAATAGGCAACTAATATTAAATATCTCGGCTTAATTATAGACAATAAACTTACGTTTCGAGCTCATATTCAAAAAATGAAAGAAAAATGTTGGAAAAAATTTTATCTCACTCTACCACTCATTAATAAATTTTCTAAATTAACTTTGTCAAACAAACTTCTTCTCTACAAACAAGTTCTTAGGCCTATCCGTACCTAAGCTGCCCCAATCTGGGGACTAGCTGCACAATCTAACAAGAAATCTGTACAAATTATTCAAAACAAACTTCTTCGTATTATCACTGGTGCACCCTGGTTTGTCCGCAACTCTACAATTCATCAAGATTTAAAAATTGATTCTATTGACAACTATATTACTAAACTTTCTAGAAATTTCTTCAATACCATTGCGACTCAGGAAAACCCTCTCATCAAGGCACAAACTATATTTACGCAATTGAATGGAAAATACAAGTATCCTTTCTCTACTTCTAAATGGAATCGAAGCCTCAAACCACCGTAATTTCCTGCTCACTTATCGCTTTTTAGATATTTTACTTCAACGCATATTTACTGATCATACATTTCTTGTTACGTTTCCATCACCGATGATTTACATTTTCCTTACTTTCTTCTTTTTTTTCTCTCAATTCATACGATTACTATTATCTGTTTATCATGACTTTTCTTTCCTACTGCCTTCACATACCATTGAGTAGATGAACGCTTCGCGTTCAGGCACTCGACATCTGTATTCAACAATGATGATGAATAAAGGATAACTGTCTCTGTATTGCCAGCTTCATTAGAACAACAGCATATCGTATCATAATCGTAATCCTTAGCGTTGAAATGAAGTGAAGTTGCTTTAAAAAAATTTTATTGATGTAAAATCTAGTAATCACATTTAGGGAAAGCATGTTTGAAACTATTATGTTGCCTAACATTAGTGTATCATTATTTTATGTTGTTTTTATACCTCCATTATTACTTTCTATATCTAATTAAAAAGGATATGGGAAGGACTGTAAGATCAATATTAAAATTTTGTTTTCTTTTGTCAAAAAAATAATATCCAAACTTAAAGAAATGGCCGACTCCAAATCTCAGTCAGAAAATATTACTCCTATTCATCAAATTATTTCTTCTTGCACTGGGGCTTTATTAACTTCAGTTTTTGGTAAGTGACTTATTTAATTCTAAAATCTTCAATAAAAATATTTTTTGTATATGTCCAAAATTGAGAAAGGAAATAACTTATAACCCGTTTGATGCTCGTGCCCTTTTTTAAATTTTCGCTTGAATAATTCAATTGTATAGAAGATTTGATAGATGATCGATAATTTATTTATTTTTCTTTTATATATATCTAACGATCAACTTTTTTTTTTTTTTAAGTTTCTGTATTGTTTGGTTACAAGCAATATGAGCTATACTGTCTGATGAAAGTATGGAATGTTTTGTTAACATAAAAAAAAAAGATTATAAAGGTATAACTTTCTAGCAATAGTTTTAGTATATGATTTTAAATTATATGAAATCTCTGCTTAGAATATTCACTTGTTTTAAACGGTATTTTTATTTCATTAAAATATCTCACTTAAGATAAGACTAGCATACTTCATTAAAAATTCGCAAATTAATTAGTAGTTTGTACTTAAAAAGTTCCTAAATGAAATTATTCTTAAAAAATGTCTTAAACATTAGTTAATTCCATAAATTTTTCCATAGTAAGACATTGTAGATTAAGTAGTAAATCCAGATTTAGAAGACAAACAAAGCTCTCTCATTAAATAAAGCACATCATCCTTCAAAAACTAGATGCAAATTCAAGATAATCCATTATAAAATGTATAGTAGAATCTCAAGAATGTTATGAAATATGTTCAAATCCAAAACAATTCAAAGAATAATTTGATCAATCAAATGCCATGCCCAAGTAGCAAGAAAGAAATTTTTCATTAGTGTAAAGAATTTCTGGTTGCATTTATAAATGTAACAAAATATGTTTTGCGCAATTATATTTGCATTAATAAGTTCAATATATTCTGATTTACAGATTGTGTAATTATTTGAATAAAATGGAAAAAATGTCTTAAATAGAAAAATTACTTCTGTTGAGTAAGCATGGTGATGGAAGAATTATGGCGTGGAGATAAATATATGTAACAAAACTGTTCTTAAAATATGTAAATAAATACCTAACCAAGTATTAAAAATCGTTTAAAATTCTGTCACAATTATTTTTTAAACTTAATCATTCATTGTTTCAGCCTATTTTATAGCTTTTAAAATTAATTTATTCAATTAATTGAAAAAAATATAAATAAAGTGAAAAATATGTTCAAATTCAATTGTTTCAAAGCCATAAATCATTATTTAGCTTAATAACTTTTTGTCAAACAATTTTTATAAATTGCAGGTCTATCCAAAATCAAGCCTTTGTATAAATTTTAAATGAATCTGATTCAAATAAAATAAAAAATATTTTTAAACATTAAATAAAATGCTATGTAATACCTTTATTTTTTAATTGAATGTAAATTATATGGTAGTTTTGCTAAAATTAGATGCAAACATAGTTGATTGATCATATAAATAGGTCATATTTATAGAGTTGCCTATAGACTCAAAAACTACTGGGCAAATTTTGCTGGAAATTTCACAGTTTGTTGCTTTTTGCAATATTAGTAAAGATTCGGGTTTTTTTTTAAAGTTTTATCTGCTGTTCAAAAAAGCATTTTGTTCCAGGATATTAAATACAAAAAGTTAATAAACGAAATTCTTCAAAATCTGTACATTCACCATCTACAACCAAATAAAGTAGCAAGTTGAAAAAAGAAAAAAATATCAGAAAAACAGCAATGAAACAGGAAAAAATAATTAATTATCCCCCACAATTGGATTCATATAGAACTTCTAATTTGTCTATTTAATTCATTTGTATATTCAGATGTCTGTTAGTATGAAAATAAAGCTTCTTGACAAATTCAAATAGCTATTAGCAAGACATGTATAACTGAAATATGTTTGCAAACAAGTACTATGATGCTTAGTTAATCTGAAATTTATTGAGAAGTTCTTATGTATTTTTAATAATAATAAAAATTTGTACTTTACTAAGCTTTTACTCAAGTTTTCTACCTTTTACTTCATTTGTAAATTATGCTTTTTTTTTTTCTTTCATGATTTTTATATTTTATCTTAATTACGTGTCATAAATTGTTAATCTAATAATTCTTAACTATTTTCTATGCTTTGGACAAATTTTTCACTCAAAAATGTAAAAATGTCATGAATACTTATTATAATAAAATTGACCCAAACATACTCAAATATTTTTATTAAGTTAAATGCGACTTTGTTATAAAATAGAAGTTTGATCTATTTTTTAAATATAATATTGCATTATTGATTTACCTATCAAATATATATTTATATGAAAATATTTATACTTAAATTTTTATCTTTGTTTCTCATGTGCATGTGTTCAAATAGATAATATGCGAAAGCCTAATGCTGCCCTGCTCTATACATACATGCACACTGTTTCAAGTATAGTAAATAAAATTGTACAAGCTATGAGTTTACATTTTAAAGTAGCAGGTCTATGAAAAAGTATATTGTAAATTGGAGATTTAAAAAAAAAAAAAAAATGTTTTAGAAAGCATCTAAAAAAAGTTTGGGTTTCAAAAGGCAGAAAGTTTATACTTACAAAATGAAGCACAGTTCATGTAATTTTATTTTTTATTATAATATATAAAAATATGTGAATTTTTTTATTGTATTGTAAATCAATATAAAGAGATAAAATAATTCATTTTGGTTGTTTTTCATATAAAGTCAGTGAATAAAACAAAATGTTATTAAATAAGACAAACTTGGATTGCTTTGTCTAACAAAAAAATGAAATAACTATTAAAATCATTTGTATATTCAAAAAATTAGCTTTTCCTTAGTTTGTAATTCTTATTAATTATTAGATGTTTTATAAGTAATTAAAAAAATTAATTGATTAACGTAGAATATTAATTCTCTATTTGTGGTAATGTGAAAATATTGATGTGCACAAATAACATTTTTTTTCTTCCTGAACTAGATAACAAAGGATTGCTAACTTTATATTGTGTTGCCTTTATACAATAATAAATAATGTATTATAACTAATTTTTTATATATATATTCTTATTACCAGTTATGGGTAAAATCCTCTTCTCAGTATTTAAAGCTAAAATGGATCTGTTTATTAAATATAGCTTGCATGAAATTGACTTTGAAAAGTAAATTTGTGGGGACCTCATTTCTGATAGTTAACATTAAAATATTTTTGGATTGTGATTTTTCTGTCAAATTAACCATTCTTTTTCTCATATGATTCATATTCAGATAAAAATGTATTGATAAAAAGTCATTCTTATTAAGTGAAAATTGAATAACTTGAAATGAAGCACAAAAAAAATTATGTACATTTCCCAAATCAGCTTTCCCACCATTGTGAAAGTAGCTTTTTTTTAAGGCGGAACGGAAGCTTTTTCTCAAGGTCAAAGCAAGGTTTAATGTTTTCATCTGTCTTCAGTCAGTGCATTTGTGAGGCGGATGGCTCACGTATATACATTCTAATCTTCTTACGTCGCAATGTATTTATCTTCTTTATTAGCAGGATTAAAAAGAAATATTCAATGCCTGGCTTGGCTTTCAGCCTTGTGAAACCTGACCACTGCGTATCGAGTTCGAATACGAATGAAATTTATATATTTTTCGGCATCTACTCGAAAAACCTGTTCACATTGTGAAACGCTTTTGTATTCGAGTTATTCGTCCAATTTTCTGCCTTCTGTTTACAAAACAACCTGTCGCTCTCTGATGCTCGTTTTTATTTCTGCCAGTGAAATGGAGAGTTAATTTTTCTGGCTATGTGCCACTTTTGTTTTGTTCGACGAAACACGGTCTATGTTCATTGAAAGTTCGTTACTGGAAAAAGTAAAAATAAATGTTTTCTAATGATGAATCATTTCATTAAAGGATTGCATTTTAATGATGTAAAATATTACATCCGTTACTAAAAATTACTTTCGGTGTTTTTTTGAGAATTTATTAATTGATTGATCCTTTTGTATAAAATGTTTTGATTTTTTATGAAATTTACTTTCAAACATATTTTGTATAAAATTTTATAACAGATGTTGGGTTACTGTGTCTGTTTTCTAAGTGATTTATGAATCATAGGATGCAGTTATTTTTCATGTGATCCAGAATTGTTAAATAAATCACACAAAAAGGAATTTATTCGTGAAATTTTCTTTGTCGCCTACAAAAACGGCCCCATTGAGTGCAATACAACTGGGCAGTGCTTCATCCAATCCTCCATGCATTTTTTCGTAAGCTGATTGGAGCGAAGAATTTTCTTTTGTAGTCTCAATCGAGTCAAAATGCCTGCCAAAATTTTAACTTTGGAAACAGATAAAAAAAAAAAAAAAAATGGTACCATATTTGATGAAATACGATGCTGCTGTACAGAATTGAGCTCGTTTGAAAGCAGTCGTGTGGCGACGAGTTTCACGCCCAAAGACTCGCGTGAAGATTTTTAACCACCCCAGTTTTTGATCTGCAACACATTGAGCGATTCCGCACGCGGAATTTCGTTTGAAAAAAATTGGAGGTAAATTCTGTTCAACTAATTTTTGCATTGTAAAAATCGCTGAGCACTCATGTCAATACATTTGAGAGTGATGCTCACATTCCGCTAAATAAAATGCTATCCATCTACAATATATATATATGTGTGTGTGTGTTTTACGTTGGTATTATAAATTCCGGATACTGTTTTACACAGATGCTGAAGAGATTTCAGTGTTTCTCTAACTTCTTTTCTTTTTGTGTAGAAATGCTTTGAAAATATTGAGTGGTAAAAAAAAAAAATTATTCAGAAGCTAGTCGTTGTGAAATTTTTCAAGAGTTGTTTATTTGAACAACCTTGTCGAATACGGAAAAGGAACTTTTTTTTCTCGTTTCCCAGTCGTGCATCACAAACCTGCGAATTTGCGTCAGAGCGCGCTGATAAACCGAATGCCCACGATAAGGTGCACGTCAGTTCGAGATTGATCTCTCGGCGGCGTGCGTGTTTACAGTTTATTAGTCCCGCTATTTCCACAACACCATAGTTATTACTTCATAGCACTGAACACCGTTATCGTGTTTGAGGAGTGTGCACTTTGATTAGAATGTCTTGAATGTACGTGTCAGCAGAAACGTTTCCATTCATTCGTCACTTGCAGCTTTTAGACGAGGCGAAATTTTCTCATACCATTGATTAACGTAAAATATAGGACCGTACTATGTTCATCAAGCAGTTCTGACGTGCGGACAGGGAATCGGCGTCATTTGATGTTGTAATAAGCACATTTCCGCGCAATAAAAGGAATGAAAAGAAAAAAACTTTCTTACTTATTGTGAACGTCTGTCAAAGCAGCAGTTATTTTACTGCTAAATAAAAAAAAGGTTATCCAATTATGCTTTTCATAAATATCGAGGAAGGAAGTTATGTTATATATAATATAAATTTGTACCCCTTCAAAAAAAAAAAAAATTTTGAACTGTATTTTGCTTTCTTAATTAGTCGCCTCTCAGACTAACGTTTCATGACGCGTCATTCTTTGTTCTTAAAAATCATATTGTGTAATAATTGAGCTTTCGATGCAAGCTTTTTAATACGCTTTTATTAGCTTCACCTGTATGTTTGTATGTAACTCACTTTTTGGGCTCGATTTTGGGACTGATGGCGCCATCTACTGGCGAGTCAGTCAACTGATCCGCAATCGAATTGCGCTCTTCCTATTGGCCGAAAATTTCGGTGGCTAAAAAGAGGCGGATCTCAAAGGCATAGGAGTGCGATCATGTCGAATTGCGCTCTTCCTATTGGCCGAAAATTTCGGTGGGTAAAAAGTATGTAAACTTAGCGGATAACCGGCCAAGTGGAAAACAAAGTAAAAACAATTATACTTTAAAAAAACTAAAAAAATATATGGTTTTAGAGTTAATCAGACTAAAAAGTAAAAAATAAATGAATAGTTTAAAAAAAACTAAAAATACGCTTTTAGAGTTAATCAAACTAAAAAGTAAAAAATAATTGTTAACATAAGAATAAAATAACTGACGAGAAAATTAATGTCACTGTTCTAAAAGCGTGGGGTGCTTTGTATGACATTTTTAAACTAACTCTGCATTTCGGAATGAAACTAGTGAGAAATTATAACGATTGATATCGAGCACCCCACGATTTTAGAACAGTGACATTCATTTTCTCATCAGTCATTTTATTCTTATGTTAACAATTATTTTTTACTTTTTAGTTTGATTAACTCTAAAAGCGTATTTTTTAGTTTTTTTAAACTATTCATTTTTTTTTTTTTTTCCGCCTCTTTCTCTCTAGAACACAAAATGTACAAAAAAAAAAGAGGTTCTATAAGAAATGTTTCAGTTAAAATTGATCTGGCTATTCCCAAAACTTTTAATATTTTATGTCCCTCTTCAAGCCACTCAAAATTCATTCCCCTCTTTGGTATGTTTCAGACCTTTTTTATCTGTGAATAAATTTTGCGCCGCGTTGCATTTCTATGGTGCTTGCAAAAAGGAAGAATTCACGGATTGTAATCTATTGTGTTAAAGAAGCAAAAATATAACCGATTATTAGAAAATTAGAATTTTTAAATATTTCCGGAGGATATAAAAACTTTTATGCCATATAGGTCATTTCAATGTCTTGCATGCAGATAGGATATTCATATTTGTAAATGATCCGGGTAGAATTTTATCAAATATTTAGACTGCGCCAAAAAAAAAAAAAAATCTTTTAAATTTTTAATTTTTAGCTTTAGAAATTTCCTTTGGTTACAAGATAAATCATGTAAAACATTGGCAGAAAAATAAGAAGAGTATTCTAAATGCAAGATTTTTTTATTTTAATTATACTAATTGCATATAAATTTAAATCGTTATAGCTACCAAATAGGCCAATGTTTTTATCCCAACTGAATTTTAGAAGATTAAAATCAAGTAGAATGCAATATGTAACACTAAAATAAATTCCATAGCTTAATTTAAAGTCCAAGTACTCTGAATTAAATTTAGAAATCAACGAAGTTCAAAAACGTGTTTTTCTTAAATGATTCATTGAAGGAGGGAATTTTTTTTTTTTTTTTTAGTATTTTATATTGTTTGCATCCGAGTTTCTAAAAGTTTTTCCGATAAATACTCCAGATCCCCCCCACGCATTTGAGTTGAGAAAACTGCCGGCTATCAAGCCGTTGTGCCGTTCGTCATTTGCGAAAGATAACAGGGCGAAGCGGCGCATGTTTTGAATGTAATGCCACGTGTTGGAACTATCGAGAAACATTAGTTGGTAGGTGTCTGATCAGAAAAGTTCTCGCCGGATTCGAAACTAAAGCATTGTTGAACTGAATAATCTGTAAAGGGTCGTTTTACATCGGGAGATTTTATCAGCAACTTTTAACTTTCTTTGATAAGTTTTTTTTTTTTTTTTTTCTGTTTCGGAGTAATCAATATTTTAAATAAAAATAATTAAATTATTTACAGTTTTCGGCATTTGTTATAATTGACACGTTTATATAATTATAATATATTTGCTTACTCACATTTAATAGTCCTTATATTGAATAACCTTTTCAGTGAATGAATGTAAACCAACCTAAAGGTTGGTTTAAAGAATGGTAAAGTTTGGTTAAAGAATGTAAACCAACCTGAAGGTTGGTTTACATTCTTTCTAATATGATGAATGTTTTTACGTAGTCTTTCAAATAATACAGTATTTTTAATAATATTTGTATTGGGAATCATACAAATCTATATACAGTAATCTGTATTAATCAGGCATTCGATAGTTCGATAGCCTTCGCTTTCATATGGATTCAGGCGTTTGTTAGATCTTGACCCCAGATGAAAACACGATGCGGCTCCTCGCATTTTCAAATTTTGTAGTTACTAGAATGGCGGCATATTTTATCAGATATTTATATCGTTTAGAATGTGCTTAAAAACAATAAATATGCATATATTTTAGTAATTTACATTTTTATTTAGAGTAATTTCGGCAAAATCGCTCATCCGAAGCACTCGTGCCCTTCCCCCCAATTTTTTTTCTTCTCCCTATTTACTTATTAAAGAGAAATCGGTGTACTATTAATAGTTGAATGGTGTATTTTCTCAGCTGGGAAAAGAAGGATGTCAAAAAAATTAAAACTCGGTTATGTTTTTTTTTTTACATCCTGGTATTTTATAAAAATTATTACTCATAAAAAAGAATATATTAAACTAATTTATATTATATATATTATTGAAATTTTTGTTAAATCTTAAACTTAAAAGAAATAAAACTTCCGGAAGTTAACAGCATCAACTACTCTCTAGGTTCATCATTATTTTTTATAGTTATTCATATAAATTATATGTAATTAATTTATAAATTCAGGGTGAAAAAAATATTAAAACATGAAAAATAACTTCTTGTCTGAGCATTTCAATAATAAAGTTGCTTAAACAAGTGGGTAGATATTGGAATTTTTTATACTTATATTCCATAATAAGGGGTTTTAAAAGACAAAAAAAAGTTAACATGAGACTTGTTCTACTTCTCTTCATATCATATTTGCATAAATATTTTGCTGTGGAAATTAGTAAAGCAAAGTTCAATGAGAAAAGAATAATATCAATAGAATCTCAGATAATGAAAATATTATTTAATATAGGGAATTAACATAATCTTACTTGAATTCTAATAATGATAGTTTCTTAATAATATATATTGCATATATATATTAAAATACTTTTATGCATATATATAATGCATAACAGTGTATTTTTAAAAATGTTTTCTCGTTTCAGTAACTCCTCTGGACGTTGTTAAAATTCGCCTTCAAGCACAACAGAAAGTGAAAATTAGTAATGGATGCTTCTTGTGTAGTAATGGATTTGTGGAGGAATTGTATTGTAATTTTCATTCCAATGGAAGCATTTCGACTCCTTATTGGTATCGATCTTCCATACATCTCACTGGAACAGTGGTGAGTAAAAATTTCATTTTATTTAATACAAAATAATCACAAAATCTAAATCCGTTTTTAGTCTTCATTGCACTTGGATAAAATTTATGCATTTACATTTAGAATCATATTACAAATTTTAGAATTAATAAAGCAACTTTCATTAAAAATAATTAGTATGTCAGCAATTATAATATTGAAAGGTTTTTTTTTTTTTAATGCTTATTTTAAGGGATCAGTTTTTATCATTAAATCTTCATTATTTTTTAAGGTTGCCTTCTTAATAAAAAAAAAAAAATAATGATTATCTTATATTAAATTAATGATATAAAACTGAACATGTAAATTATCCAATCAAGTCAAGTAGCAAACTTATTCTAAATTGACTGTCATACAAATCATTATCAAAAGTTTTGTTAACTCTGAATAGATAGGTTGTGCCATATTCATTTCAAGTATTATGTATCATTTTAAATTTAATATTGTTTGTCTCAAGTGTTATATTTTTTTACTGTGATATTGAAAAATATTATACAATTTTTTTAAATTCTTTCTTAAAAAAATTTTTCCAAATAGAGTTGTCCTATACAGAGATTTTTATTTGCTATTTATTTAAAACTTTAATTATTAGTACAATATTATATATTATTTATATTCACATTTTTACAGGACGCTTTTGTTAAAATAACAAGAGCTGAGGGTGTTGGTTCTTTGTGGAGTGGTCTGCCACCAACTCTGTAAGTATTTATAAATATCAGTCTATGTAGATTCGTCATTAAATCTTGTATCATTTTTTTTTTTTTTTTTAATTGGAAATTGAATTTTTCATGTTTAATCATAATTTTGCTTTTTTAAAGTCAAGGAAACATTGTTAAAAACTCTCCCATTTCAACAAATTTAAAAAAGAAATTTAATGTATCTGAATGAAAAACAAAATACTTTCACATTGTTAAAAGATAAATATATATTTTTTATGATAAGGTGTATTTTTTAAATGAATTTCTAGTTTTCAAAAGTATAACTATAGAAAAAATAAATGCACCATTAAAATAAAATTGATCTTCTATCAAAATAGACTAAAATTATGTGAGAAATTTAGTTAATCTTTAAGTCATTAATTAAAGTGAATTTCATAGCATAATATAGTTTGCATGTGGATAAACTCAAAAGTATGTTCAAAAATTTTTATCTTATTCAAATTTAAAAAAAAAATAGTTTCCAAGGCACTCCTGCTTGTCTTTGACTTTGATATAACATTTTGAAATTGATATATTATTTTAATTGTCTAGCAATCATAAAATATTAAAATCGAATTGATTTAATCATATAAATGCTGCTTTTATAATATGTAAAACAAATGGTGTAGAAATTGATAAAATTCTCTGAAATATAACTGAAGTTTCATAAATTATCATGCATATCATTATATGGATGCCCAAAAGTATTATGTTATTTTGGTAAATCCAAAGTGAAATGAGAGTTTGGCATAGGATAAAGTATATAAACAATATGTAACATTAGTTTCCTTACCATTTACTGTGAATTATTTTGATTAATACTGATTATTGAAATCTTTAAATTTTTTTTTTTTTTTTTTACCATTTGATGAACTGCATTTTTATATTTTAAAAGTTAAAGCATAGAAATTCAAAGAGTCCTAAAAAATGATATTGATAACTAAAGAACCCTAGTTAAAAGATTGAATCATAATATCTTTCTTTAATTCTCCTTGAACTTTTTCTTCCTTCCCCCTTTGTATTGTTAAATATAAATGTATATTTTTTATTGCAGTGTAATGGCTGTGCCGGGTACTGTTGTTTATTATACAATGTATGACCAAATTCGTTTTTATGTGAAGAAGAATTATACACGAGGGCAACAGCCATTGTGGCTTCCTGTTATTGCTGGTGCAGGAGCTCGAGGTAAAGTATATTTGCTTTTAAGATACTAAATACTCTTTTTATTGTGTGAGCATGATGTTGCCCTGGTCTGTGGCAACCTCAAAATTAGGATAGTATAAAATAAAAGTGGCATTTATAATCCATTAACAATGATCAGTCTTACAAAGAAAAGAAATTATTGAAATGCTACACGAGTTCTTGTGAAAATCTTGATTCTAATGATAGTTCAATTAATGGAACATTATGACTCTATTACAATTTCTGTTAGTGAATCCAGTGCTGTTGTAGATATTGAACTTGATTAATGTTTTCATAATATTGTGATTAACTTCTGTTTTGTGAATTAACAGTGGTTATTTAGTAGTAGAATATTACTGTTATGGAAATTGACAAATAATTTATTGTAGTATTTAGTTGTATTACAGTGACTATTAACATTCACTTCATGAATTGGCTGTGGTTAACACTTAAGTATATTCCTGTTGAACCTGGTTTATATTCCTGTAATCTAATAACAATTAGCTTAAGAATAACTCCTGTTATCCTTTCAATGTGTTAACTTTGTGGAGTATTACGAAATATAAAATTCATTTTGGTCTAGTGTAAATATTGCATTAACTCATAGTAAATTGAATTCATGTTTTTATTATTATTACAAAGTGAAATGTCTTTATAAAGCATTATGACAAATTAAGCAGTTTATATAATTAGTTTGACACAGAAACAATCCTCGGAATGATCATTAAATTTTGTTTATGATAAAAATTTTAAAAAGAGACAATTTCAGATTGAATTATCAACATAATTGTTTTAGCTTTTCAATTTATTGAACTGATTTATTCATTTTTTTATCTTAATAAGACAGAAAATTGTGAATTAATATATATATATATATATATATATTTAGCCTTATGTGAATATTAACCTAACTGTTGACAAGAATTAGTTATCAACTTGACTAGTCAACTAGTTGACAAACCAAAAAATTAACTACTTTTAACATTGGTATTCATGGATACTGGATGGCATTAAGAATAGGCTACAAATCTTTAGATATGGAAGGTTTTATAGCAGTTGATTTCAGTATTTATTTAACACTAGGTGGAGTTTAACACCAATCTACTCAACTCTTGAGATAGTTGAAATCAACTGCTAAAAAACATTCCCTGTTATTTAGCAGTATTTCATGGCTTTGGCACTTGGACGAGTATAATGCATTAAAAAATTCAACTCTTCCACAGGGGAAGATTATTTAACATATCGCCCAGAATTGGGTTAAATGAACCTCATTTAAATTTTATTCTTGCATTCATATTGAACATTTCTATTGTTTGATAGTTACTATTTATTTATTTATTGTTTAGGTTTTTCTATATTTTATTTTTTAATTGCTTCACCATGATTGAATTTATAGATACATATTAAAGTGAATATTTTACAAATGAGATTGCTGTAATATTATTATATAATATATATATATTAATTATATTATATAATATACATATTTTTTTTTAATTCTAATTCATCAATTTTATTAAATTTTGATTGTCAACAAAACTTGTTAAAGCAAAGAATCTTAACTAAAAGTAGTTTTTTTGCTTACATAAATATTTGTGGAGAGAGATGACTTTCTATCCTGATGAGTGGATAGCATTCACTAACATGTTAAAAATCAGAGGGACGGAATTCACCAGAAAATTCTCGGAGGATTCGATCCCTGCTTTCGGAATCACAGAATCTCTAATGATTAAAGAATGAATTATTCCTTTCCTTTTTATCTATGCTGCTCATTGCTTTGATGTATGCATTATACTGACCCAAAGCAAAAGGAGTTAAGAGTGTTATTTTTAACCCAAAATATATTTTACAGATGGATTGATAGATCATTTTTTTATGTATAAATCTTGGAATCTTTTCAAAAATTTATTAAAGAAAAGGTTATTAAAAATTACACTTGAAAAAAAATACACAATATGTATGTTTTATCAATTAATTTTAAAGAATTTCTGTAATTTTTTAATCTATTTATAATTATTAAAAAATTATGTTAATAATACTGATTATTAATTCAGTTAAATGCTTTATAATCAACATATTCATTATTTTATAAAAGTAATGTATATGAATTTAAAAAAAAAAATTTTAGTGCAATTATTCAATATAGAAAATATAACATTTCTTTGAATACATTTATCAAGAGACCTACTATGTTTCAATTGAAATTAATGCTGTTGGTTGTACATTATTCATGTACATAATTTAACCATACATTAAACAATTAAGGAATATTAAAAATTAATCATTAATTTATATAAGCATTGATATTTAACATTATTAATGAAATTTGAGTTGCTCTCGTATCTAAACATATACTTGCACTCAAGAGCCAAAACATTATGACCACCCCTACATTTTGCAATGAACTCGCCTGGATGACGTGAAAGGCACGTGATCAGGTGGAAGTGGTATTAATCCATGCCAAGGCGGGTTGAGCGCCAAAGGGGGGCCAACTCATTATTGACAGATAGTCATAATGTTTTGGCTCTTGAGTGTAAATGGTTTGCTTTAAAACACTTTCTGGCAATTATAAAAATTTCTGGAAAGATATTTTTTTAATTTTCCTTTCCATATTACCAGGATTGTTAAAATTCAGCTAATATTGAAAAATAGAAGCATGTTAATATTAAATATATAATGAGAATAGTTATTTTGACTAACCTTATAGGTTACTCCAATAATTAATATTCTAATACTGCCAATTATTTTAACATTCTCAAACTCTTAATGTTGTCATGTTTTTTTACAATTAAAACATTTTAATGATGTGATAATTATGGACAGAACACAATTAATCCTAAATAATATAAAATGATATTATTGTACTAATATTATGGCATCAAATTAAAGCAAGATAGTGAGCATTTTAATTGTTGGTGTATTTTTTTAAAAATTGCACACATATATAAAAATTATGTAAAATTGAATTTATTTTAACTTAATATATTTATTTTTAGCTCTTGCTTGTTCAGTAGTGAGTCCACTAGAATTAGTAAGAACGAAGATGCAATCGCAGAAATTGAGTTATGGCAGTAAGTAAATTAGTTAGATAATAAATTCATCTTTATTAAAAGGCACTTTAGAAAATTATCTTACTACTGGCTTTCCTCTTTTATAATAGTGATTGGGCAGGCTATCAGAAAACAAGTTGCTACTCAAGGTTTGCGTTCCATGTACCAAGGATTGGGTCCAACAGTATTAAGAGATGTTCCATTTTCTGGTAAATACATTTATTTCTTTTTACATTGCTCAATGAATTTTAAAAAATAATAATAATAAAGGAGTTTTCTTCCTGTTACATTTAGCTTTAAATTTCTTATCTAATTTATTTAAGTTATTTGTAAATAATTTTAAATTTATTTTTCTATCACTGAATGAATTTAATGAAATTATATTGTGAAATTAAAGAGCAATTTTTTTTTTTTTTTTTTTTTCTCCCTCCTGATACAGCTATTTATTGGCTTCACTATGAATGGCTGAAAAAAGAATTTAACCAAGAGAAACCGACATTTTCATTTAGTTTTTGTGCAGGTGCTATTGCTGGTGGTGTAAGTAGAACACACTCTTGTTTTGTGTTTCTTCTTAAAGTGTTATTAGTAATTTTTTTTTAACCAATGTTTTAATTCCTTATTAAAGACAGCTATTTAAATTTTTGCATGTAAAAATGTCAAATCTAATTAATGTATTTCTAATTGTTAAAAATGGATTGGAAAGTACAAACTTTATTCTAATCTGATAATTTGTAAAATAAATTTCAGATTACGTTGCGATATGTGCATCTACTTTTGAAAATTTTATAAATTATTTTAATAGTTATCTCTTTTTAAACTTCTATATTAATGGTATAAAATATTTATATTTATTAAAAGTAATTTATGGTTTAAAGTCCTTTTTATTTTTATCTCAAAAATAGAATGAAAATATTTAATTATTCATTTGCAATATTGCTGCATTTAATTAATTTTATTTCAAATTACTTAACTTTTACACAATTTATTAAAATAAATTCAGCCGGAATGAATTGTTTTTTGTGTTTTGTTTTAATGCTGTGGTATTTGAAAGTATGATTGGCCCATGTTAAAAGTATAAGAAATTACCATCAAAGAAATCTTTATATTGAAAATTATAAAAATGTATTGGTTTGCAACTAAATTAATTTTTCTCTTCAGGTTGCTGCTTTTCTTACTCTTCCATTTGATGTGATAAAAACTCACCGACAAATTGAACTTGGGGAAGCTCTAAACATTGCTAGTAAGTAATAATCCATTCCTAATATCAATTGAAAGGTAAAATTTGAATGGATAACTGAACTGATAGGTAAAATTTGAATATATATATATATATAATGTAATGTCTATTAAAGTGTTTTATATTCCTTTGGAATTGGTACAAGGAACTTATTTCTTAAATATAATGGACAAAATAAACTGTTTATTTTTCTTTTAATGTGGTATCATATTGAAAAACAATCTATTGTACTTTCTTTTCTTGTCTAAGTAAATTTACTTCAAAATTAATCTATATCAATGTTTCCTGTGCAACAAATTCAAATTTTTATAATATGGATGGTAAAGCTGTGGTTCAGCATTTATTTTTATTTAATGTGCAGAGTTGAATTTAGATATATAATTTTAAATATCCCATTTGTAAATGTTAAATAGTGAAGAATTATATCTAATTACTTTTTCTCTCTTGCAGATAAGCAAACTAATTCTACATACTTCCATCTAAAAAATTTGTATCAAAATAATGGATATAGAGCTCTTTTTGCTGGTAATACATTTGTTATACATTTAAATTAATGCTGTGTTAACATTCATTCAAGTGCATTTATTAACTGTTTTATATTTATCTACATTATAAAAATAAAGTTGAAATCATAATTTTTATATGAAAACTTATATCTAGAATATTGTGATGTTCCTTATTGACTTTTTTTTTTTTTTAATAATATGCCAATTAAACACCATTGCACTGCAAAGTAATGTTAAACTATCGACAAATGCTCTAAAAATTTCAGTAGCATGGACTCACCTAAAAAAAGTGAAATATTGCACAAATCAGTTTATTTGTGCAATATTTCATTATATTTTATGATTTCCTTTGCTATTAAAATTTAGTTAAAGAATCTTGATTATTTGGATTGTTGGCTAGAATTTTAAAATTTTCATTCCTATCAATTTTCTTATATTTAATGTAATTCAAGCATTGTCTAATTCATTATATATATATATTATAAAGAGGGTTATGTATATTTATTCCTATTCTCAAAATATATATGTACCTTAAATTCTCCAATATAAATTCATGTAACCTTTTTTCTTCTAGGTGTTGTGCCTCGAATTGTGAAAGTGGCTCCTGCTTGTGCTATTATGGTCAGCACCTATGAATTCGGCAAACAATTCTTCCATAAATACAATGCTTCAAAAGCAGCCTCTACTTTTTAGTCATTAACTACTCTTTATTAGTTAAATAATTGCATTTTGACTATGGCTTTTGTAGTCAATTAAGAAAAGCATTCTCATTTGTATTTATTCTCATTCTTTTTGTGATTTAAGAGCTCCTTTAAAAAGTTCAGCGTAAAAAAATGTAGTATACAGATTTGTTTAGAGGTGACTGTATTTTTATATCTGGTTCAGTTCTTTGTTTTTCCATGTACCTTTTGTCTGGTTACAGTGTCTGTTTATGTATATATATATGAAAATTTTAAGACAAATCAAATGTCATTAGAATTATCAAATCTGCAATAAAGTTTCTTAATCTTTTGTTCTGTGCTTTTTATCTTTATATTTTTTTTTTCATATGTATATAATATACAAATTAAGACACTAATATTTTAAAACCATGAACTGTTTTACAAGTTTAATAATAACTGAATCTGTTATTTTTAGAGGTGAATAAATAATCCAAGGGCCAAGCATGGAAAAATATGTATTCTATTTCTGTTGTGGTTTCTTTATAAATCCTTGGTGAAATCCACAGAAACAATTTATTCTAGTTATTTTCAGAAGCAAAAAGTAATATCATAATTTGTCATTGTGAATACAAATTTGAAAAAGTATTTATCCAATTTTAACTTTGAAATTAGATTAAATTTCTTTCAACATGAATGTATTTACAAGGTAAAATAAATAACTATATCATTGAGCAGTTTATTATACATAAATAAGATAAACATTATACACAGAATAGTTGTAGTAGTAATTTGTTCTTTTTGTGTATATTCATCCTTTTTTTTCCCCCTTCAATACAAACCAAATTGAGAAAAGTAAAGATTTTTGTTTTCCATTACCAATAATATATATTCTACAAAATATTAATTATCTTGATTTTAAATAGAATGAAGAATAAACTTTCAGAAATAAATTAAAATTAATCTAATTTCAACGATTTGTGTTTATATAATAAATACAAAGCAAATTTTATCACATTGTCTTTTATTCTATAAGGGTTAATTGTAATAACCAAACAATGTTATGTTGATATTTCTACAAAAAAAAAAAAAAAAAAATAGCATACATGGAATTTATGGAAACGATAAATGACTAGATTCATCATAATATTTTCGATAAACCAAACACATAAACTTGTAGTTTAAAGATTTCACAAATAAATATATATAATGAAGTCACAAACAGCATAAAATTAGATTATGATTTCAGAATTACTTCTCTGTGTGTACTTGTATGGCAAAAGATAAACTAATTGCAGACTAGTTTCAATTTCTCTCCTGAATAAAATTTTATGTATAATTTTAAAAATTAATATACAAAAGCATAAATTTAACCCATATTACTCATTGATTTCCAATACAAATGGAACTTATTTTTCTGGCATTTATATATAAATAGTTTCATAAGTTAAAATAATCTAGTAACAGATAAATAACTTAACAATCGTTTGATAACATTAAATATATATTTACATATAAAAAGTGATGTGTGTATATATATATTATTGCTTTTAAACACATATTATAACAAAGCATTACACTGAAACCCTGAAAATCGCATTCCAAAATATCTTTTCTTACACACATTAACAATAAATATGATTTGTAATCTTTTTACTTCCATAAATACTTGTGCAGATATAAATCTTTCTATCTTGATGAGTGGATGGCATTCGCTAACATGTTAAAAATTAGATGGACGGAAGTTGGCAGGAAAAATTTCATTGGATTCAATCGCTGCTTTCAGGAATCACAGAATCTCCAACAATTAAAGAATGAATTATTCCTTCCCTTTTATTTCCGCTGCTCATTGCTTTGATGTATGCATTATACTGACCCAAAGCAAAATGAGTTTCTGTGCCTTCATCTACAAATTCACCCTGTTCAATATGGGGAGAAGGAAAAAAAAACATTATTCTTGCTATATTTTCACTCTGAATAATAAAGAATATAGGCAAAATGTTTTGAACAAATGCATTCAAAAATTTTGTTACTGAATAACATTCATATAAGTGGGTTTTTTTAAATGCCAAAATCTAAATCTCTTATAATCTAATCTAATAATTTTTATATAGAATATATTATATGCAAAATTATTATGTATAACTCGTATATAGGAGTTAAAATTTTAAAAATTTAAACAATGTGAGTTATTTCTATTAAAATGTATCAATATTTCTAAAGTTTCATAAATTTAAATTAAAGCATACAGATATTAATTTCCTGGATAATAGAAGAAGTATTTTTTTTTAAAAATGAAATAATTTTAAGCAAATATACTATTTTTAATAATTCCAAAATTCTTAAAATGTAAAAAACAAATGTTATAATACGATTTTTTACATTTTATTGTAACTAAATTATTACTATAAATAAATGTAATTAAAAAATATTTTAATACATACAGCAGTTTCCATTTTCTCTCCATTAACCCATACATCAAGAGTATCTTTTTCTGAAAAGCAGATTAATTTTTATTTACTATATTGTAATAAGTTTTTTTAAATATTAGTAGTATTAACTTATCTTATAAGAAAACTAGAATTCTCCCAATTTAAAAACATGTTTCTCCAAAACTGTGAATATAATTTTTGAATGGCATCTGTACGATCTTTAAAATTTATTCTAGCTGAGAGATTTTTCATTTTTAAATGAGTCATTTTTTTTTCCCTACCAAATACGTCAATAAAAAGTTATTACCTATATTTAATCATTATATTCTAAATATAAATCAGTATATTACATACTGGTGAATAAATTATGAAAAACTTTTGACATATTTACACTTTTCAAGTATGGTATAGTATTAATGTGTTTAAGCATAATACCATAAATTATCTGTCATTAAAAAGACAATACAATTTTTTAGCAATCAAGGTTATGCACTGTAAAAAAGGAAAAAATTTCTTAATTTTTTTATGACTTTTTATTAGTACCCCGTTAAAAAGTATCTTGCTACAATTACAGCCTGGCGGTCTCTCTAATGGAATAAAGCAATGATATTAGCTTTTAAGGGGTTATAATATCAAATTATGGTCATATAATTGTCTTTAATTCAGGGATTTATTCAGATAAAAAAAACTCTTAAGTAGCTCTACTGGTTTTCAATAAAATTAAGGGCAATATAATATATCTGAAATAAGTTTTTGAATTGAAAACAGAAATGTGACTATGAGTACAGCCCAGTTAAAAATTTGAATATCTCAAAATCTATGAAGAAGTCAAGTGCTGACAGCATGCATTTCGATTCTAGTACACAGACTGATGTCATTTCAGTGCCACTGATCTTTCCTGTGCCTGTTGCTGTTATGCATATTGAGTTCATAACATTAAATGGATGCTTCACAATAAGTGTTACAACACTCAAGTAGTAATAAATAATTTCCAATTGTTACATATTTCAAATCATCATTACCAAATTATTAAATATATATATTTAATTTTGATCTCAAACACAAAATTAAATTTGAAACTGTTCCAAAATCTCTGCTTACAGTCATTCACATAAATCCTTTCAATTTTGTCATATGATTTTCTTCCCCTATTCCAACATAGTTTTTAAATTCTTTTCTTCACAACCTGGTGTTGTGGATTACTACCTATTTGATTTTGATTTGGCTGAGTAATTTATAATAATTCAACAGTTTAAAGATTCTTTCCATGATTTTCTACCAGAATTTCTTTCAATTTTATCATATTTCCTTCTGCACATTATCTATATATTATCCTTTTGTAATTTCTTTTTAGATAATTCTTTTTATTTTATGGGTCTTTCTAAATAGGTTACATGGTTAATTGATTACAATAACAAAATGCATACAAAATAACTACCAACCTTATAATTTTCCAACAATTCAATCAAAAGGTTTACATTGATGGCAAAAAATAAGATATTACTTACACTAATAGGCTCTTTATTACAGAATATGTTATGTGGCAGTATGAAACCTGATTGATTCTAAAATTCAATTTTCTAAATAAGTGCTTTAAAAATCACATTTTTTTTATATCATATGTTGAGATTTCTTTTAGTTTTATATAATTGTAATTTTTTATGAAATAAAGTTAAAGGTTATTCACTATATTAGAATTCATTGTAGGGAGCATAAAATTCCTAGCTATAAAACTTTATAGAACTGTTTTTAAAAGTAATAAAATTACCTTTAAAACATACATTTTCTATGAGGTATCCATAACTTTACTGAATACACCGTCATATAGTTATTTTTAAAAAAATCAAATTTCATTTAATTTACATTATATTAATACATAAAAATTAATTATAATACCAATTTTGATCAGTAATTCACTAAAAAAATTGATAATTTAGAATGGAAATAATAGTACAATTCAATAAGAAAAGAAAACTTAATATAATATTTAATACTGATTTTTTAATAAAATTTTTTTTTTTCTTTAAAAAAAATTTATGTTTGCATATTTGCTCTACACAAAATTACCAGTTTATTTAATTTGCTTGGAAAAATTAACTTTAAAAAATATAATTAAATTAGTTTAAAATGATTGTTATAATAAATTCCATTCTATTAATCATAAAATCATATTTTACAAAAAGAAAGAAAGAATTTTAAACACCTATTTAAAAAAGGAGCAGGACCTATCTCAAAATACTGCAGAAAAAAAGTAGATTTTTAATAAAACGTGGATTCAATATTTATGTTCAATTAAATAATATTTTGTGCTGAAGGAAAAGCTAGCAATGAACTTGACTATAATTTTTAATTTTATTCATTTATTTATTTATTCTGAGAAGTTATGTTTAAAATAATATATTTTAAATTAACTTAATTTTTATTATATTAAAATTAATTAAAAACAACATAAAAATATATAAATCACATTTAGCATTGCATATTGGTATAATAATGTTGTTTAATGTATAATTTTGATTTTATGCTTTAAGATCAAATCCTGCTTTAGTGATAAGTACTGAAGTTAATATGCAAGTACCAAAAAAGGTAATAGTTTATTTAGTCAGAAATTTTTTTAATAAACTATTAATCCTGTACCATATTCTTAAATTTTTCCCAAGAAATTTCAGTTACATATTAATAAAACAGGCATTAAGAAAAAAAATATTTAAATGTCATGAAAAAACATACCTAAAACAATTCTGGTAGGTTCATTGTCAATGTCTACAACCCATGTTTTCAAAATTTTTGATTGGTTC
Source organism: Caerostris darwini (assembly GCA_021605075.1). Lineage (NCBI taxonomy): Eukaryota > Metazoa > Arthropoda > Arachnida > Araneae > Araneidae > Caerostris > Caerostris darwini. The sequence continues at coordinate 308,347 of BPLQ01015080.1, read as the reverse complement.
TCTTTGAATTTTTTGTATTGTTTTCCATTCACAATCAGAGAATATTCAAAAGACAAACCTTTAGCAGGATAAATAACTATAGAACAATTATTGCTTCCAAGTTTGAAATTTTCATGACCTACTAGTTTGAATAACCATTCACGCTTTACAATTTCCTGGAAGAAAAATTCAACAATCACTTTTTTTTAATATTTTTTTTTAAATTGCTAGTCTTTACATTTAAAATCTTTATTTTTTTTTTTTATTCTTACTTTATATGATAAACTACAATTTATCTATAGTTTTAACACTATGAATTCAAAAATAAAAAAATTACTTTTCCATCAACTCTGATTATTCGTCTGCCAGATGTGGTACCATGCTCAAATTCTATTAAATGCTTTTGACCATTCAGTGTAATATCCCATACACCTACCATTTGGGACATTTTTAAAAGCTGAAAGAAAAACCAAAACATTTACACAGGTAGTAGAATAAAATATACTAGCATATATTGGTAGATATTGTGAAGTTAGTAAAAGCTTGAAATACAATTGAAACAATGTTCTTCAAGATGATAATTTTATAAATTCATTATATTATATACTTTCATATCAATACATTTTTAATTACATGAATTTCATTTATATTACTATAAACACAAAATAAAATTTTATCTTAATAAATATTTTTACTTTTTATTAGATAATTTACTAAAATATCGATTTTATTTTCATTATATTCCAAAATATCGATTTTATTTTGATTATATTCCAAAATATGCATTTATTTTTTAAGATACAACATTAGAATATTTTTTTATATATAATATTAGACTAATAAATTCCATTGTATAATTACTGAAATCTCCTTTACAATTTGAATATTTTTTTTACGATAAATAAATATAAAAATAAAAAAATTACATTGGGGTGATTTTTATCCTAATGTGTGTGCTAACAGGTTACAATGGAGTGCATTATACAATAAGTATCAGTTTTTATATTGTTGCAGCATTATCAGTAAGTAGCAAAAAAAGAAAAACACATAATTTTTTTTTTTTTGTCACTGTAATTGCAGGAGCATAAAAAAAAAAACCCTAAACTTTTTGTTATGTATTAAAAATATAAATATTAAAATATTTGAATAACTATCCTTACATGGAAAAATATATACCTAAATTTATTAAATAAAATATATGTTACATAAACTTTGCTTTAACATTAAAATAATCACTCAAAGAAAGATATTTACATTTTGTCTAAATTCCAAATGCTTTAATAACCATTCGAAAAGTTTTTTTTTTTTAATTTACTTGTCAATCGTACTTTTAATCTATTTAAAGTCACATTAGCTAATGATTACATAAGAATCTGTTATAATTTATGCAAGAATTGATTCAGAATAGCAGAAAGAAATAATTTAGAGAAAAAGTGCAAAAATATTCATTAAATAAAGGACAATATCAACAAAAATTTTCTTTTAAATAAAAAACAGAACATAATTTTTGCCTCACAAAAAATAATGCCAATTTTAATAAATATTAGCAAACATTAAAAATTTCACACTTAATATCTAAATTTAAATATATTTGAAATACAAAAGTGGTTCTGAAAATTTTTTTTAAATTAAATCAATATGTATTATTGCTTTATTAAACTTATTAAAATTAAATTTTAACAATTTTACAAAAGAAGTTGATATTAATGGAATAAAACAAGCTTTAAAAAATCGTGCATAAAAATTCATCACTTATTATTTATTTCTCTGTAACATCCCTAAAATAAATAATAAATTAGAAATAATTGATTTCAAATTATAACAATTATTATTTAATTAAGATTATATCAAACTCACAAAAAAAAAGGTAATTTCCTATTAACAAAGATAAAATATTAGCCTTTTGTAATTTATGCATGTTTCAAGATATAGTAATGGTTAAAAAATAACTGAAATTTAAAACTAATTACTTAGAATTCAGATTGTGAATCATAACATATTTATAAATTGGATAGTAAAAATTTACAATTTTTTAATTTAAAATTATTAATTTTAAAATTTTATGAAGTGATTTAATGAACAGAAAGAAATTAATTATATGGACAGAAATGTATTTAGAAGCTTTAGGGAAAATCCATGCATTTGAAAAATACCATCAAATGATGATAAACTAATTTAAATAAAAGTAACAATAAAATTTTAAATTGATTTACCACTAAATTATGTCGTTAATAACTTTATGTATTTGTATAAAAGTAAAATTATCTTAAAGCAATAGTAGTATATTTTTAAATGATTAAAATAAATAATACAAAGAATTGTAGTGGATAATTGTAATATATAGAACAGAATGAAAGAAAATATTGAAGTGAATACTAATATATAGGACAGAATACAAATATTTAACCTGGCTGATTTAACTTAAAAACTGGCAATAACTTTAAAATTAAGTAAATGTTTAATATAATTTTAAAGAAAATTCATTAAAATCAAGTTCAAACTGCTAACAAAAACAGAAATCCATAATTGGTTAAACACGGCATGCATTCAAGCAAAACTGTTGTCATGGTCACAATGACATAACAAAACAAATAAATATAATTGTTTTGCAAAATTGTAAAAGACATGTAAATATATAGAATACTTTTTATAAAGATTTTAAAATTTTGGAATAATTTTTTCATTTAAATTTGTGTTCTACTTACACAATTTTTTAAACTTTTTTATTATTATTATCTAAATCAGCTGATACCTTTGTTTTGTTTACAACATAGTGTGAATGTGCGACTTGCCATATTGCCAGTAAAAGTTGTTGGAGTTTTTGTTATTGTCGTTGTTGAAAGTGCATAAAATTTCATGAAATTAATTAATTTATTTACTAAAAAATGTTGCATAATTGTATCATAGTTTTAGTCCTTTATTCAAACAGTAGTGCTATTGTGCTTTGCAGTATATTGACAGCTCTTTAAAATGAAACGTCCGTCTTTACAGGATTTCGGAGTGCCCTGGCCCCAAAGGGGCCTAAAATTCCTATCTGCCTCTGAGAAACATTGGTGAAGGAAAAAACATTGATAGTTAAAAGGAGGTGAAGTGATTTAAGAGCAATGTCCCATGTTAAAATATATATGTTATTGTTTTTGTTGTTGTTTCTTATCCCACTTGGCTGGCCAAGCCCACGAGCCCATATGGACTCATGATTGAAGGGGAAGGAAGCAGCTTCTGTTGTGATGGAGCACCCGTAGGTAGAAGCCTGACTTTTGCTCCGTGACGCTCTTACAGTCATAGGAGACCGGGACCTACGGCTTAAAGTGGATTCCGAACCACTACAAACATCCATGGCACCGCCGGGATTCGAACCCGAAACCTGTGGCACCGAGCGCCAGAGCGCTAGACACTCGGCCATTCAGGTCCCAAATTTGCCAACGGCACGCAGTGTTCCCAGGTGGTCACCCACCCAAGTACTGACCGCGCCCAATGATGCTTAACTTCGGTGATCTAACGAGAACCGGTATATTCAGCATGGTACGGCCGTTGGCTTAAAATATATATTAAAAATATAAGCAAAGAAAAAATTAATAAAATAGCTAATAACAAGGAGAAAAATAAAATAAAAAACAAAAATTAATAAAATAAACAGAACAATTAAAGAATCCAAAATTTAAAAAGGAATCTACAGTAGGATGGGATTTTCGTTTCTAGGAATGAAGACTAAAAGCACAGATGTCATGACGACAACTGAGCCAGTTCTTCTAGGAGCTTTGCAAGTTGTGAAGAACAGCCCTTGGGCGTTTAGCATTTTCCGGAAGATGGAAATCGTATCTCGGAAGATTACGGATTTCATCATTCGGGATGTGTTCAAGATTTGCATAGAATTTTTCTGCAAGCTTGAGCATGAATTTTTGAATAGAGGGGAGGGCAAGACAGTGACGAATGTCATCATTCCTAAAATACCAGGGAGAATCAGTAATCATTCTTAAAATTTTATTTTCTATTCTTTTGATGTAGTTGATGTGGTATTTTGCAGCGGAACCCCAAACTGGGCTAGCATATGTGATGATGGGACGCAAATAGTACATGTAAATAATTAGTTAATTATCCAAGGATAAGAGGGATTTTCTATTAATGAATGGATAAAGCATGCGTATAGAAATATTAAAATAGGAAAACATTAGGCGGAGGAATTTTGCGTCTCGTGAAGAGTACAGCTTGTGTTTTTTCTACATTTATTTTAATTTTCCAGCGAGTAAGCCAAGCTTCAAGTTGCTTGAGATATTGATTTAATTTAATAGTGAGATCCTGAATGTGGTTAGAAGAGACAGCGATTGCTGTGTCATCTGCATATAAACTGAGGTGTACGTTGTTAGTAATAGGAATATCATTTATGTAAAGATTAAACAGAAACGGACCAATTAGGGAGCCCTGGGGCACGCCTGCATTGATACCTCTCTGAGAGGAGAAATAGTTATTGATTTTAACAGAGAAAGATCTATTATTGAGATAGGATTGGATTAAAAGAATAATGTAGAGTGGAAATTTGTAAGCGTGTAATTTGTGAAGTAGACCATCGACCCAGACCCTGTCGAATGCTTTTGCAACATCAAGGAAAACGACTCCTGTTAGCATTTTATTAGATAGACCTTCAGAGATCAATTCCGTTAGTCGTAGTAATTGATGAGTGGTGGAAAGTTGAGGGGTGAACCCGAACTGATGAGGAATCATGATAGAATATTTAGTCAAATGAGCTTTTATTTTTTTTAGAATGATAAATTCGGTTAATTTACTTAGAGTGGATAGGAGAGAAATGGGGCGGTAACTAGAGGGATCAGAAGGATCTTTTCCAGGCTTAAGAATGGGGAGCACTATGGCTTTTTTCCAAATAGTAGGGAAATAAGTTAGATTAAAGATTGCATCAATTAATTTGGCTATTCTAGAAATAAAATTATAAGGAAGATTTTTAGCATTTTATTAGTAATATTATCAGACCCGGGGGCTTTATTAATTTTAAGATTGGAGATATAATCATAAATATAATCAACTTTAGTATTAGTAATTTTATGGGGATTCGGAAGAGAATTTAATTTACGAATTGAATTTTCAACAGTAATGTTAGTAAGATGATTAGAAAGATTATTTGGCTGGAATTGACTCTGAAGACTATCCGCGAGAATTTCAACTTTAATTTCGTCCTTTGTAACAGGAGACGAATTCGGCGACTTAAGCGCGGTTATATTATGCTTTTTACCTTTTAATTGTTTTATAGCTTGCCAGATAGAGCCATCAGCAACGTCCAGTGTCTGAAGACGATTGGTCCAGGTGTTTTGGGTGAACGCGTAAATAGCTTTACGAAGCTTGGCTTGTGCCCTATTGTAGACGGTTTTAGTGGAGTGATCGCGATAGAATTGCCAGTTTTTACGTGCTCTGTTTCTTTCTCTAGAGAGTGTTTTAATATGTGGAGGAATGAAATTTATATTGTTCTTTTTAATTGGGTTAGAAGAGTTAGTGTATGCTTTATGCATTAGTTCGGTAATTCTATTAACTTCGGCATCAATGGTTAGTGTAGAATCTAAATCAAGATTTTCAGGGGAGAATTAGCAAGTAGGTTATGGAATTTAGACCAATTAGTAGAGATATTTCTCACAAGATTTAAGGGTTGATAGGTAATAGAAAAATTTACAATAACAGGATTATGATCGGACGATAATTCAGATAGAGATTCAATAGTGAAGGGAACATGAAAGTTATTTAGAAGGGTTAGGTCGATAGTTGAGGAGGAGGAGTTAGTAATCCTAGTGGGAGTGGTAGGAGCAAAAATTTCTGCACCAGATTTTAAAGCAAAATTGACAATTGCATTGCCCGTGCTATCATCACGTTTGCATCGCCAGGATGTGTGATGAGCATTGAAATCACCACATAGTATGGAAGAATTGTTAATATTAAGTATGTTATTGAGATCATTAATTAAATTAGTGGGATTAATTTGACAGGGGATGTAAACAGAGGCTATTGCAAGGTTATTGAAGTGATCAGTTTTTACATTTAAAACAGTGGTTTGAATGTCGGTTAAGTTATTGGGTGTGATATTAGTATGCGGAATATTATCTTTAATAAAAATGGCTGTACCTCCACGAGGTCTAGGTGATTGATTACCATCATTTCTGTGAAGAATATAATTAGGAATATAAGGATTACGATTAGGGGATAAGTGAGTTTCTTGGATTAGTAGTAAATCGGGGTTGTGAGTATTAGTGAAGTTAATTAAATCATTCATTTTAGACATAATACCGTTTGCGTTCCAGTAACATATTTTTAACCCAGTAATCAGCACGACCATTAATTATTGCTAGAACCAATATTTTCAAAACATCTAAGAACTATTTGCATCTTCTGAAAATCAGAAGTACAGTTTTTTAAACTATTGTAAACATTTTCGATTCCTCCTAAGGAGTTAAATATAGAAATAAATTCATTTATGATGTAGAGAACTTTACCGAAGGAATCTTTATCATTAGAATTAATATTAGGAGCACTTGAGTCGTGCTGATTTCCTGCTGTAGTGGCCATCGATGAAAATTGTTGGGGGGGGAACTCCTTTCACCATTGAGGCGAAGGAGATACCTTCCGTTATTTTCTTGCTTTGGAAGGGTTTAGTAGAATGACTAACTGTGCGGGAAGCGTCCCTATTGGGCTGCTGCCTTGGTTTGGGAAATTTCGGGCACCCTCTCCAAGAAGCGAGGTGACCTGTCTGCTGGCAGTTGATACATGTGGGGTTTTCTAATCGTTCTTTGATTGGACATTCCTTAACGTAGTGATTTTCGCCACATTTTAGACATCTCTGTTTAAAGTTACAATTTTGACTAGAATGATGAAATAAGTTACAGGAGAAGCACTGGGTGGCACCAGGCTTCCTGTTAAATTTCTCTACGCGAACTGTTAAATATAGTAATTTAGTGACCTCAAGGAGTTTAGCATTTTTTTCGGATCTCATATAGGTGAGTTGCCAGACAGGCATGGGCTTTTTGGTCTTCAGGTTGTTCAGTTGGATGATTTTATCGATCTCAAAGCCAAGTTCTTTGAAACCTTCAGCTATTTCTGTAGTTTCATAGATAACTGGTAGACCTTTAAGGACTGCCTTCAGAGGTCTTTGATTTTTGGAGTTATAACGAAAAACTCCGTATTAGTGGCGCGCAAGAATGCAGTAATTAAACGATGTTGGGCAATATCTTTGGGGAAAATCTTAAGATATTCCCCTGCTAGCTTGATTTTTAAGTCTCCTTTAAATTCATTATTTATGTCCGCAAGTTTCGTTTTTAGGTTATCACCTGGTTTCACCATTATAGGTGGAAGTTTCGGTTCTGGGGGAGCGTAACTCGCGTTTTCATCGGAGGCCTCATCCACTTTTAAGTTAGAGAACTTATTATCTACACTTATAGCACTATTTCCCTGATTAACATTAATTTTCGCAGTTACGCGTTTAGCAGGCAACTGAAATTGGTCAGTAACGTTATTGTTACTGCTACGTTTAACCTTAGGTTTTAATGTGACTTTAGCCACACTATGCCTAGCGCAATTAACAATGGGACAAGCTCCAATATCATTCACCTATTTCTGGTACAGTTCCAATTCCGTCCGGGTATCGTCGGTCATCTTCTGTGCATTGGTGACATCAGTGACAGTTCGTAGTCCAACGTCAAAAGAGGCGATGACACTCTTTTAGTCATTTTCGGCATAATGGAGCCTTTTCCGTAAGAAGGCGAGGTGCTCGTTCATCTTCATGAGAGCCTAACACAATTCTGTTTCTCTTGAGTAGTGCTGACCATCAAAGGTTTCATAGACAGCGGCAGTACTGGAACTCGATAAGGGTTCTTTCGATGGGCTCCTAGAAGAGCCTTTCCCCGGCGCAGAACAATCCACAGACACATCCATCTCCATCATACTAGAAACTCCCGCATAAATACTCATCACACACCAAAAAACGGCAGCTCAAAAGATCTTAAAGAATCAAGAAAACAATCATGACGGTATAAAATTTTAAACTGAAACTTATGGATATATCATTAAACATAAAGCCAAATAATCCCTCTTAGAACATTTTCTTAACTCATTTATAACTTTCAAAATAAAACACAGGATTTCTGTCAGTGAAAGATTTTAATCACTTCATTACAGATATTGTTGAATAATATTATCGATTTCTATTTAAAATCTATACGTATGTCTAAATCTGTTTTCATTACATCTTAAAACACTTTTACTAATTACATACTAATTAATCTTTACTAACTTACCTTTAACATCTGTATTAATTAAAGTAAATTTGAATTTCTTAAAACATAAATTTCCGGTTAAATATATACAAGGCCTCATAAAAATTTTAGTTTTCGCATATATAGGACTCTAGTTTTAATTGAAAAAAATAATAATAAAGAGAGATAGAGATAGAAATAATTAAAATTTCAAAAAATTACAAAATGAAAAATCTTAAGTTTATCGAAGCTGAGTTATATATGTCTAGAAAGATTGTATGATGAAATAATATACACATTTATATTCACATCGAAACATTTAATTAAAAGATATTAATATTTACAATAATATACAAATAAATGAATTTATAAGGAAATCATCATTGTTGAATAAAGATGTCGAGTGCCTGAACGCGAAGCGTTCATCTACTCAATGGTATGTGAAGGCAGTAGGAAAGAAAAGTCATGATAAATAGATAATAGTAATCGTATGATTTGAGAGAAACAAAAGAAGAAAGTAAGAAAAAGAAAAATGTAAATCATCGGTGATGGAAACGTAACAAGAAATTTATGATCAGTAAATATGCGTTGAAGTAAAATATCTAAAAAGCGAAAAGTGAGCAGGAAATTATGGTGGTTTGAGGCTTCGATTCCATTTAGAAGTAGAGAAAGGATACTTGTAGTTTCCATTAAATTGCGTAAATAAAGTTTGTGCCTTGATGAGAGGGTTTTCGTGAGTAGCAATGGTATTGAAGAAATTTCTAAAAAGTTTAGTAATATAGTTGTCAATAGAATCGATTTTTAAATCTTGATGAATTGCACAGTTGCGGACAAACCAGGGTGCACCAGTGATAATACGAAGAAGTTTGTTTTGAATAATTTGTACAGATTTCTTGTTAGATTGTGCAGCTAGACCCCAGATTGGGGCAGCATAGGTAAGGATCGGCCTAAGAACTTGTTTGTAGAGAAGGAGTTTGTTTGACAAAGTTAATTTAGAAAATTTATTAATGAGTGGTAGAGTGAGATAAAAATTTTTCCAACATTTTTCTTTGATTTTTTGAATATGAGCTCGAAACGTAAGTTTATTGTTTACAATTAAGCCGAGATATTTAATATTAGTTGCCCATTCAATTTGTTGATCAAAAAGGGAGAGATTAATATATGGTTGTCTGGCGTGTCCTTTTCGGAAAATGATAGCTTGAGATTTAGAGACATTAATTGCGATGCGCCATTTAGTTAGCCAATCCTCTAGGATATTCAGAAAATTTTGAAGAGTATTGATGACATAAAGAATAGAAGCACCTTGGGCAAGAGCAGCAGAATCGTCAGCAAATAGGCAATATAAGGAAATAAATTATAGCAACAATAAAGCGAACTATGAGTTTATGTTTACCCCACGATGTGAAAAGTGAACTGAAAGACGAGGTAAGGACTTGCGCACTGGACACCATGATTGAGACATCACATCACACCCCCACCAATTGAGGTGTGAACGATAAAAATTCATCAAATATAATGAGAAGCTATTGCAGTATATTGATACACTACACTTCCAATTTTGACAGATTTTGGAAAAGGGCATTGTACAAATTTAACTTTCTTGATAACTTTTGTACCCAGTGGATATGTTATCCGAAGACAAGAAAGCTGATCAGACTTGGATTTTAATCCAGTTGTTAAAGTTGTTGTCCACAATCCCACATGAAAATCAACTGAAAATATTTTCATGTGGGATTGTCTTATATTAGTCTGATCATTTAATGTATCCATGTCGGTAGAGTTATCCAAAAATCATGGCTTTATTCTATAAATTGACACGTTGATTTATTTATCCATTATTGTAATGGTGAAAACATTGTCAGTTCTTTTTTCATACGGTCCTTGATACAGAAGTTGAAGAATATGGTGAATGCTGTCTGTCCTAACAAAGGTATATGAACAAGTTTTGAAGTCTTTAAAAATGAAGGGTTTTGAATAGTGTGTAAATGGAACAGGTAGGGTAAGCATCCAAGCGTTCTCGATCAATGATGGAATAGTTTTACTGTGTTGATATCAGGTTCACTGTGTAGAATCCAATAGGCTTTCGGTGCCTGTTAATGTGCTGTAGAACGATTGTTCCCAGTGCTTTATACGCAGCATATAACATTAAAGCAAGTTTTGAGGTTGATGATGGATGTGCAAGAATAATTTTGTGAGCAGTTATTCTCTACAGTTCAAATGCATGAGAAGATTCATCAGCACACTGTATTTTGTGGTTGTCATTTTCCTTACTGGGAACCAAACAGGTGTTAAGGAAAGCTTGCAGCATTTGGGATAAAACATCTATGAATGTTGAAGAATATCCAAATATTTTTTGGCTTTTTAAAAATTAAAATTATTTTCACCCTTTCGCTAGTTATTTTTAGGCCTTTGACTGAGGCAGTGTGTGTAAAAAATTAACCTCAGGTTGGGCAAAAAAGCATTTGCTGATTTAAATCATGTGCAGATTATGTTCATAGAACTTCTGAAAAAGAATTTAGAGATGTTTAAAATGTTTTGCTCTGTTGTGTGATGCTACAAGGATATTATCAATGCATGAAAATTAGAAGTCAGGTCTACTAAGAACTGAATGGATGAATCATTTTAAAGTCTCGGCAGTTTTTCGGACTACAAATGTCATGAATGAAAATTCATACAACCCAAATTGAGTACAGACGGCAGTATTTTGAACAACTGTCTCTTCCATGTAGTTAATTGATGGTATGCCCGATGAAGATCTATAGAAGAAAATGCATATCCTTTTAGTTGATTAGTGAAATCGTGAGAAGATTTACTCATCAGCTAAAAGGATATGGGTAAAGTCAACTTGTGTAATGATATTATAGGACTGATAATCTCCCCAAGGTCTCCAAGCACCATTTTCTTTCTTCATGAGATGCAGTTGATGGGCGACAAATGCCATGTTCTAGCATATGCACGAATTTAACTTTTACAATTTTTAATTCGGGGTAATCTATGAATTTTGGCAGCGACTGTTTTCTCCTTTGTCACAATTAAGTAAGTGGCAGTTCAGTAATGCTCGATTTCACTTATCTGTTATCCAAAATTTTCTGATGGTATCAAGTTGGCAGCAATTACGTGCAATTAAGGAAGATGATGGTCATCTCCGTGTTATAATTTAGAAACAAATTAAAACTTTAACTTAAGTTCATTTATAGGACAAATAAAATTTTAAAAATTTTATATACTTTGAAGAATTCTATAGAATAAATTTTCCAATTTAATCATTTCTTAATTTAAGAAAATATTGTAATACTGTTAATAATATTTTTATCAGAAATTAAATTTAAAATTTATTATAAGATATTGATTTTTGATACAATTTATGATTAGTAATATTTAGTGATTGGTATCACCTATTGCAACTAACGATCATTAGGAAAATGAATTATTATTCAATAACTTGGAATAATATTGAATAAAAATTAAATATGAATAACCACTTATATGAAACAGTAACTAATTAATAACACTTTGAGTTATTTATTTTCATTGTTGTAAAAAGAAAAAAAAAGAAAGAATCTTGTAAATGTAAAAAAATACTATTTAAATTTCTCTTTATCCAATAGAAAATTTTTAATATTGTTTTAAAATTTTAATGGTTTTAATCTTAGAAAAATCTCACAAAATCTTTTGAAAGAAATTCTTTAATAAAATTTCAAAATTTATTAGATTTCACAGTATGTGATGATGTGCTGAGTACTATTTAAATTTTTACTTTTATTTCTTTTAATAGCTCATAGAGGGCAGCACAAATTTATTTTCGAATCAAGTTTCAGTTCTAACGAAAACATGCATCAGAATATCGAATGTTTGAATTTTCAGTTTTTAATGATTGATTTATTGCTCACATCAATGCACATTATTTTAAAAATTAGAACAAGAAGTCTTTATGTTGAACTGGAATCTTAGCATGAATGCGAGATGAACAGATTTTGTTTCGCAAGAAATAGTTGTATTTAGATATATAGTACGTTTGAAAATCAAGATTATTACTACAATATTTTATCTCAATAAACGACGTCGTTTTATGTGTGTTCTAATTATGTCAAACATTTTATTTTATTCTAGAGAATTTTCCCATTATAACCAATTATTTTTATTTTATCTTCAGCTTCTGTATACTAGTTTATGTGAAGAGAATAGCCAATAAAAGCATTGTTATTTTAATAAAATTAACTTTCAATAAATATTTCACTATTCTACTTTTGAATAGCCATTATTACATGATGAGCAATGGATAAGATACATTGTTAAAAGATTTCTGTAAAATTCAAAAATGTTTTAAGTTTGTAAAGAAATGAAACATTTGAAATAAACAAAAAAAAATTTTCCCATTGAATAATCACAATATGATTACAAATATTTCATCAGTTCCATTTTATAGAATTTTTGCGATTATAAATCGTGCTTTTATTAAATTAAAAATTAAATAATCAGACTTTCTTTGTGTCTTTTGGTTTAACATTTAATAAAGTTATTGAAAAATTTAAAAAAATAATAATAATAAATAAAACAATATACTCGAAATGTTTTGTTTAAGTTATGTGAAATAATTTTTCTGCGATATTTTAAAAAGTGCTGTTTTGAAAACTGGGACACTTAGAATGGATAAAAACCAAAGGTCACATAGATTTTCTGTTATTTATAGCAAGAAGAAAAAAATCTTAACAATTATATATTGTTTATATTAATGTGTTATTTGCATCAATATTTTAAAACAACTACAAGAATTTAAAAAGTCATGAGTATAACTGCTGAGCATCGTTTGTTTCTATGGCCAGAATTGTGCATGATTTTTTTTTTTTTTTTTAACGCATGCATTATTTAGCATCATTGTTCAGTGGAAAGGGAGAGGGGATTTGTGTGAATGCTTTTAAACAAATTGTATAAAAAAAAAATTCGTATTCGTGAAATTGCTTTTAAATAAATTCATCCGTACAAACAATTTGTAAAAGGAACGTTCCAATTAGAATTTCTCATTTGAAATTATTTCAATATCCTTCACCGATGCCTAATGAAAGCCAGCTATACCCACGTTGTACATTTAATCGAACTATAGAATGCTTATACTTCTCTGAAATTAATAAAATTCGTTCACATTCTTACGTCAAAGAAAGAATAAAAAGTTTATCCAACAATAAATTTGCAAATGAATTAATTTGAACATTTACATTTGTATTTTATAGTAGTAGAATATTCTTAAAATTAAAAGAACAGAGCAGTGAGCAGATTAATACGAATGGCGGTTAAAACGTAATAACTGACATAAGCAAATTAAATAGCAAAACAGAACAGTTTTGAATAATTTTCTTATTATTCAAATTAGGAAATTTTTTTTTTTTATTATTATTATTAAATTTGAAATGGAACTGGAACTGGAAAGAAATGATTTTTAATACAAAAATATATACATATATTTCTATTATTCTTTGTAATAGTGCTTTCAAAATTTTTAAATAATTATAAATGATAGAAATTTGAATGTGGACATAAATGTGCAACTTTAAGTTTCATCTACAATGTCTCAAAAACATAATTCATTAAAGTATTTTCATTAAGAAATCTGGCATGTAAACACATTTACAAAGGTAGTATTGGTACAGAATTCAAAGTAGAATTGTTTTATTTTGGGATATGCAAGTAAATTTTTTATGTTTCTCACGGTGTGTAACACAGGGACGTGCAAATGATTCAATGATTTAGCGTCAAAGTGTACGTTACAGTCAAGGTTTAGAATAAACAAGTAGACTCTGCGGTGAGTGTGACTGAGTATCTCAGAGAATTGCATTATGATAAGATTTTTTCTTCGTCTTCGTTATTTCAGTGTGGTATTTAAAAAAAAATCTGGAAATTAAGCAGTCTCCAAACAGTCTGATAGTCTATGTAAGACATTCTTGACAATTACCATGGAGGCATCTCATGCATCAAAAGTAATGGAGGAAAGTGCATGCACACCATCCTGAATGCTGATTAATGTTTGCCTCCAATATGTTGGGATTACTGTACATCCAGCAAAGTGTGATCAAGTAATTTCAATTAGTTACTGTCCTATGATATTTTATACGTTATTTATGTACGTCAGCTGTCATTAAAAAATTTCTTATGCTTTCAATTTCAAATAATAATCAGAAGAAGAATAGCAAAAATGATAAAAATAACAATAAAGGTTTTTCTGCAGTGTAAAAGAAACAGTGTATAGATCCGTCTTGTGTACTCTAGGATGTGCATCAATATAAAAATGTATATGCATATGAAGAATCAGCTGGATTTTTATGTTGACGAAAAATCATTTCTGTTTGGCGAATAGGGCAGCTGAGCTAAGAACAGTCGCTTCGCATTGATTGCAAAATGAAATAGAACCAAACTAAAAGCAAAGATTTATTTTTTATTTATTTATTTATTTATTTTTTATCTTCATCCCCACGTTGATTCGAAAACTTTGTTTGAACAAATGGTATCGAATTCCATTTCCCAAACCGAATGGGCTAGCACGATTTCCAAAGGATTAAAATCGAACGTTTCTGCAGATGTTTCGATTTCTTTCATAGAATGCCGTTTGTGTTGACTCATCGAACACGGATATTCGAACGTCTGGCAACGAGAAAAGAAAGCGTGGAAGAGGGAGAAGGCACCTGCGGATTGTATTTCATCGAAAGGAGGCAGGTTGTTGGACAGATTAATAGGGGCCGATTCTCGGTTACAGTTACACAAAGGGAATTGCAGAAATCTCTCAGTCGGCAAGCGAGCACACGTGCAGGATATCAACGATTTTCCAGGGGGAAGAATAAACAAGAAGGAAAGGAAGCAGAAAAAGAATTCTTTTCACACGTGCAACGTCAATCACGTCTCAGTTTCCATGGAAATCGCCCGCCTCCTTCTTTTCCCAGTGTGCCGGCGTGTTTGTCTTTCAGCGAGGCCTGCGAGTGAGTTCGAACCCCAGAAGAGGAAAAGAAAAACCGACCTTTGAAGAAGAGCTCACGTTTCTGTGGAAATCCAACTTGCGAGCAGAAGGAAGGAGTGAACGTCGTTGCACGAAATCTCGTAATTTTCGTTACGTGTTTGCATAAGAATGTCCTTGTGTTTCTCTTTGCGTTAACTTCCTCTGGTTGTTTTTTTTAATTTACATGGGCTTATTTTATAGTGATTAAATGAATGCAGCTCATAAGCAGGTACGTCTGCACAAAACTGGAGGTGGAAAGTTTCCACCCGATTCCTGAATTGAAAAAATTTTTATGCGAATTCCCGATTCTTTACCATAATTTATAGAATATGATATTCACTAACGAATTTAGAAAAATTTGCGAAATGAATTCAATGGCTTTGATTGAGCTCATCTATTTATAAAAACCAGTTTTTGCACTAACAAAGTAATTTTTGCAACTTTAAAAGTGTAGTATTTGCACTCTCTTAAAAGATATACTTGCACTCTAAATTTGTTTTAAAAAAATGTGTTCTATAAGAATAGCAATATCAAATTAACAAGTACCAAAGTATTGCAAAATAGCCTGACGACAAGCAAAATGAAATTCTACATTTTCGGCACAAATATCATCTATTTGTAAGTCCCATTTTGTTCTTAATATTAGAACAATTTTTATAAGATCTTCTTCCAGTGTGGATCCAAGACAGATTTTGAAAAAGCTCAGAGCATCTTAACGCTGACTCTGTTTGCTGCCGGTCAATGCCATTGCTGCTGGCTGTATTGGTGGAAGAATCAAACGAAATGCTTCCTTGACATTTCATTTCAGCATTCAGTCCAAGAAACTTGAAAAAATAAAAAGAATTGCGGGAGGCTCAGCAAAAAAATCACGATACTCGACTCCGACTCTGCACAAAACACCAGGTACTCCGCGCTGCCCATTGTATTAAGTTTTTATTAATTAGTTATTAATACAACGTATCATTAAAAATTATTTTGCAAATTTAAAATTAACAGTTAAAACAAACAATTAAGGACGATAATAACACGAAACAAACAATCGATTCAAACATCGGTATTTATTTTATTAGTGCAGAATACCATCTTTCTAAGTGTATAACACGTTAGTGAGTGGAAGAAGTAGAAATGTGAAAGTTATAGGTGATTTTCTGAAGTTTAGAAAAAAATGTAAAAGCATTTCTCCCAGAATATATATATACAGTAGAAGCTTTTTCAGTCGAAAACCTCCACAACTGGAAAATTTTTTTTGTTCCCTTCCCTTCAAGCCCCAAAACCTCCATTACTCGAAATTTCAACCCTCTATTAAGTCGAAATAATTAGTGAATCCCGGCAAGCCATTTTGATATATATTTTTCCTCCGCAACTCGGGGAAAAAAAAAAAAAAATTGGACCTCTGTATCTCGAACATTAGCAATGTTTGATTTTACAACCTTTACAACTCGATCATTTGAAACTAATTACCTCTATAGTTCGAAGAAAAATAAGTTAGCGACTTTAAGGATTTGCCGACAATGCACGTCATTGTTTCTTAGAAAACAATGTGTGAGTATACAGTAAATAGAATAACCAATTCTATGAAATATTCTTATTCTTATAATTCTTATTATTGCTATTGATTTCATTTGAATAGCGATATCTAGCGAACGACCGAATTGTCTAAAGCAAATAAATAAATAAATAACTGTCTTTTTTAATACATAATATTTTTAAATTAAAGGTTGTTTCGGAATTATTTTGATTTTTTATTGTAGTACATAATATAACTTTTAAGTTGCAAATAAACATGTTTATTACCTCTGTAACTTGAATTTTTATTTAGTTTACCTGTCTAACTCAAAATAATACTTAATTAACCTATTTTATTACAATATCTACTTCTGAATTGCATTTGTCTTCTTATTGTTGGGAGAGTTGATTGATAAATGCTTTGAGTTCCCCGCTCTACAGCAAGCTACCTATAACTTTCTGTGAAAAAAGCGCGATTGTTTTTAAATGAATAATACCACACTATCTTAGCGTGTTCGCCCTTATTGGCAGCGATGCTCAATTGCTGAACTTGCTGGAAATGACAATCCTTTGAATTGACGCGGCATAAGAATCCTCGGACTACAGTCGCTTCAAACAGGCATTGGTTTCGTCTGCTGGACTTGATTTCCGCTTTTTAATACGCTTTTATTAGTTTCACCTGTATGTACGTTTGTTTGTAACTGACTCTTTGGGCTCGATTTTGCCCTACTTTAAGCGATCCGATTTAATTTAAACTTATCAAGGGCCGACGACACTAAAATATTTTGATAAGTTTATTATCTCAGCATGGTTAGGATGAGTGATTAAAACACACAGCCTTTGAAAAGTCATCTTGATCGGTGCATCGTTTTTTCCCCTGGAGATCTGTTTCTCCTCATACACACTATTTAAGCTGCAAAGAAACATTTTCAGACATTCAAACCTACGCGAGACAGCGGCACATCGGATAATGCGCCTGACTTCGGTTTAGGATATTCCCTGTTCGAATCCTGGCTGGCTCGACATATTCGCATTTAGCCTTTGTTTTACTCACAATTAAATTATTGTAAGAACCAGTCCTCCGTACCGGGACCTCATTTAAATATTATAGTTTAAAAACACTAAAAAACGTGCTTTTAGAGTTAATCAAACTAAAAAGTAAAAAATAAACTAATAGTTTAAAAAAACACGCGTTTAGGTTACTCAAACTAAAAAGTAAAAAAATAATTGTTAACTTAAGAATAAAATGACTGTTCTAAAAGCGTGTGGTGCTTCGTATGACATTTTTAAACTCACTCTGCATTTCGGAATGAAACTAGTGAAAAATTATAACGATTGATATCGAGCACCCCACGCTTTTAAAACAGGGACATTCATTTTCTGGTCAGTCATTTTATTCTTATGTTAACAATTATTTTTTACTTTTTTGTTTGATTAACTCTAGAAGCGCGTTTGTTTTAAACTATTAATTTATTTTTTAAATTTATAACCAGAAGCGTTTGCCGAAGATCTCCAGAAAGTACGACTCGTGATCCTCCTATTAATTCTGAATTGTCTCTAACGCTTCGAACGACTTTTTACACGCCACTGTACATTCACCCAAAAGGATCAATTTTTTTAACGTTTGCCTGAATCAGAGCCCTTGATACGAAACAAACTGCAAATTCTCACATTATAGAAAATTTCAACATTAATTACATAATTATAAATTATTTAATTTAATAAAAAATAAATTTAAATATTGTCAAATGTCAGCTTGGTTTGTACGTATGCCGCTGCTATGTTTCCGAACCCAACCTCTTTATGGATTGGGCTGCAGGGGGGTGGGTTGCAGAGTTATAATGGCATACAAGGACAAACCACGCTTACATTTATTATACATACAGGTGGTTGTCAAAATAATGGAAACACATGTGGATAAAAGTGACATTTAAGAATGAGCTTCGTAAGCATTAAAATGTAATCTGAACTACCATTTTTTTCTAATATAAAAAATGTATATCATGTTTACTACTACTGCTACACCGCACCACTATGCCTAGAGCTGAGTTGCCCCTTCACAGTTTTGGAATGATATGAGTGAGAAGTCTGATTGGGCTCCGTGACGCGCTACGGTCATATGAAACCGGCACCTACGGCTTAAATTAGATTCGGAACCACTACAAACATCCACGGCAATGCCGGGATACGAACCCGAAACCTGTGGAACCGAGAGAAAAAGCGCTAGCCACTCGGCCATCAGGCCCCTCTTGGTAGTATGAGGTTGCTTTAGTGAAGTTGTATACGCCTTGGATTTTTATCAAAAATGTGAAATGTCAGACAGGCACAGAACCTTCAAATCGGAGCCACTGTGACTGAAACCTCCCACCATTTAGGAGTTTCTAGAAGTACTGTGTCATGACAGCCTATACTCAAGATAAGTTCGGCAAAGCAAAATAGCAGATGGAAGGAGAAGCTTCACTAAAGAAAGTGACCGACGAGTATTGAAGTGGATTGCAATGTCTAAAGAAACAACTGCTGCCAAAGTAAACCGGATCTCATTCAACGTCAGGATTCTCCAGTGTTAATAATTACAGTTAGGAGGCACCTTCATAAACTGGACATTTACTGTAGAGCTGCCCTTCCCGAGCCACTTGTCATATCTGCCAATGCCCAACGTCGTCTACAGTGGTGTCAAAACTGCAAAACCTGGTTGTTTGATAAGTGGAAGGCAGTTGTATTATGCTATGCTATGATGTTATGCTCAATCGAATCATCTTTCGCACCTTTCCCCCGCAACAGGACGAGTGCACGTTTGGAGGACACCTGCAGAAGCGTATAATTGTGATTATCACCTTCCAACTGTCGAGCAAGGGGGTCGATCTGTCATGGTATGGCCAGCCGTGTCGTGGTTTTTTGCTGCCCCAATCGTAACCCTGAAAGGAAGGATCACTGTGGAGAAGTCTTAACTGGCCAGGTCCATCCTATGATGCAAACTTTGTTTTCTGCAGGGGATGGATTTTTCGAAGATGATATGCTTGTACTCGTGCAATCATGGTTTGATGAACACGAAGAGGAAGTTAAATATCTACCTTGGCCCGCACAGTCCCGCGACGCAATATCATGTATACAGTATATTGTATGTAATACAGTATATTTTAGAACGATCAATTCAGAATCATTATTCTCCACGGGCATTTCTCCCGGAACCTTCACAACATCTCCACGAACAATGGTTCAGTATTTCTCTAAACATTAATCAGCATTTGTATTATTCCATTTCCAGGCAAATCCAAGCTGTAGTGTATGCCAAAGGCGGTCCTAAGCCCTATTAGTAACGGATTCCTTATAACTCTAGGGTGTTTGTTTCCATTATTTTGATAACCACATGTATACATGTATATTTATATAGATCGATTTACTATGAATCTCATTGCTTTCACATATATTTTGTTATTTTTCGAGAGGATTTTTTGAGAGGATTTTTTGAGAAATTAAATGCAGTAAAAAATTGAGGAATTACAATAACTATTTTTTGTTACACTGTAATGTTTAAGAAGTATTCAAATATGTCCTTATAATATGTCCTCCCTTAAAGAATGCCATTCCTTTAAGCGTCGTAGTTACTGAGAAAAGGGTGCCTAAAGAGGGTGATTTAGCATGGTGGAATCTGAGATTTTTTAGTACCTTCATGTCAGGGAAGGTGGCCTACGCTTGGATTTCCAACCACAGGCAGTCCTATGCAAGGTTCTCCAAGATCTTGAGCTTTTACTGCAAATTTTGGGATGTTGGTTATTAAGAAAATTACAGAAAACCATGAGTTCATAGTTTTGAGAACATAGACCCACATACAATAATTACTTTAATGTGAAAAAAAAAGTGGTTTTAGTAGAACAGAACAGTTTGATTCAACGCAACACAACAACAGAAAAATTTAAATGATGTGTTTCAGTGGGAAATCATTTTCGCTGAAACGGGATTGAGAGATTGGCTAAAGCATGAAAAAACGATAAGAACGCCAGTTATTGCAAGCGTCAAATGCCAGTAAATCCATGTTAATGAAACATAAAATAAATGTTGTGCTTCATACACCACGAACTATTGAAGTAATGTTTATTAAAATGCAATTAATTATTATTAATTATTTTTTAATAATTTTAAAGTGCTTTTTTTCGATCATAAATGTTTTTTTTTTTTCACTTGGGTATTAGGAATTTTACTTGGGTGACAAACGCTTTGACAAAAATCGCATTGTTAGCCATACTTGTGATGTCCAAAGGCCATTGCTTACCAAATGATGGGCTTACACGTTTTAAGTCCTTAATCCAGAGACGGTGCTTTTTAAAGTCTTCCAAATAGATTTCTAAAAGCTAAGATGCTTGTGACAGGTGTGCGTTCTTAGAGTACGTTTGCTCTCCAGACTAGGTTGAGTTTTTACAGTGGACATGATAAAAGTCTTCTCTGTTTTTTCGCAGCTTCATTTTTTCCGTCGGTTTTTTTGTTAGCGCTTTTTGAATTTCAACAAATCGGAGTTTAAAAGTAAATACAGCGTTTTATCACACTTCCAATTGCGATGGATTCATTTCTCTCTCTTTCTTTCAAAATGGAATATTTATTAATTTCCCATTATGAAAGTTTTTTGTTTAGTAATGAAAAGAACAGAAAACGGGCATGTGAAAATTAATAACTTATGTGCTCTCACACTTATCTGAAGGATCCAATTTGCTTGATCTTAAATAAGAATGAAATTCTTTATAGAATTTTTCAGACATTCTCTTTAACAATGTCGTTTTAAGAACTGTGTTTTTCTCGCTTGTTCACCACTAACTGACGAGAGAAAAAAACTCATTTCTACGGTAGCACGAAAGTGCAGGGTAGACATAAAATGCATTAGATAGCAGTTCACAGGGTGATCGAATGGTTTAAAAGTGTTGAATGATTGGGGTAAAAAATGTCAGAATCATTCTATTCAACGACTTTCAGTTGAATCCTTTCCTTGAGTTCGAGTTAACAATGTGTCGCTTTTCATGGCACAGTGCAGCTAGAAATGAATGAATACCCGAGGCGCATCTTGGTTGCGACGAATAAATCCTTTTCAATCAGTGCACCTATTATAATTTGAATTTCGTTCACAGAAGGCATATGGGCCGTTGGATTTCTACCATTTCAATAAATCTGATTTATTCAAAGAACGAAGTCCTCTGTTTCAAATATTGTTTTGCTTATTTTGTAGTTTTCATATATTCTTTGTTAAAACCATAGCATGCACATTTTTTTTTTAAACTGGGAGGTTCGCAGGCTTATATAAACAACCTCTTCAGATTCTTCTTCTTCTTCTTTTTTTTGTAAGTTTCTTTCACGAACTACTCTTATTGGTTTATTTAAATTTTGTTCACGTGCTTTTTATAATATCGTTAGGAATTCTGTAGTTTTTTTTTTTTTTTTTTTTAAGTTTTGAACTATAGTTGATGAACACAATTTATTTCGTGCATGTGACTTATTGAAACTATTTCTTTCTTTATTTGTTTAAGATGTTCTTCTGTTATGCGCTTTATTTTTACATTAATTTTTAAATTTTATGGGTAACTTATATATCAGCCCAACCAATTAAAATTTTTTTTAAATCAAAAAAGTTCTCTATTTGAAAAGAGGACATTCTGGCTTTCCGAAGCTTCACCAAACGGGTTACAGTTATTCCGACAGCGGGCTAAGTTGCCTAAAAAAGAGACGGTCCCGTTCAAAGTAGAACGTATAGTCACATTAATTATGTATAGTGAATTACTGTTAAGGAAATCTACCATAGTGTCCCCATAAATAAATTAATAGGTTAAAAAAACTAAAAAAAAGCTTTTAGAGTTAATCAAAGTAAACAACAATTGTTAACATAAGAATAAAATGATTGACGAGAAAAATAATGTCACTGTTCTAAAAAAGTGGGGTACTTTGTATGGCATTTTTAAACAAACTCTGAATTTCGGAATGAAACTAGTGAAAAATTATAACGATTGATAGCGAGCACCCCACGCTTTTAGAACAGTGACATTATTTTTCTCGTCAGTCATTTTATTATTATGTTAACAATAGTTGTTTACTTTTTAGTTTCATTAACACTAAAAGCGTGTTTTTTAGTTTTTTTAAACTATTAATTTATTTTTTACTTTTTAGTTTGATCAACTCTAAAAGCGTGTTTTTAAACTATAATATTTAAATGAGATCCCGGTACGGAGGACTGGAACTAGAGTTCTTACAATAATTTAATTGTGAGTAAAACAAAGGGTAAATGCGAATATATCGAGCCAGCCAGGATCCGAACAGGGAATCTCCTGATCCGCAGTCAGGCGCGTTATCCGTTGTGGATCACCTAGGTTTGAATGTCTTAGGTACTTTCATTCTACATGGGTTAAATTGCTCTTCATATGTTAAAATGAATTCACTAATCCTGGCGATCCTAATCCTGATGAGATAATATATTTATCAAAATATTTTAGTGTCGTCGGTCTTTGATAAGTTTCAATTAAATCTGATCGCTTAAAGTAGGGCAAAATCGAGCCCAAAGAGTCAGTTACAAACAAACAAACATACAGGTGAAACTAATAAATGCGTATTAAAAAAAAAAAAAGACAGAAGGGGCAGTGCTTTCCTTAAGACAGTTCAAGAAGTAATGCACGTGAGCAGAAAAAGCCATTCGGACGATAGATGGCTTCTGGTTCGAAACCAAAATGAAAAGAGTCGGTCCAAGTGGTGCTGGGATCGAGGACCCGGAGGAGATCTGGAGACGCGCCGATGAAGAAACCTTTTTGTTTAAGTTGGGTTTCCGAAAGATCCACTTGAGTGGATTGCGTTGGGTCACACATGGCGAAGAAAGTTTGCGAATCAGGGAAGACAGCAATCAGACACTTAGTCAAGTGTTTGCAACTGTGAATAAATGAGATTTGGAGATAGGACAAAAATAAATATACCAAGTTCCGTAAAGACGTATGAAAGCAAGACTAAATTTTGAAAACAATTAAAACCCCATTCAGAAGCCAAATTTTTAAATTATGTTTTATGAAAAGAAAGGATCGTTTTTAGTTTTTTTAATTTGATACCAGATTCTTGATAAAAATATTTTTTAATTTTTCCAAAATTAGGGAAATGAATGTTAAAATGAAACGTTAAAGATGCAATTCAATAATATAGTAGCAGTAGCAAAGACAATGGCTGCTTCCACAACACACTTTGAGCTCTCAGCACTGAGGTTTATAAAAATGTATCTTGGATCGACGACGGAAAAAGAGATTATAGAAGCTATTCTATTTTTGTGGGGCAGTTTATTTCTAATATAGTATCTTTGTGCTTAAAATGTGCAATGTTCTTTTCCTCGTCTTGTAAGCTTCGCTACCCTTTAATTAAATGTTGTCATTTTTATGGGATGTATGTAGGCAAGTTTAAAGCACTGGGCAATAATTTCGCGACATTTTGGCGTTAGTATCCCAGTTCATTATTGTCACCTAATGATTTTGTCCTTCTGTTTAGTTCCTATCAATAACTTTCATTCCACGCCGTATTCACCCGCCTACCCACGTAAGATACAGGATTACAAAACCTGTTAATTTTCGTTAACAGTATTTTATAAATTTGTTAATATAAACTAACCGTTAATTTTAACTCCCCTTAATTTTGCAATGTATGAATATGTACAGAATGATTGTGTTTATTTCAATTGTAACATGGATTATATTTATTGGGAGATCTATCCGGAGAAATCTGTCATATTTTTGTTTTATATTTTCTGCATTCAACAGTTGCACTGAATTATTTATTCACAGGCAGAAAATTAAAATTCCTAATTCACTATAAGGAACTAAAATGATCTCATTTTATTTTGTTTATTTTCTTAACAGCAATAAATATCAAGCTATGAAAATGTTAAATTAAAAGATTGCTTTAAATTGCTAAATTTGACAGGTAAAAAACAACCCAACTGCGGAGTTCCAGCGTTGAATTAATTGGGAGTTAAAGTTACCACATGCGCATTCATCCATGTTACCATCATTCAATTCTGAATGTCCAGTCACATTAATGTGGCCACCGCCTGCTTTCGACGTCAACGTGAAATAACCAATCACAAAAGGCAGGTGGCAGCACATTGCAGTGGAGTGTATATAAAGGATGTCCCAGGGCATCGGAAAGGATTTTTCGTCGGTTCTTTATAATCTTTCAATTTTCATATTTTTATTATCCATCCTACATTTACATAATTTTTTTAATTGCTGCTTCTCACATCCTACTTTTAATTTGATTTTGAGTAGATGTGCGCTTCGCGCACAGGTACTCGACCTGCATTCAATCTAAGTAAGGAAAGCATTTCAATCACATATACATATATATACCGCCATGTAGTGGTTATTCTGGCTTTTGACAGGTGGTCACATTAATGGGACTGGACTGTGTACATTGTATTGAGCATATAATCCGTGGATCATACACAGGAAATTACGAATTTTAAATAAAACAGATCCTTATGTTATCGATGCGAATTATTATTATGCGAAAGCTTTAACTGCCGAATCATTCTCTTGCCACGCTCTGTTAGAATTAATTTTTCACAATAATATTAATCAATAATAAATCTAATCTTATAAACTAACTCACATTTAATCTGCGTTATTTAAAGTATAAAAATATAACGTTTAAACAAAAAAAAAGGGGAGGCGGTTTCACTGCGAAATCGTTAACTTTATTTAATAACTTTTAAGCAATTCCTTCTTAAGCAAGCAAGTAAATGTTGACGATCTTTTAAAGGTCAAAATTAAAGATCACTTGCGGTGATGCCATAAAAATTTCCTCGTGAGTGAATGCCAGACATATTTTTGGTTTCGACTGGAGTTAGTCACCTCTACAAATTTAATTAGAATTTGACAATATATAGAATATTAGATATTTTATTAAGACTCATTCTTTTGGTTTATATTGAAATAAAACGTTAGGGTAATTTATACTAAATATTTAGGCGATTGACGCACCCTACTCTAGTTAAGTTCTGTTTTCATACCTAAAGCAAAAAATTTAAGAAACGTTTCTCACTTCAGCACTTAATAAATCACTGTAATATCCCTACCTATTTCTCTATTCACTTTTTATTACATTGTATTATTGTTATATAAATATACATATATACAATACTCCACCAATATCTACAACGCCCTTCCACTTCCCCAAGTTGCTAATTGAGGGCGGATTTCCCAGCCAGATAACACACACACAGTTTTATAACGAGCGATAATGGGCCAACGAGCCTCTCACTTAATAGTCATACTATTACCAGCAATCATGTGATTCTGTTTCTATCCTATAGAACAGGTTTGCATTGCCAATTATTCAATCCTATATCTTGCCCACTTTACTCTGAAGGTTATTCCCCTTATTCCATGTTATCGGAGTACATAGTAGTACATAGCTGTTAATGTAGTACATAGCTGTTAATGTAGTACATAGCTGTTAATGTAGTACATAGCTGTGTTTAAAGACTTGGATTCCAAAAATCTAGCGAGCAGAAATAACATAGTTTATAATGTTCTAATAAATGTCCTAATTCTCTGGATGTAAATTTAGTTTTCCTTCTGTATTTTTTTATAAGTCATTAATTTATAATTCACTAATTTCTTTCGGATTTCCTGGACAGTATGTTTTAACACATAAAATGTCTCAAAAATGTAGCGACACACTTTGGGGCGAGGGGGGTTGGATTGAGGAGGATTGCATGACCGGAAAAGTCTTCGTACGCCGATAGGGGATGCTCTGTAAGTGGAGCGCAGGAGGGGAAAGTGAAGCATACGAAGCACATGCAAGGGCGTACGAATGGTAGGCTTGCGGGCATGCACTTAGTGCACACATGGAATAGCTGAGAGCGATGAAGGAATTTATCGAGAGTGCTTCTCACACAGACGTCAACCGCATCGAAGTCCGTTCGCAGGTGTGCATCAAAATGAGTGCTACCACGGGTCATTAAGAATTAACAGTAACGATGAGGGCGGGCCACCATCGAAGCGGCGTTATGGAAAAAAAGAGCATGTTGGGATGTCGCGGAGACTGATCCCAGTACCAGAATGTGTGGCTTGACAATGTCTCCTTGCAGTGTCTTGAATGGCGTCATTTCTACCCTTGCGGGTGATAGTAGAGAATCTAGTTCTCCGTCTACTCCCCCCGCCCTCTGTTCCATCTAGACAACATGAGACCACACTTTTCTTACAGCACATTCATGGCGCCCTAATCCAGCCATGAGTAAAGTGTGGCTGCATGTTGTCCAAGTTTCTTCTTCATTTGATGGACGCCACTGTTACTTTGACCAACGCGTTCATTCAGAGAGGTCCCCAATTGAATACATGTAAAAAAAGTAATAGCTGGTCCTCTGTTGCTCTTAATAAACTGCAGCTAGGGATGCCCGCCAATACCCTGGAGATGCATATAAAGTTTGACTTGGTTCGATATCAAGGTCACGTCGCATCTCGTGGGCTGCTTTAAAAATATCGAATTTCCTACCGGCCTTCGCTACTCTGTGCGCCATTGGAGCGAAGGGAGGAAAAGGTCTGCTATCATATAGCGATATTCAACAGGAAAGGTTATTTATTTTTTTTTTTTAGCTTTAATTAAATTTAAATTTTCTATATATTCAATTAATAAATGTTCCCAAAAATAAATAAAACATTCCTTTATATGAACTTTTTTGTGAGGTTTTATTGTACTTCATACGAAATGATCAGAGTTAGAAACAAAGTAACATTTCTGGTATCTAATTATTAGTCAGCACATATAATGTCTGACTTGAGAAGTAAAATTTCTCGGAATGCTCACTTCGTAGCATGTTTACGTTTTCTAAATAAATGCCCCAATTTTCTGTTTCTTTAAAATACTTCACTTTATGCATCCCACTTCAATAGGCAAATCCGTCCTATTATGAGTATCGAAAAAGTTTGTAAATCATTTATCTCCCTTATAGTAATAATATAAATAAACAATGGGCTGTCAGCAAAGTCAGTCTAGCAATCAAAAGGAAATGGTCCTCCCGAGAAATAGCTTTATAAGCGTTGTAAAAATTTGATAGTTGTTTTAATGGTAATTTATCTATGTTCGGGTGTTGTGTAAAGCAACTTTTAAAATTAAAAAAATGCTGACGACTAGTGGATTGAGAAAGGAATTGACTCAGCGCAACCGCGGCGCGGGATTTCCCCGAAGTTGCCCATATCAGAGAAACGGGCGGTTCCGAAACGCTCTAGGATCGCATGTTCCAGTGACCAGTGAGTTAAGGATTGTTCAGAGGTCACAGGAGTAGGAGCGCACTGCAGGATGTGAAAGAAATCATCTGCTTCGTAGTGTTCGCAATCGCGACTGATTGCTGAAGCGACATAACATGTAGGCTGAAATGTCCGTAGGCTGACACATAGATGGCGATACTAGTATTAGATCCATATGATTTTTAGTTAGCCCTAACCTTCAAAAGACACGTGTATAAATTTGACAGCTGTTGCACTATATAAATATATATATAATATATAGCATTTTTAGTGTTCATCACGTGCAGTCCACTCGGCTGACTGCCGATTGGACTCCCGTGTGAAATGATGGAGCCATGTTTCATCCATTGTCACATATTGACGCAAAAATTGTGGTTTATTATGGTTGAACAGCTACAAACACTGCTTAGAATCCTCAATTTGTTGTTGTTTTCGGTCGATTGTGAGCTCTGCGCGGCACCCACTTTGAACAGAGCTTTCGCATATCCAAATATTCATCCACGATATGTCCAACACGTTCCTTTGATTTCTTTAGGGTCTCAGCTATCTCAACCAACTTCACTTTACGTTTATCAGAAATTATTTTGTGGACTTTTTTTATGTTTTCGTCGGTAACAGCCTCTTTGGGGTGTCCACAGCGTGCATCGTCCTTGGTGCTCATTTCGCCTCGTTTAAATTTAGCAAACTACTTCTCTACGGTTGATTTTCCTGGTGCAAAGTCCGAATAATGTTTACCAAGCCAAGCCTTGGCTTCTTATAGTATTTTTTTCGCCAAAAAGCAAAGCTTTATTAACGCACGAAACTCCTTTTTATCCATTGTTTCAAACTAACAAAAGTTGCTTCACTAAAAATGCTATAACTCACATACTAATAGTGCAACAGCTGTTAGATTTATACACGTGTCTTTTGAAGGTGTGTACTAAGAAAAAATTATACGGATTTAATACTAGTCGCGCCATCTATGTGTCAGCCTATGAACTTTTCAACCCACTTGTTAAGTAATAAAACATTTAGGCTCGTGAAAACGATCTACTCGGAGACTATTTAGCATTAAAAAATTGATCCAAAACACAAAATGACCGAAACGAAAAAGTTGCACAATTTAATATTTTATTTTTATGATTATTATCAGTTATGTAAAAAGAAGAAAAAAAATTAATAAGAGAAAATATTGTAAAATTTTGATGTTCATCTTTTTGCAATGTGTTTTATTTTTACAAAATCATAAAATTGCTTGTAATTTCTCCTTCCCCACCCCTCTCCCCGTATACCTAAGAATTGAGAGTCATTATTTTCAATTAGGCCTGTCTATCTAGTGTTGCCCTGATCCATCCAGTTAAGAGCAACGATAAAAGAATAGATAGAATAAGTGAGCTATCAAACCATGTTTGAAAATTTTTTTCCAAGTCTGTTGTGAGATTTCGTCCAACTCGTTGATACGGACTGGAGGGGAGGAGGGGAGAAGTAACGTGCAAGTGCAGGAGTGCTCAGACTCGAATCCACTAGCGGCGGCCCGGCAGTGTTCTGAGAAATGAGGAGGGGCGCTCTCTCGCAGGCTCCCTTCCACTCGCGCGGCATGCAGGTACGAGTCGCAACCTTCTGAAAAGTCTCCCGAAAGGCAGTGTCTCTCACCAGTCAGTGGGCTGTTCGTTACATGCATTAGTGGAACACGAAGCCCACTGAAGTTCAACAAAAAAAAAAAAAATTTAATATTTTCGTTCTTTGTAAATGTGTCTTCCTACGTATAATGGTTTTCAAGAAAATGGATTTAAACACCGGACATTTTAGGTGATCAAAAAGGAATGAATTTGAAACTGTTCAATCTTTTAATTATTATTATTATTATTATTTTTTTTTTCGTATTTTTAATAATAAATAAAGTTTATTTTAAATGAAGGAAAAAACGTCGTTTTAATCGAGCAGCTGTTGTGAGAATATCTTATGGGATAAAAAAAAAAGGGTGTTTCTCTAGATGGACCTTGCGCACACACACACAAACAACATTAGCAAAGATCACTCATTTTTGAAAGCAGTGGTAATAACCAGAGGGGGAGGGGGGGAGTCGTAGTCAGAGTTGGGAATTTTTAAAGGAGACTGGAGTAGGTGTCAGTTTTGAAGTCCGATTCTTTGATAAAAAATCGTCATTTTTCCAAAATTCTAGAAATTCATGTAAAAATGTCTAGGATGCCATTCAGTTATATCCTACAATACAACAAAGACAGCGACTGTTTTAGCTGCAGAATAAGTAAGCAACACTGAGGCTTATGAAGAGCTGTCTTGCATCCACCCTGAAGGAAAATCTTGCACGAGTTATTCTGTTATTAAGAAAAAATAAGCTCTTTTGATGCGGTATGTTCAGCTATGCTGGTATTGGTAGTGTTATTTTTATACGATAAGTGTATTTTTTTTGTAAGCAAATTTACATAGAGTACGATGATGTCTTTTAAGTGAATGCACCTTTAAGGAAGGAATATATTTTGTAGATATTCTAATTTTCAATAAAATATTGCATTACCAAAACAAAATTGGCTCGCATTTGTCTGTATTTAATTGCTCTCTGATCCATTTTGAATCTTTATTAAAAAAAATTTTGACTCTAATAATGGCATTTTCACGACACTAAGGAGACATCTTTTCCTTCGTGTCATTTAATAACAACACATTTATCCTTCGATGCGTGTGGCCATGTTATTCGGTAATCTGCGGATCTCATTAAACTGGCAGATCGAATTGAGCACCACCAAGTTCATCGTTTAGAAGTGACACCCACTTCAGAGCGGCAGTTCTTTTCCTTTTCGCCTTGTTCTTCTTTAAATAGTCAAGGAATAACATTCGCAACAAAACCCCGTGCCACGTGATGAGGCATAAAAGGAAAGGAACCCCACCCCAACCAGCCACAGAAGAAAAGAACAGAATGTTTTTGGGGAAGGGAAGCCCTTGTGTCAACACAGGAACC
This sequence comes from Caerostris darwini, assembly GCA_021605075.1. Classification (NCBI taxonomy): domain Eukaryota; kingdom Metazoa; phylum Arthropoda; class Arachnida; order Araneae; family Araneidae; genus Caerostris; species Caerostris darwini. The sequence goes on along the minus strand of BPLQ01015080.1, from coordinate 277,429 downwards.
GGGCGTTTGCTTGCCATTTGCAGGTGCAGAACCGAGCCCTGGCCTTTTAAAAACACAAGCCTTTTTTTTTCTCCCCCTTTCTGCCTGCGAGCGAGCGTAGGTGATCGTAGCTTGACCTTTAACGCACTTTTTAAAGCGCTTTTCCGTGGTAATTGTCGTGTTATCTTTTGAGGTGAGGCTCTCGAAAAGTGGAGAAAAAAAAAACTTCGAGCTGTTGTATTTACCCCCCCTTTCGACTTATATCATCACAAATATTAAAACCGTGTGTCAGTTTCTATTTGTTCTTTTCTTCTGAGGAGGGTACGAATTCATTGTTTTGATTGGAAGTTGAAATATTCGATTTCGTAGGCTCTGATCAAAAGGCAATTTTATTGTAATAGCAATGAAATTCAGGACGCAGTGTCGCGCCATAACTGCACTCGAATAAAACAGCAAGCTGGAAATTTAAAAGAATAGCCAAAATAAGTTTTTAATAAAGTAAAACTTTTCTTGGAATCATTTTATTTATTTATAGTCATCTACAAAAATATATATATATTTTTTACTATATTTGATTTGATTCCAGTCAGTTCCATTGTAATGAAGAATAATAAAATTATTGATCGATTTCTGTTCTTGCGGAGGAGCGGGATTCGTGGTTTCGATTTAAAGTTGAAAAGCATTTTTATCATCGTCTGTTGATTATTTTATCGTTTCATATAAAGTATAGGTATGAATTCCTTAATAGCGTGATGGAATATTTATCGTGTATAAAGCAACAGAGTATATTTAATAACATTTCATTTATTTATGGCGACGGTCAAAATAAATTTCCTTCACTCTGTTGTAATAAAAAGATTTTCTTCGTTCAAGAATTTATTCATTACTTCGTGCCAACTGATTTGAAATCAAAATTATTTCGTGTAGCGACAGGTAATTTTTAAATTAGAATGGTTCAGCTCATATGAAGAAAAAAACAACATTAATTGCATTATCCATTATGCTAAGACATAAAAATTGAGTGCGAATTTATGAATAAATAACGTACCACACACACTCATACACAAAGGGGGAGAATCTGTGTGTTGCGTTGTAAACAGGCATGAAGTAGGATCTCGCTGAGGATGGAAGGCAGAAATTTTAATGAAGAAAAGGTCCTGCATATTTTTATTTATAATTCTTCCTGTCAGCATTCCTTGAATTGTTCTCTGACCAATAAAAGGAAGAAACCTAAAATATCCCTTTATTTAATACAGCAAATTTTTGCCAGAGGGCGTTTTCAGATGAGTAGAAGAAATTCCAGTTTTCACACTTGTCAGCAAGCTTATAAGATTTTTGATGAGAGTTCAACAGATTTATAGCAAAAAAAAAACATGGCGGTGCCTCACTATGCGTCCGTTTCGTCCCACTTGGTATTATGCATCATGTTCGGAAGCGAACATTGTGGTTCGGTATACGACCTTTTGTTTGGAATACGACTATAAAATCTTTTTCCAAACAGATGGATGTCAAACTATTTGCAGAGAAGTACCCACCCCAGAAACAAGCCGCAGACAGTGTCGTCTGGAATGACAAGACAAGCATCCCGGGTAGAAGGCGCGGGAGTTTTAGTAAAATTCAAATCTGCTGATCCTCGACGAGGTCAAGGCAGGGCAACTGACTTTTTTTCAATTCCCTCTATTAGCTCACACTCTCCCTATATATATATATATATCTTGTTCAATCGTTCATGAAAGACTTTTTATTCATCCGCTCCAGTTCAAATGCATTTTTCCTTTGAACTTGTAGGGGATGACACTGGATGTTAATACAGTTTCTTCAAATACTAATTCATTCATTAAACTTAATTCATGTATCTACCCATAGATGGCGCCAGATAGACTTAAAAAAATGAATGAAAATTATTTGTAAAGGACTTCCTGCAATAGAGTGAAAAAAAAAGGTAGGAATCGACTTGAATTGCGAACACTCTTTGCATGAGGCTCTCAGTGCAGAACTTCCATGTGATCTCGAAAGATAAGCTGCCTCGCCTCCACGCGGCAGTCGACTCATGACCGCAAGGAGCAACCCACGTTATCTCTGCCTGTGAATGACATAAATGGGGTCCCTCTGATGTGCGGAAAAAACCGACTCTTAGTCGGAGCGGGATCGATCCTCTCTGAAGGTTCTGCCTAACCGGTTTATAATTGGTTCTGGATTCGACTCTTACTCGCGTCTGGACGCCGCTTTACCAGCGAAACAGTGGACTGCAGAAATTTTGCGACTCTCAGAACATTTTCCTGTGCAGATAATTTCTCTCTCCGTCTACATTGAAATAAGCGAGCAAGAGAGTAATAAGAGTTCGCGAGCAACGCTCGCAGCTCACACATTCAAAACGGACGGGCCTAAATACAACACTACATCGCATGATGATGTTGGTAGGATCTTGTTCACATTTTCAATAGTTCATAAAACACTTTTTATTCATCCGCTCCAGTTCAAATACATTTTTCCTTTAAACTTGTAGGGGAGGACACTGGATGTTAATACAGTTTCTTTAAATACTAATTCAGTAATTAAACTTAATTAATTAATTTTTTTTTTTTTTTAGATTTAAGTTGCATGTATCTACCCGTAGATGGCGCCAGATAAACTTAAACAAAATGAATGAAAATTATTTATAAAGGACTTTCTGCAATAGAGTGAAAAAAAGGTAGGAATTGACTTAAAAAAAATTTTTTTTATATATTACTTGTTTTCTATGCGTAAAAAAAGAAGTGATAGTGAATTTTTACTTCACTAGGATTGAACATTATTTTGCACCTCGATCATGAAGCTATTTCTCCTTATGTGTTGTAGATTTCTCGGTGTGTCTTGTCGTTTTCTATTTCTCAATTATTATTTTTCAAAATATTTTCCACCCCGTTCAGGGACAAGCAGCTCTCTGAACCCGCACTCCCCACCGTCCATTCGGATACGAATTCAACATTTCTGAAGGAAAAGTGTGAAATCGCGGTAAACTTCGCACGCGCTTTCGCTCTTCCCTTAAAAGGCGTGGGGCATGTCCCTTTATCACCTTTCAGATCGTTTTTGTGGCGAATTTATACAAAAAGGTGCAGCATATCCCTTACTATTGCGTTTTAACACAGAAAGTACCGCATGCGGCTGAAGCGCTTGCCCGTCTGTAGGCGAGAATGGAAAAAATATATATATATTATAAAATGACTTCCAAAACAAGTATTTCCTCCTCGTCAAACTCTAAATTCCATCTATAAATAAAATTATTTTTGATATTTTAAGAGAATTATGTAAATTATTATAATTACACATTAATTTGCTTAATTTATCACCTGTGAATAAAAGAGACATTTTTGAATGCGCTTCGTAAGCATTAAAATACAATAATAGCTAGCAGTTTTTTTTAAAAATTGAAATGTATATAATTTGGTACTATTTGGTAGCTTTAATGAAGTTCTGTAAGTCTTGGATTTATTTCAAACGCGTCAAATGTCGGACATTTCAGATTTTCAAAGTGGCCAAATTGTAGGAGCCCGTCTAGCTGGAGAAAGTGTAACCGAAAAATCCCACCTTTTAGGCGTTTCTAGAGGTACGGTGCTAAATTCATGACAGCGTACACACAGCGTGGCAAGACAAACTCGGCGAAGCAAAAAGAGTGGACGGAAAGAGAATCTCAGTGAACGAGACCGACGGATATTAAAGCGGAATTATGATTTCTGTAAAGCGAACAACTGCAGCAAAAGTGATCGCAGAGCTCAATCAGCATCTGAATTCTCCAGTGCCAATCATTACTGTTAGAAGGAACCTTCATAAACAGGACATTTACGCCAGAGCAGCAATTCCAAACGTCTTCTACAGTGGTGCCATACTCACAAAATCTGGTCTATTGATAAGTGGAAGAAAGTAATACGGTCTGACGAATCGTCCTTCACACTTTTCCCTACAACAGGACGGGTGTACGTTTGGAGGACACCTGCACAAACGTATGATCGGGATTGTCTCCTTCCAACTGTCAAGCATGGAGGTGGATCTGTCATGATATAGGCAGCCGTGTCTTGGTTTTCTGCTGTTCCAATCATAACCCTGAAAGGAAGGATCACTGGAGAAAAGTATAGAGAAATTTTAGCTGAACAGGCCCATCCTATGATGCAAACTTTGTTTTCTGCAGAGGATGGAATTTTCCAGGATTATAATGTACCCATCCATGCAGTGGGACTGCTCCAATCATGGTTTCATGAACACGAGGATGTAGTTAACACCTTGGCCCGTACAGTCACCCGACCTCAATATCATTGAACCGCTATGGTCTATTTTAGAGTGTTCAATACGGAATCGATATCCTCCACCGGCATCTCCCTCAGAACTTTCACAATATCTCCATGAAGAATGGTACAAATAGTCCACTGAACACTATTCAGCACTTGTATGAATGGATTCCTAGGAGAATCCAAGCGGTATTGATTGCGATAAAGGATTGCTAATAAAGGATTCTTTATAAATCTAGGTTGTTTCCATTATTTGATAACCCCCTGTAGTTTATTCATTTTAAGAGAGATAATTTATCTGTGAGTCATTGCGCATTTTTGATAAATAAATATATGTGTATCAATACAAAAAAACAGTAATGCACAACTGTCTTTATGAGAAAATATTTGTGGAAAAGGCGCCAAGCGGCGATGCAGCGCCATCTCTAGTAAGAAAAGATGTTGATCTCAGCAGCAGGCTTTTCCTTCTGAAGAGCTGAAACTTTCAGCAATAATGCACATTACTTTCCGCTGACTTGAGAGAAATATTTATCAAATGTCTTTTATTTTTCTGTAAAGATCCTCATCTGAACTATGAACAACGAACTGCAATCTGCTGTGCTTGTTGCATGTTTCTTGGACAAACGTAGACCGGCTCCATCTTTTATTTTCTGTAAAGATCCTCATCTGAACTGTTAACAACGAACGGCAATCTGCGGCTCTTGTTGCATGTTTCTTGGACAAACGTAGACCGGCTCCATCTTTTATTTTCTGTAAAGATCCTCATCTGAACTATGAACAACGAACTGCAATCTGCTGCACTTGTTGCATGTTTCTTGGACAAACGTAGACCGGCTCCATCTTTTATTTTCTGTAAAGATCCTCATCTGAACTGTTAACAACGAACGGCAATCTGCGGCTCTTGTTGCATGTTTCTTGGACAAACGTAGAGCGGCTCCATCTTTTTTATTTTCTGTAAAGATCCTCATCTGAACTATGAACAACGAACTGCAATCTGCTGCACTTGTTGCATGTTTCTTGGACAAACGTAGACCGGCTCCATCTTTTATTTTCTGTAAAGATCCTCATCTGAACTGTTAACAACGAATGGCAATCTGCGGCTCTTGTTGCATGTTTCTTGGACAAACGTAGAGCGGCTCCATCTTTTATTTTCTGTAAAGATCCTCATCTGAACTGTTAACAACGAATGGCAATCTGCTGCACTTGTTGCATGTTTCTTGGACAAACGTAGACCGGCTCCATCTTTTATTTTCTGTAAAGATCCTCATCTGAACTGTTAACAACGAACGGCAATCTGCGGCTCTTGTTGCATGTTTCTTGGACAAACGTAGAGCGGCTCCATCTTTTATTTTCTGTAAAGATCCTCATCTGAACTATGAACAACGAACTGCAATCTGCTGCACTTGTTGCATGTTTCTTGGACAAACGTAGAGCGGCTCCATCTTTTATTTTCTGTAAAGATCCTCATCTGAACTGTTAACAACGAATGGCAATCTGCTGCACTTGTTGCATGTTTCTTGGACAAACGTAGACCGGCTCCATCTTTTATTTTCTGTAAAGATCCTCATCTGAACTGTTAACAACGAACGGCAATCTGCGGCTCTTGTTGCATGTTTCTTGGACAAACGTAGACCGGCTCCATCTTTTATTTTCTGTAAAGATCCTCATCTGAACTGTTAACAACGAATGGCAATCTGCTGCACTTGTTGCATGTTTCTTGGACAAACGTAGACCGGCTCCATCTTTTATTTTCTGTAAAGATCCTCATCTGAACTGTTAACAACGAACGGCAATCTGCGGCTCTTGTTGCATGTTTCTTGGACAAACGTAGAGCGGCTCCATCTTTTATTTTCTGTAAAGATCCTCATCTGAACTATGAACAACGAACTGCAATCTGCTGCACTTGTTGCATGTTTCTTGGACAAACGTAGACCGGCTCCATCTTTTATTTTCTGTAAAGATCCTCATCTGAACTATGAACAACGAATGCAATCTGCTGCACTTGTTGCATGTTTCTTGGACAAACGTAGACCGGCTCCATCTTTTATTTTCTGTATTTTCTGTAAAGATCCTCATCTGAACTGTTAACAACGAACGGCAATCTGCGGCTCTTGTTGCATGTTTCTTGGACAAACGTAGACCGGCTCCATCTTTTATTTTCTGTAAAGATCCTCATCTGAACTATGAACAACGAACTGGCAATCTGCTGCACTTGTTGCATGTTTCTTGGACAAACGTAGACCGGCTCCATCTTTTATTTTCTGTAAAGATCCTCATCTGAACTGTTAACAACGAACGGCAATCTGCGGCTCTTGTTGCATGTTTCTTGGACAAACGTAGAGCGGCTCCATCTTTTATTTTCTGTAAAGATCCTCATCTGAACTATGAACAACGAACTGCAATCTGCTGCACTTGTTGCATGTTTCTTGGACAAACGTAGACCGGTTCCATCTTTTATTTTCTGTAAAGATCCTCATCTGAACTCCATGTTTCTTTTCCATCTTTTATTTTCTGTAAAGATCCTCATCTGAACTATTAACAACGAACGGCAATCTGCAATGTTTCTTGGACAAACGTAGACATCTTTTATTTTCTGTAAAGATCCTCATCTGAACTATGAACAACGAACTGGCAATTCTGCACTTGTTGCATGTTTCAAAACGTAGACCGGCTCCATCTTTTATTTTCTGTAAAGATCCTCATCTGAACTGTTAACAACGAACGGCAATCTGCGGCTCTTGTTGCATGTTTCTTGGACAAACGTAGAGCGGCTCCATCTTTTATTTTCTGTAAAGATCCTCATCTGAACTATGAACAACGAACTGCAATCTGCTGCACTTGTTGCATGTTTCTTGGACAAACGTAGAGCGGCTCCATCTTTTATTTTCTGTAAAGATCCTCATCTGAACTGTTAACAACGAATGGCAATCTGCTGCACTTGTGTTTCTTGACAAACGTGGACCGGTTGCATGTTTCTTGGACAAACGTAGACCGGCTCCATCTTTTATTTTCTGTAAAGATCCTCATCTGAACTGTTAACAACGAACGGCAATCTGCGGCTCTTGTTGCATGTTTCTTGGACAAACGTAGACCGGCTCCATCTTTTATTTTCTGTAAAGATCCTCATCTGAACTGTTAACAACGAATGGCAATCTGCTGCACTTGTTGCATGTTTCTTGGACAAACGTAGACCGGCTCCATCTTTTATTTTCTGTAAAGATCCTCATCTGAACTGTTAACAACGAACGGCAATCTGCGGCTCTTGTTGCATGTTTCTTGGACAAACGTAGAGCGGCTCCGGCTCCATCTTTTATTTTCTGTAAAGATCCTCATCTGAACTATGAACAACGAACTGCAATCTGCTGCACTTGTTGCATGTTTCTTGGACAAACGTAGACCGGCTCCATCTTTTATTTTCTGTAAAGATCCTCATCTGAACTATGAACAACGAACTGCAATCTGCTGCACTTGTTGCATGTTTCTTGGACAAACGTAGACCGGCTCCATCTTTTATTTTCTGTAAAGATCCTCATCTGAACTATGAACAACGAACTGCAATCTGCTGCACTTGTTGCATGTTTCTTGGACAAACGTAGACCGGCTCCATCTTTTATTTTCTGTAAAGATCCTCATCTGAACTGTTAACAACGAACGGCAATCTGCGGCTCTTGTTGCATGTTTCTTGGACAAACGTAGAGCGGCTCCATCTTTTATTTTCTGTAAAGATCCTCATCTGAACTATGAACAACGAACTGCAATCTGCTGCACTTGTTGCATGTTTCTTGGACAAACGTAGACCGGCTCCATCTTTTATTTTCTGTAAAGATCCTCATCTGAACTGTTAACAACGAACGGCAATCTGCGGCTCTTGTTGCATGTTTCTTGGACAAACGTAGAGCGGCTCCATCTTTTATTTTCTGTAAAGATCCTCATCTGAACTATGAACAACGAACTGCAATCTGCTGCACTTGTTGCATGTTTCTTGGACAAACGTAGACCGGCTCCATCTTTTATTTTCTGTAAAGATCCTCATCTGAACTATGAACAACGAACTGCAATCTGCTGCACTTGTTGCATGTTTCTTGGACAAACGTAGACCGGCTCCATCTTTTATTTTCTGTAAAGATCCTCATCTGAACTATGAACAACGAACTGCAATCTGCTGCACTTGTTGCATGTTTCTTGGACAAACGTAGACCGGCTCCATCTTTTATTTTCTGTAAAGATCCTCATCTGAACTATGAACAACGAACTGCAATCTGCTGCACTTGTTGCATGTTTCTTGGACAAACGTAGATCGGCTCCATCTTTTATTTTCTGTAAAGATCCTCATCTGAACTGTTAACAACGAACGGCAATCTGCGGCTCTTGTTGCATGTTTCTTGGACAAACGTAGAGCGGCTCCATCTTTTATTTTCTGTAAAGATCCTCATCTGAACTATGAACAACGAACTGCAATCTGCTGCACTTGTTGCATGTTTCTTGGACAAACGTAGACCGGCTCCATCTTTTATTTTCTGTAAAGATCCTCATCTGAACTGTTAACAACGAACGACAATCTGCGGCTCTTGTTGCATGTTTCTTGGGCGCCTTCGCGAAGAACGGAGGGGCGTATGAAGGGAGTCTTCGATTTATTTTTTAGATATTACGAAGCAGCAATCGAATGTTTCTATTTACTGGGGCGCAATCGCTGGCATACCGAAACTCGTAATTTAGAGAATAAAATTTAATATAACATGTCATCGTGCAGGTGGGTTCATTTCAGGATTTTTAAAAATTTTGTCAAATAAAAGAAAGGGGTGCAGCAGTTTTGCTCACACGAGGGTCATTCTCTAAAGCTTTCCCCGCACACAATTCGATGTGACGAACGTCAGTAGGAGGTACTTGGTTAGAACACAGGAAGGTCTTCTGCCATCCCATAATTCCCTGTTGAAGCGTCCGAATTTGGCGGACTGCCAAGTTACCGAATTTTACAGTTGAAATGTTAGAGTTGGCCAAGTTAGCTGTTTTTGAAAAAATTATTTATATTTTCCTGGTTAGTTTGCAGTGATGGACCTGGACCTCTGCCCGCTCAGGTTTTCGATCTGCTTTGCTATGGGGCGGAAACCACCTTCGGCGTTGTGAGGAACATAGAATCCAGTGTTTATCTGCCCAAGTCATGAGTCTGCTTTTCTTGAAGGAAAGACCAATTCATTTGTTGCCGTTCCTTTTCCTAATGGCTTCGCGGTGTTACAATGTTCGCATGTGGAAGTATTTGAAAGAAAACACCAACAGGATATTACAACAAACAATATATATAAAAAAAAAATTAAAGTCAATTCCTACTTTTTTTTTCACTGTATTGCAGAAAGTCCTTTATGCATGCAGTAAAAAAAAGCACACAGCACTTGTTGCAACTTCATGATGGACTACGGATTTAAAACTGTCTTTTTTTTCCTTTTTAATTGAAGGAAAGGGGCCTGATGGCCGAGTAATTATCAGTTTGGCGCTCGGTGTCACAAGCTTCGGGTTCGAGTCCCGGAGGTGCCATGGAGGTTTGAAGTGGTTCGGAATCCACTTTAAGCAGTAGGTCCTGGTCTAATAGAACTATGATCAATTATGTGATTTAGCATCCATCGTTGATTGGAATTCACAATTATTCATCAGGGAAGGAAGGTTGCCTACATCAATGTTTGGAATTTAGATGGCCTTTCAATTTCGAACGGGAAGGGGGGGTGCGTTCTCCTCCGCCCAACGAAGAATAGCCTACGAATGCATCGTGTCCATTCACGGCTTAGACCCGGGAACATGCGGTCTGGAATCATTTGTAGGGTATGGAACTGAGCTCCGTCAGGGCTTAAAAGGTTTAAGATTTAAATGATATTCGTAGATGAGGCTTAAAGCACTACTCGTGGCCCAGTGGCAAAATGCGCAGCTAGGGGGCAGGAGCTCCGAGGCTCGAATCGTAGGCACGGCTTTCAGAACCGAGGAGCTTGTTGGCGTTTTTTGGTGTGTAAAGCATCTCGTATAGATAATCAAGTTACCTGGTTTTCTCCCATACAACACGCAAAAGCTGTGTATTTCCCTGTAAATGTCCTCGCCCAATACTCCGTCCGTGGGCTGTTCGAGGTATATACGAGGCCCACCGATGTTCCAAGCTCACTTATGTAACTGGTACACAAGCCTTGGTGTGTGGTGAGGTGTGGGGAAAACAGAAAATAGAGATTTGAAATATTTGTTGTCAAAGACGAGTTTCTACTCAAGAGAGGAGGTCGGTTTTAGAGCCTGGTTTTGAAATGGTGCAGCTCGCCATTGTTTAAGTATTTTTTTTTTTTTTTGTGCAGTGGTAATGAAGCACCCGGTGATTGGCACGAACAACTGATAAGGGTGAACCTCCGGCCGAGATAAGAGGCGAGGCGATAAGAAGTTCACGTATGTGAGCGTGGATGATAAGCGAAATTTGCAAACTTCAGCACTCCCGCGTTATCAGGTGTCAAACGCGAACGATAATGTCGTGTGTTTGTCGTGCAGGAGAGGTTGAGGCGCAGCGAGATAATATTTGCGTTGCCATGCATTCGTCCCAAAATAATAGAGGTGGGAGTGTTCGAAAAGGAAGGTTATTCCGCCTTCGAATGGAATACTTCCGAATTCATTTAATGTTCATCAGAATAAAAATGGCAGATAGAAACTGTCTTTGAATAAAATCCTTTTCGATTACTTAAAAGTAAAATATATCGCACAAATCTAAATGCCACGTCTTAGACAACTCTACATCTGAGTATGTAAGTGGCTAGACAGGACTTTCATTCATTAAGACTTCAGAGTTGCCCAAAATACATTACAGTCAGTGGAAATCTACGACTGCAGTAAAAGTTTTGGGGACGATACTGCCGCGGCTGGTTTAACATGAAAATCACAAAATCGAAAAATAGTATTTTAATGTTATTAAATCTTAAAAAGAAATTCCACTCGATATATTTTAAGAAAAAGAATTCTTTGTTCGTGTCTGTTTCATTTTGGACGTCGTAAGTAGCCTAAACTGTGACGCAGGGCTGCCAAGAGTTTTTTTTCCCCTTTCCTAAGATATTGCGCTTTTACTCCAAGTCTTTCGAACATTCCAGAAATCTAGGCTTTTCTTTCATATTGAGACATCCCAAATAAATATCTATACTTTCGGTTTTCACTATTTAAACACATTGTAAAAACCAAACGTGTTTTCTTGCAAACCCAAAGTGAAGTTTAAAAGAATCTTTGAGGTTGCTAAAATCAGATTGTTAAAATAATATTAAAAGTTAAGTAAACTTTTAATTTAATAACATTAAAATACTATTTTTCTGTTTTGTGATTTCCAAGTTAAAAGTTTACTGCAGTCGCAGATTTCCACTGAACTTCCTTTCGCAGCGCTCTTCTCTTTCCTTGTGTTTGTGCTGAAGCCACGGACTTTCGCGCCAGGACAACAGCACGTTAGGATGCATAAGGTAAAGAAAGAAATAGCACATAGCTTGTTTGCCTAACACATAGATAAACAGTTACAACAAAAAGGAGAGTTTTCTCTTGAAATGGAAAGCATCTTTGATGAAATCTTGTTTGTTCCTTGTGGGGATTTCATAGCTTTATCTTCGTTAATTCGAGCAGCTGTAGTAAGTGGCGATTCATTGGAATTAAATTAATTTTACAAAATTAAGAAAAGTCTAACACAATTTTGATATTAATAATAAATTAAAATTAATAAAAGTCAATATCATCTTTTTTTTTAATTTAAAGAATAAATATCTCTTGGCTTAAGTTTTATCCAGGCTGGACAATACTTGCGGTTTTTCTCCAAGATACTCAGCTCTTACCTGAAGCCAGATAGACGGACTGAAAAGAACAGGAAGCAGCTCCAGAGGCTGCAGGCCTCGCAGAGAGACGATCACAAACCAAAGTAAATCCACACTAATGTCACGAAGCGCAGAAGGGCTGCTCAATGAAGACCTTTTTTTTTTTTTTTTGTTTAATTTAACAACTTTAAAATGCAATTTTTTTTTTTTTTTTTTTTTTAAACTTAGATACAAATGGTTATTGAACTCTGACTTAAAATAGATAGTTTCCATTTCATATTTCCTACCTTTTTTTATTTATTAATTTTATTTTATTCATTATTATTATTTTTTTTTTTTTTTTTTTTTTTTTGTCTCTCTCATACAGGACTTGAGCAAAGATGGAAGCACTTTGAAATACGTCTTCAAATTGTGCACTGATCTATTGAGCTTATTGTGATCTTACACATCTCTTGTGTTTTCTCCTTTTTTTGAAGACATATTCAAAAATCATGCCGGGGAATTTTTATTCACACAGTGATACCCTGTGGAGCATCTTTTGTAGGACCAATATTCTCTTAAATAAAATATTGCGGAATAATCTACTTAAAAAATTCATATCAGGGCATTTCTATACACACATAAAAGAAGAAAAAAAAAAGCTTGCAAGCAGCATTTGAATGAAATATATCCACACACAAAAAAAAATAATAATGGCAACCCACGCTTGAAAAATATATATATATGCAGAATTGTGTGTCGGGGTTCGTAACGCAGACGACCTTTCACGAGACTGTATCGATTGATCCATAGAAAACGATTTATCTTTTAAAAGCAACCCCCCTTGCCATCGGAGGGATAGTTCAGAGGGAGGAGTGAATAGCTGAATGCTTTCCAGCGCTCGCTTTCGGCGGGAGCGGGGGAGAGGCTCGCTTTCTTCCTCCTTCTGCAACCAATACTGTCTGGAAGTTTTTCCCTAAGAAGAGAATCGTCACTGCATTTTTATTTTTTTATTTGATCTCAGTGACAAAGGTGTTCGCTAAAACAGTCCTCCCAGACTTTTCTCATGTGCACGTTCTCTCTCTCTCTCTCTCTGTTTTTTTGAATGACAATTATTTGAGTTCTGACATGACTTTCCTTTTTTTATTTTCCTCACACTCTCCTTATATATATCTTGTTCAAATTTTCAATCGTTCATGAAATGCTTCTTATTCATCCACTCAAGTTCAGACACATTTTTTTTTTTTTTTGAACTTGTAGTGGATGACACTGCATGTTGATACAGTTTCATCAAATATTAATTCATTCATTAAATTTAATGAATTAATTTTTGTTTTTTTTTAGATTTAAGTTGCATGTATCTACCAATAGAGGACACCAGATAAACTTTAAAAAAAAATTAATGGCAATTATTTATAAAGGACTTTCTGCAATAGAGTAAAAAAAAAAGTAGGAATTAACTTTAAAAAAAATTTTTTTTTTTATATTACTTGTTTCCTCTTCTGTTATCTTCTAGTCAGTGCTAAAAAGAGTTAGCGTTGACACTCTACGACGATTTGTATTCCGTGGAGCTCCTTGGTAATAGTCCTTTGAAGAATGAAGAGCACGTTGCTGAGAAGAAATGGTAAGAGGCACTCTACAAAAAATAATCTTCTGCAGTTATGACATCAGCAAACGATCAAGAAATAGAAAGTCCAAGACCGGGCTTAAACCAGAGGTGGGAAATCGGAGCCGGGATTTTTATTTTTCGTTGTTTTAGATTTTTATTCCTATTTTATTTTAAAAACCGAATAGAAATAAAAATCGGTTAAAAGAACGGTTCGGTTTTAAAAACCGACTTCCGACTCTTTTATATAAATATTTTTTGCAAAATTCTTGGAATTACGTTAAAACGAAATGTTGGCGAGGCCTTTAATGCCGCGACTGAAAGTAAATGTTAAAACGTTTATTAAGAAACTGCATAAATATTCAGCCTCTTTTATCGTTTATCCGTGGTTTTCTCTGAGTGATAATCAAAAACAAGAAGGCTGATGGTGTTCCGATCAACAGTCGGATCATTTGATACAAGTTTTCCAATTTTTTTTTTCCTACCAATGCTGAACGCAAATATCCCTAGTTTAAGAACTAATATCGATGCAAATTTTTTTTTTTTTTTTTTTTTTTTTTCGTTCTAATGCAGCTGGCAACCACTTAGACAATTGTCTTTGATGCCTTAATGCAAACGCTGCACAGACATTACTCACTTTGCACTACCCAGGGGGCGCGTGTCACTTGAAGATAAGCCACGGACGCGGGGTAACAATGCCTCTGCAAAGCTCTAAAGTGGATTCCGAACCACTACAAACATCCATGGCACCGCCGGGACTCGAACTCGAAATCTGTGGTACAGAGCGCTAGCCACTCGGCCATCAGGCCCCATACCGATGCAAAATGAATACTAAAAGAAAATCTCTCTTGAAGTGTTTAAGCCATCAGGATCTCAAGACATCAGAAAATTCTGAATTTGCAAATGACCCAAACACATTCCACGAAATGCATCATCAGCACCATTCCAATTTTAGATCAGCATTCCGATCCTCTGAAGCCAATAAATTTGCCATCTGCCATCGGAACGACGTCGACGAGCCAACATGTCGATCCTCCCCTCAGCATTCTAATTCGAATTGACGGCGCAGCAACGCGGAAGAGGCGGAAATTGGTTTACGATGCGCATATTTTTAGTCGCTCGCTCAATAACGTCCAATTATTGTTCGAAGGCAATTCTGTCAATTGTTTCTTCGAGGGCGTTCGATTTTTATGGGACTTCTCGGATCGTCAGGAGGTCTGCTGCGTGTGCAATTCGAGAACCCTGGCCTACTTCAGGACCTTTTGAGCGTTTCTTTTGTGCGCGAAGATAATTGGAGTTATGGCTGCGTTCCGGACACTTAAGTGTTATAAAAATAACTATTAAACGAGCTACTAAATCTGACTCTTCATCTGTGTTTCAATTGTTGCATAAAGAGATTTGGCGAAGACCGGTTTATTCCCCAGAAAATTTTAAC
The DNA here is from genome assembly GCA_021605075.1 of Caerostris darwini. Classification (NCBI taxonomy): domain Eukaryota; kingdom Metazoa; phylum Arthropoda; class Arachnida; order Araneae; family Araneidae; genus Caerostris; species Caerostris darwini. The sequence continues at coordinate 262,369 of BPLQ01015080.1, read as the reverse complement.
TAATGAATATTTGCAGACTTCAGATGCGTTGCAGTTGTATTCCTCTCTGTGTTTTCATTTTCATTCTTATTTTATATATAAAATGGAACCGTTTTGAACAGAAACATAGCATATATTAATATGAATATATAAAGAGTCCTTGAGCCAGCCTTGGATTGATCTGTTAAAGTTAGTTATGTTGGTGTTTTTCTGGGTTTTCTCAATTTTATACAAACGTATGGCAATCACATTTAAAAAAAAAAAAACTTAGAGCCACACCAAAATAGTTTTATTTAGTTGTCAGTAAACGCTCGACTCGTGCCTGTCCCACTGGCAAGGAGTGGGCTGGAGGGTTGAGGTTCGAATCTACTGGTGGTAATGTTACAGCCGATGTCGATGGTAGCAACGTGAATAAGTCCTCAATAAAAAGGAGGGAGTTTTCTCTCATGCAGGCACTCAAATGCCTGACTGTTATCCCCAAAAATTCTCCTGGATGAAAATGTCCTTCCCTTTAATACCCGTCCGCGGGCAGTTCGCAGCATGCTTGAGGCCCACCCTCACTTTTCCGACTTATAGGTTTGTAGATCTACGGTCATCTTGTGCACACTTTGGGCTAAACAGACCGGGACCTGCAGTTTAACGTGGATTCCGAACCACTCACAGACATCCATACCACCGCCAGGATTCGAACCTGAAGCCTGGGATACCAAAGGCCAGAGCGCTAGCCACCAGGCCGCCTTCGACTTATAGGAGAGGGGGCTTAACCCTACGAATGGGAGGGATAAAGTGAGGAGCAAAGGAAAGAAAGTGATTCATAAATTGGATGGTTTCGTGATTATGGATTTAGGAATAAAGGGATTTTTTTATATGCACGTTTAACATGAATAATATCATTATATGGTGGGAAAAAATCATTGAAATTACAAAATTTTTGTGAAGCTTATGTGTGCCTTTATATATATATTTACTGTTTTTATGGAATATTATTTCGAAATTCTGTTGAGAAACACCGAATTACTTTTATTTACCATCGAAATAATACAATACAGCATAAACATTTAACAAAAAAAAAATTTTTTTTTTTTTTTTAAATTTCTCTCGCATGTGCAGTTGTTATATATTCATTAAAAACGCATTCCGGTTTAAGAATGTATTGATAAAAAAAATGTTTTGGTTTGCGTGCATGATCAAGACAATAGGCTGCGATACTTATAAGCCATGTTCACGACAACACTGCACTTTACTTTGTAACTTGCACTTTATTTTTTATTTTTTAAAAAGCCGAATTAAAACACAGTAATGCGTAATTAAAACCTCCCTAAACAAACGAGACTAAGTAAGCAATGAAAACTCGTATGAATGTATGTTTATTCTGTTAAAATACAACATGAGACGTGTTTCTCTTGCTTTCGCCAAAAATACGACCGATTCACGAAAGTTCCTTACTTTCCCCCCGCCACTGCAGCCGAGTTTGTTTCGGTTTCCTCCATTGCTGCTTTAATAAGACAAGCTCATCATCTTCGAAGTGCAGATCTATACTCCAATAAAAAAAAAAAAACAGTAAAAAATGCACCAAGATAGATATCACGTTACTTGAAAAATGTCTACAATGGCAGGACTCCAATGGAATATTCAATTCCCATTCATTTATTCGAAAGCAAGAGACTTAGCATGTGCCAAAAATGACACACTGCATTGAAGCATATTAAGATAAAACAGAAATCATTTTTTTTTTTTTTACCATCTTAATAATTAAAACAATGTGGATGGAAATTTTGAATCCTGCCGTTTGTTTTTTCGATGACTCTACGCTCGTTATGTTCTGTTTGCAGTATCATAATCAGCGATGCAAACACAATGTCTCTCGTAAAGGAATGGCACTTTGGAATTTTCCATTTGGGTTGTAGTTAAATATATATATATATAACAGTTGGGCTGACATGTTCGTTGACTGACACATTGATGGTGCTACTAGTATTAAATCCATATGATTTTTTAGTTAGCCCTAACCTTCAAAAGACACTTGTATAAATTTGACGGCTGTTGCACTATTAGTATGGGAGTGAAGCAACTTTTGTTGGTTTGAAAAAATAGATAAAAAGCAATTTCGTGCGTTAATAAAGCATTGCTTTTTTAGCGAAAAAAAATACTATTGAAGCCAAGGCTTGCCTTGATACACATTATTCGGATTTTGCGCCAGAAAAATCAACCGTAGAGAAGTGGTTCGCTAACTTTAAACGAGGCGAAATGAGCACCGAGGACGATGCACGCAGTGAACGCCCCAAAGAGGCTGTTACCGACGAAAACATCAAAAAAGTCCACAGAATAATTTCTGATAACCGTAAAGTGAAGTTGATTGAGATAGCTGAGACCCTGAAGATATCAAAGGAACGTGTAGAACATATCGTGAATGAATATTTGGATATGCGAAAGCTCTGTTCAAAGTGGGTGCCGTGCAGAGCTCACAATCGACCCAAAACAACAACAAATTGATGATTCTAAGCAGCATTTGAAGCTGTTCAATCGTAATAAACCCGAATTTTTGAGTCGATATGTGACATTGGATGAAACATGGCTCCATCATTTCACACCGGAGTCCAATCGACAGTCAGCCGAGTGGACTGCACGTGATGAACATTAAAAATGCTATAACTTCATTAAAATGCTACAACTCCCATACGAGTCCCATGAAGGTTGGGGCTAACTAAAAAATCATATGGATTTATTACTAGTAGCGCCATCTATGTGTCAGCCTACGAACTTTTCAGGTCCCTCTGTTATATATAAAGTCATGTGAATTTTTTTTTGTATCATTATTATTCTATTTTGAACAAAATTTTGACTATTCCATCCATGTTTTTAGCTGAAAGAGGCAAAGCCTGCTCGGTTTGACCAGAGGTTTGTGAAGAGAGATTAGGAGCTCTGTAAAACCATCTTTGAAACTCTCCGACGAATGAATCGTTCTGCTGGATGGAATGAAAAGAAAGAGACAAATAAGCTCATTGAAACGTTCACGCGGGAGGGCGAATTGTATGTTTTCGGTTCTCGCGGTCGTGTGCCGAGGGGGGAAAAGAATGCTAAAAGAACTTGGTTGGAACAGGGGTTGGGGGTGCCTCTGAGTGTCAGCATGAGAATTTAAGTTCTTATAACTGGTGTAATAGACTTAGCACAGCGACTACCACTTAGTATGGTTAAAACTGTCCTGGTGTTATCAGATCAAGGTGTGAAGCACCGGCCAATCGCAAGCGAACGAGGGGTGGACGCCTCAGAGCGGCATTCCCATCACAAGCCTCAGATGTGGCGCCTCCCTGGTGTGAATGCGGCTTCTGCACAGTGCACATTTGATATGAATTAGAGGGCCAGGAAAGGGAGCGAAAAACTGAAATGAAACACGACCTGAAAAGAGTGATGCAGAAAGAAATGAACAAAGTTGGAGCAGAAAACTGATGAATGCGATGCCCAAACAAGCAGGAACTATTGCGAATGCTACGAAATAATATATGGATTTATAAAAATAGTGCTAATAATTTTTTTTTTAAATGGGTCCTATGAATTCTGGCAAATTGCTTTTCGGTAATTTCATAAATACTGATCTAAAAAAAAGATGCTAATTAGCTAAACAAAACAATGTGTAGTTTCGTTTGTAAGTGTATAAATATATTATTTAATAATATTTATCAAAAATATTCCCTGCTAGCCACAAAATGCTTTTTTAATGAAATTCCGATTTACACTCATGTCCATAAATTAAGGTTAATGAAGTTCAGGCAAAGAAAGAGATAGAAGTAAAACAAATTTGACTTATTTGTGAAGTCTATTTATTAAACAAAAGGTAAAGAGCAAAAAGATGCTATATGTTTGACATAATTAATAAAAATTGCGATTTTTACTCCCTGGAGCAAATTTCAAAAAAGAACCTATTTACAAGAAACAGTATAACATGGTTAGTATGATGGCTAATATGGAGTATGTCTCCCGGACGATGCAATACAGACCTTACAACGCCTAGGCATGCTGAGTATCAAATTATCAATCTGATCTTGGGGAATATTACACCACTCATCAAGCAATGTCCTGCGAAGTTCCGGTTGACAGGTGGGAGGGGGTTGACAAGCTGCAATTCGTCGGCCAAGCATATCCCACACATGCTCTATTGGATTCAAGTCCGGTGAGTATGCTGGCCAATCTATACGGGTGATATCCTCCAATTGAAGGCATTCGTCTACAATGTTTTCACGGTGAGGACGGGCGTTGTCATCCATAAACAGAAATTCAGCATCCATGGCGCCCCGAAACAAACGTACATGTTGTTCCAGAATGACATCCCGATAGATGTGGCCTGTCATCGTTATACTCTGAACATACAGGTCTGTTCTGAAACCAAGAATAATTCCTCCCCAAACGAGCCATCCGGCACCACCGTAACGGGGTCGTTCAATGGTGTTCTCTTGGTGGTAACGGGTACCTGGCACTCTCCATATGAAAGTCTTGCGAGAATCAGACTGCAAACTAAACCTGGACTCGTCGGAAAACATCACACAAGACCACTGTTGCGGTGTCCACAATGCATGCTCTCTACTCCAGGTTAATCGCAGGCGACAGTGAGTTGCGGTAAGTGGAACACATCTGACAAGCTTACGAGAATATAGACCAATGTGCCCTAAGTGTCTGTACACGGTCTGCCTTGAAACTGTCGTACCGGTAGCTGAAGAGAGCTGACGAGACAGGTCTGATGCTGTGTTCCGTCTGTTTCTTTTGGCAGTAACTGCTAAATACCAGTCCTCATTCGGCGTTGTAACTCGGGGGCGACCTGCGCTGTAACATCTACTCACATTACCATCGTCTTGGAATCGTTGCCAAAGCCTGGAGATGACACTATGGGCGATTCCAAGTTCCTCGGATACTTCCAGCTGGGTATGCCCACATTCCAGTCGTCCGATAATTCTACCACGTAAAAAATCATCCAAATGCTTCCTTTGTGCCATAACTATGCGGTATTGCACTGAAAGGCTTTTAAAGCGCTTGTGAACAATTTTACTTCTTTGCCACCATTCCTTATATACCCCTCTCTTACACTCTCGTCATTGTGACGTACTATCCGCGCCATCTGGTGGTTTCCTGTAATTTGCATATTCTTCTTCAAGATGTGTGTGATAATTCTACAGGTGAAATTTTTATTTTAGAGTTCAATTTCTGTGTGATTCTGAATTATCCTTAATTTATGGACATGAGTGTACTATGCACTTATTAGAGCCTCTGTATGTAAAGACAGCAATTCCAGATTCCTTTTTGTGTTATTGTAATCGTATAATGAAATGTTGTTCTTATTTATTTATATTTTGTTTCGAAATTTAATTCTTTATTGCAGCAAATTTATTTATTTTTTATTTGCCTTCTCCTTGTCTACTCTTATTTTTCTGGTATTATACGGTATTATATATCTGGTATTTGAATTATACGACCGAAATTGTTTTTAAAGGGTTGCAATCGAAATTTTTCTTTAATGTCTTGTTTGTGAGGGCGGGAAAAAACCCATTTCCTCAAACGAATTTTTTTATAGGAATTGGATCATAAAATTTAAGGAATACTTCTATCTAACATTCTTTTGAAAATGTAGGTCAAACAGGAAGTTTATGGATCGATAATATATTCCGATAGGATATTAAAAGCTGTTTGGAACATCTGGAAACGAACAAACATTCCTATGTGTGTGAGCAGTTGCTTTACATAAAAGCGTTTAACAGGGTGAGATGCTTCAAATACTTCTTCTATTGCGAATCATAGTTTTGTCAGAACACATTTCAACGAACAGACAGGCTTCTGAAAAACATACACTTTGAAGTTTAAAATGATGCTTTCGAATTTTACAAATGTACAAAAATTGCTTTGTTGGGAAACCGGCTGGAATTCCGGAACTTCTGGTGCGACAAGCAGCGTCGAATCAAAAGCTTTCGAGTTGCAGATTTATAAATCAGTAGGACAGAAAGTAACATCAGTGGTACTGAGGAAGTGAACCCCCTCCCCCCCAGGTCTGGGGATTCCAGTGGCACACCATGAGTTTAACGCTCTAATTGTGCACCCTGGCCAACGGTGAATCTGCCGCTCCAAAGGCCCAAATAACGGAAACGCTGTTCAACGATAAAATTAATGAATAATAATTAAATAAAAAAAGCAATTAGATGCAATAGTAAATTACCCAAATTTCATTTTTTTTATCCCCTTTATTTCCCTCATGCCGAATAATTTTTGCTTCTGTTTTATCCTCAGGATGCTTCGGGGAATGAGCGTGCAGTTCGGTTTGTGATTGCACAAAGATACTATTTAAAAATAAAAATATTCCACATTAACTACAGACTATTATAATTTTTCCAGAATTGAGGAGTAGGCCCAAAAACTTCCGACTCCTGATACTTTATCGCAATTTTATGAACTATGATCTTTATTAATGGATTAAGAAAATGTGCGAAATACATTTAATGACTTTCTTTTGTACTCGCACATCTGTAAAAAGGTTTTTTTCATTAATAAAATTTTTATCATCATAAAGGTGCATAATTTACAATAATTAAAAAAAAAAAAATTCCTTATACTTTAAATTTTGTCACACAATATATATATATATATATATATATATATATATATATATATATATATATATATATATATTGCTTATTTTATAGGATATATACACTGAAGTGACAAAAGTCATGGGATAGCAATATGCAAATTTTCAGCTGGCAGTAGCATCGCGTAGAACAGGTATAAATGCGCAGTGCTTTCGCAGAGCTTTCATTTCTGTTCAAGTTATTAATGTGAAGAGGTTTTGACGTGATGATGACAGCACGACGGGAATTAACAGACTTTGAACGCGGAATGTTAGGTGGAGTTAGACGCATGGGTCATGCCATTTCGGAAATCGTTAGGGAAATCAACATTCCCAGATCCACTGTGTCAAGAGTGTGCCGAGAGTATGAAATTTCAGGCATAACATCCCACCATGGACAGCGCAGTGGTCGACCGCCTGCACTTAACGACCGAGACCGGCGACGTCTGCAAAGAGTCGTAAATTCTAACAGACAAGCAACACTGCGTCAAATAACCGCAGAAATCAATGTGGGACGTACAAGGGACTTGTCTGTTAGAACTGTGCGGAGAAATTTGGCTTTCTTGGGCTATTCCAGCAGAAGACCGACTCGAGTGCCTTTACTGACAGAACAACATCGCTTGCAGCGACTCTCGTGGGCACGTGAGCATATCGGTTGGTCCCTAGATGAATGGAAAACCGTGGCCTGGTCCGATGAGTCACGATTTCAGTTGGTAAGAGCTGATGGTAGGGTTCGAGTGTGGCGCAGACCCCACGAAGCCATGGACCCAAACTGTCAGCAAGGCACTGTTCAAGCTGGTGGTGGCTCCGTAATGGTGTGGGCTGTTTTTTCGTGGCATGGACTTGGTCCTCTGGTGCGACTGGACCGAACATTGACTGGAAAGGCTTATGTTCAGCTACTTGGAGATCACTTGCAGCCATCCATGGACTTCATGTACCCAAACAACGATGGGATTTTTATGGATGACAATGCGCCATGTCACCGGGCCACAACTGTTCGCGATTGGTTTGAAGAACATTCTGGACAATTCCAACGAATGATCTGGCCACCTAGATCGCCCGACATGTATCCCATCGAGCATTTATGGGACATCATCGAGAGGTCTGTTCGTGCCCAAAATCCTGCACCATCAACGCTTTCACAATTATGGACGTCTATCGAGACAGCATGGCTCAATATTTCTGCAGAAGACTTCCAACGACTTGTTGAGTCCATGCCACGTCGAGTTGCTGCACTTCGCCGGGCGAAAGGAGGGCCGACACGATATTAAGAGGTATCCCATGACTTTTGTCACTTCAGTGTATATATATATCCTATAAAATCAGCAGCACGAAATTTACAGATTGGTTGAAAACAAGCAAAGGAAAAGTGTACATTTCAAACACAAATGATATATGTAATACAATTAATCTCCTTTTTCAATTTCTACTATTAGCTCACACTCTCCCTATATATATCTTGTTCAAATTTTCAATTGTTAATAAAATACTTTTTATTCATCCATTTAAGTTCAAATACATTTTTTTGAACTTGTAGGGGAGGACACTTGATGTTAATACAGTTTTTTCAAATATTAATTCATTCGTTAAATTTAATTAATTAATTATATTTTTTTTAGACTTAAGTTGCATGCATCTAATAGTAGATGGCGCCAGATGTGAGAGGAAAATTTCAACTTTGTTTATGAAGGACTTTTCTGCAATATAGTTTAAAAACAGTAGGAATTGACTTTAAAAAAAATTGTTTTATCAACAATAGAATAACTTCTATAAAGATTTTCTTTCATTGTGGATAATAATGCCTTCATAAGCCTCAGTGCTGAGAAATGTCTCTCAATGCTTACGGGATTTGCTGCTTGAGCAGTCATTGTCTTTACCACTGGATGTATTATAGGAGGATGCGACTTAATTTTAACAATAATTTTAAGAATTTAAAAAAAATAATAAAAAGTTTATAAAATTGTCCTGTCTCCGATTGAATTTTTTCCGTGACATTCAGAACTGTCCTTTTGGGATTCTCTTGCATGTACAGAAAGGTAAACTTGCCCTTTCAGAAATGTCAAACTGACTGGTCAGTGCAGAGAATTTCATTGATTTGAGTTTTTGTTATCGTTGGCGTTTCTCTGCAAAGATTTTGACGTCCTTGCATTCAGCAAAAAAATCGTATTCCAAACATAACTTGTATCAAGTTGGACTAATCCCAAAGAAACAGTATTCAGAAGTGTCACTGTATAATGAGAAATTAAATAAAGAATTTGATATGGCAATCATTTGAATTTATTTTGTATTCACCATGGGCAAAAGTTATTAACCGAATGGTTTTTGTTAATTGACTTTCAACAGCCATTCCCTAAATATATATATAGATATGTATACACTGCGGTCTTAAGCTGCAATGACATAAAAATTGAAATAAACAATAGGATTTTCATGGCTAACAGATGTTTCTATGGCCTTAGAAATCAACTTAAATCCAAATTAAACATCACAAAATTCAAATTAAGTCCACACGAAGCGTTGATAAGGCCTACGGCACTCTACAGAAGTGACTATTGGACACAGCAGAAGCAGTTCTGCTATCAATAGTTCTAAAAGCAGTTCTACTATTGATATTTGAAAAAAAAGAAAAAGCTAAGAAAGTTCTTTGGTCCAGTACAACAAAATAGCATGTGGAAGAAGGACTCTTTATAACCATGAAATATAGAGAAAAATAGGGTGAAACTGATATTGTGAGAATTGTATAGGGCATTTTAGATGGCTGTGGGCTTGGATAGGACCGATACATTTTCGAGAATCGGGAGGGGGGGCGAAAAGGACCTGGAGTCAAGTGACGGAGGACCTGTTGCGCGAGTTAGGTGAAGCAGGGGTCTCCAAACTTTCCAGCCTTAGGGCCATACTGTTTACTCCAGTAAGTATCGAGGGCCGAAACCGTTTTAAGTTTTCTGCCATTATCTATAATTTCTAGACTAGTTAATTTGGCTTTTCCGTTCCTGAGGGATTTTCAGGATAAAAATCATGTGTTTGATTCAGGATATATACATTCCAAACCTCGATATACATGCATATGCGATACTCTTTACCCCAACATAATTACCGAGGGTAACCGCGGGATGTTCACTAGTTTATAATGTTAGTGGGATTCATTTCAATTACTTGTTAGTTGTTATGCTTAAATTAAATTTTCCGCGTATTAAACTGTCATTAACAATGTCGTCTGCTTACTTGTCATTAAACTTTACCTAGCAAGTAAATAAACCCGAGTTATTATCATTCTGTGTTTTTTTCCAACTTATTACAGCAACAATAAGCTATTCGCTGTCGCGGGCCGGATTGATGACACTCGCGGGGCCTAGTTTGGAGATCCCTGAGGTAGAGTAAACTTGGATCGGCCTCGGCCTGTAGCAGGCAGCTGTACTGCTCAATGAAAAGAAATACTGTGGGCGTTTCATTTCATTTCATTAGACTTGCAACTTTGAGATTTATGCTCGTTTATCATAATTCATCCCAATACTGTTAAAATACGAGACACAACAAAAATTGAATAAAGGTGAAAATCGGACACTTGCAATCGAACTATAAAATTAGAAATTCACGATGATTTGTCAAAAATGATTGACCCGATGTTGGGCCAGGAACGCAATTTTAAAAGAAAGCAATCGTTGCATGTACTTCACTGCAAACAAAAGGAAATTAGTAAGATGAATAAATATGAAAAAGAACGACACGGATAAAATTGTTGTTCGAATAGAACACACTATTTTAACATTGGAACGTTGACAAGAAAATGTGCATTACAACCATAACTAGAAATAAAAGTGAATAAAAAGTAAAAATCACAGAAAGAAAACGCGGGCTACCTTGTAATTTTAAGTGTTTATTATTAAACTAGAGCTGGCTAATTTCCATGCTTGAATGTTTTATCAAAATTTGAAAGCCTTCCGAAAAATTACCTATAGCACATGACTTTTTAACAACAAAATTGACATAGGATGACACTGAAAAAGACACTTCGGTCCACTGTCTACGCATTCTTGGCTTACAGCATGCGTGGGATTTCAGTCGCATACGAAATTAGAGATTTAATCAACCTCAGACAAAAAATTACGTTTTAAAGTGGCTGTCAAAAATACAACATGCTTAACCGTTGTCGAGTTGAATTCGGGAATGATTTCCCTCCGAATGTAATGCAAATGAGGACTAGTTTTCCTTAAGAACACTTCCAAATAAAGATGTGCTCAGGTATAATGTCGTTGACACACATTTTTAAAAAAAAAAAAAAAAAGATGAACGATTCACCATCAGAAATTTTATGAGCCAGATGCTGACCCCGCGGAGGAAGAAAATCATCTCCATCTTACCCCTAAATGCCAATAAATTTAATGTCGAATCGTTTTTCAGAGTCGAATTAATGCCAAAAGTCGAAATATCCATCGTTGGCGCAGTTGTCGGTCAAATAAACATTGGCATTTCTTTGACGTTTCCGCTTACTTTATCAAAAGCATGGAGATAACTTTCGATCTAAACTCCAATTCGTAGAGTATTTTAAAATACCGCACATAAAATTACACCCTGTATTCCATGGAAAATAAAGCATCCCTTGTGCAAACGCATGAACCTCTTCATAAAATGAATTCTTTTCACCCGCTCAAAGATATTTTCTGTAGAGATGCAAAGAAAAGAATGTATTTTCCCCTGTACAGACTATATACTAGGCTGGTCTTATGGACTACAGTTTCATCAATAGTACATATATCTTGTGTTGCTGTTAGTCTGAAAGTTGCTGCACGAACGGCCAGCAGTATACGACCAAATGGTATTCGTATCGTACCGAAATAAATTGAAAATTCAAACTGTCTCAAGCATCCTTTTTTTTTTTTTGACAATGACAGTAGCGTACGCCATTAGCGGGAATCGACTTCTTGTTCTCCTACATAGATAGTCAAATATTTTAATGTTATCTGAAATAAATGAAATAAGTAGCCAACATTTTAATAGATGGTTTTTCTGTTTGATAGATTATCAGAAGTTACTAAGCAGCATTTCCTATTGAGATTTGATAGCATCGAATGAAAAGGAAACTGCAGCGCTGTGAAAGGCCATTGAGAGGAATCAAGTTTTATTATTTAAAGGCTCGTTCCCACTGAGGCGAGAGACGTGAAGATTCAAGAGGCAAGCGACAAAATTTTTTCGACCCCTTCACAGCGAAAGGGCAATAGCATTACGCCTAGTGAAAAACCGCTTCGAGTTGAAAGTTGGGCAACTCCAAGCGGCGAACTGCAAACCGGTTTCAGGCGACCGCGGTGAGGCTAGTGATTGGTCAAATTTTTTCGCTTGCATCTTCTCGCCTTGGTGAGCACGAGCCTTAAAAGCGCGACAATTCCTTACTCTAATGAGTAAGAAATTACTTGCATTATATTATTACATTGCTTATCAGTTAATTTGAAGTTCAAAGTAACTCAAAGTAAATCAAAATGTTTTTGCATGTTTATTTTTCATTTATTTAAAATAATTTAATTCTTCATGAGCAGAAAATATTTACATCTTACTGTCTGAGAACCGCTGGCTTAAGGAATATTAAATAATAATCATTCTTTTTTGTTCTGGATTTGTTTAATCATTTCATTAATTTTCTAAAAGAAATAACTGTAAATCTACACTATTTTATTCTATTTTATTGATAAAGGGGATTGAAATACCGATTTACTGAATTTGCAATCAAGTTTTAGCGATTAGGTTGGTTTCTTAATATCGTGTTATACGCAGTTACAATTGCTTACTCGTTTGGTTTATTACCGTTTACGATTTGTTGTTTTTAACGGTATTAGAACAAATATTAAAAAAATATATATATTTAAAGAATACAACACATCAACACAAAAACTAAAGAAGAACTGACAAGGAGGCAGCTAGAAACACTACCATTTTGCACACACAAAACACTACCAGTATTCGCTGCACGTAATAAATTGTACAACAAAGCCATCACAGCATCCGCAATGCCAAAATTCTGATGTGCCGCACATTCTGACCTCTTAAAAAACGATCGATATAAAAACTAAAAACCTTTCAATTCATTTATCCTGTGTGAACACACTTTGCAGGACGAATGCACATGGGAGTACACCAATGTTCAATAACCCAAGAAAGTTATGAAGCAATGGGTCAGAATACTGCAGGAACGAGAGTTATGCACTTTAGGGTTCTGCTTGTATATTGGACGATTTTCCCCTTGTTGTTTCCGCCAAGTCCCTTCCTAATCAAACAAAATGGTCGCCGCGGTTAAAAAATATTCCGCTTTTGGCGATTTCATTTGTCGCGGAACACTGAACCCGAAAGTGCAGAATCCCCATAAGAACTATCCAATTCGATAATGTCAGGAATATAACAAAATTTAATAACTCTAGCGCTTCATTTATGAAGAAGCAATTGTTCAAATACTACAAGAAGCTCTACCCAATTCAGACAGGGAAGTCTGTTGAATCTTGGTCAAATTAACTTTTATAAACATAAACTAATCATTGGACACTCTTCCTAGGAAATTGAATTCAGTTTATAATTTGAAACTTCAAAACGAACTAGAAATCTCGTCACTTGATATGGGTTCATCGTCATATTTAGCAAGGCGTATTTCATGCCAGTTTTAAAACACACATAAAATCAAGTAAAAATCTGCGTTTATTTTAAATAAAAGTTTTTGAAATGCTAGGAGATTAATTGGTTTGAAATAATAAATTATAATTTAAACGCTCTGTAACGTTGATTGTTTGCTGCACTTTTTCCATTGGATTTTTTCAACGGGTCCCTCCTTTACTTGAATAGAGTACTCCTTTACTTTAATCAATGAAGTTCATCAAGTCAGCGACACTCAGTGCACTTCGCACAGGCTTTGAAGGTTGGAAGAATCGTTAAAGGGCAATGTGTTCTTCAAGCTCCACCCCGCCTTCAAGAGTTGGTGGCGTGAATTGCAGCTGCTGATTTCACATCGGAGACTGCGCGTCCGCGGGAAAAGCGGCTGCTTTATAAAAAACAGAAGGAGAAATGTGACTCGTAATGAAAAAAAAAAAAAAAAAAAAAGTTTCAAAATGCTGCTATTTTATTTTATTCTGTTCATCTTTCATCAGAACATAACGACAATTCCAACTATTATCGCCAGAACTTACAGCTTAAAATTATTTTCATCAGAAAAATAGAATATGTATATATATATATATATATACACATATTCTATTTTATGTATATATTATATATACATATATATATATATATATAAATTTTCAAATGGTACATATACATAAAGGATGAATGAAAAAAAAAGGGCTTTTTTCTTATATGTCTTGCATTGAAAAAAAAAAGTTCCAAGAATCCGCCATTTTGTTTTGTCGTGTTCAACGGAAGCAGCTAATTAGAGCTCTGATCAGATCTACGGCGACAGCTACGATTTAGTAATTACAGGAATGCTGTGAAACGTTCGAAATATTTTAGCGCGCAGGAAGTTCCAAATAAACAAATAAAAAAATAAAAAAATCATTTTCTGCATAAGCGGAAAGGAAAATAAAATTCCTTCAGAGCAATGGTCTGAAAAGATGGAGGGAAAAAAAAGTAACATGTAGGAACACATTAAAGAAGATTATTCATAATGTCAATTACGGAAGTTTAAAAACAATGCACTTAACAAAACATCGATAAGCACATATTTGTCTCAATTTTTATTTTCATTTTTCTCTTTCGAAAATCGCCGAGATTTGCATGGAGCATTTATTTAAGAGCGTATTTCATAAATCCTATTCAAGTTCTTTTGGTACATCAATAATTTTTTAAAGTATGACATTCGCTTCCAGTATATATTTTCTTAAAAATATTTTTTAAATTCGTTTTGTTATGGATGAGCTTTCAATTTTGTATACCTTAACAGAAAATGCAAAACAAGATGTAAAGTTCGTTTTATTCATTTAATTTGTTTTAATTAATCTAGAACTTTTTTTTTTACCGAAAAATAAATTATATTTTATAGAAAAACAACGGAATATGTACCGAATAAGAGAAATTTTCTATTAAATACTAGTTACTTCATTTTTACGACTAATTTATATCAAGTAATTGTGGTGTTCTCTTTATTAAGAAAACTAAACAAGTATTTACTATTAAGTTAAAATATGCATTCACATTGCTTATCGTTATTTCGAGTAATATATATGTATATGCCAGTTTTTTTGTGTTTTTTTTTTAAATCTATCATCTATTTAAAAAACACTTTCTCGATGGATGAGTGCCTAGCTGTCATATCATTCACAGAAACTGAATGAAGTTTTTGTTTAAGTTTATGAGCTCAAGAATCATTTGAAAAACAACAGTTAAATTCTTAACAGTTATCCCCACAGCCAGAAATCCATTGGTGTGAGATCGGGAGACCTTGGTGGCCTTGAGAGAGATAATTCTGTCACCAAACTGTTATGTTGAGAAACATTTAAAGGAAGAGCTTACAAATAAGGGAACGTCATCGTCATGGCTGAATATTTCGTCATAACTTGAAATTTAAATCATATGCATCCAATCCTCAAAACTGCATCTTATTTGAAAGATGTCATCGGACCTTAGGTCCTCCTGCCGCGGTGCGTGCTATCTGCGGCATGTCATCGCTCTTGAAAGAGGTCACGTGGAAACACAATGACATGTTATCTCCATAACTATTGGTTGCTTTCACTTAGTCTGTCCAACCCTGGCAATTTTCATGCCGCAGGTACAATTCCAACGCTACATTTGGTTTTTCCCAATCAGCATCCCAGTCCAATAATAATAATAATAACTACAAAAAGAGCCATTTGAAATTTTCACTGTGTCAAGTTTAACTTGTTTTTCATATGATCCTCGAGTGCATACCCGAAAATACCTTAAACAAAACTTCGTTCAGTTTCTGTGAATGATAGAGATAGCTTATACATCGATTCATTAAATATTCGTTCATTAGATATATTCATACATTCTATTATCTTATTATATTCTCTCTCTATTTACATTCATTTTTCATAAAATCAATCCAATTATTTTAAATTTAATATTAAATTAATTTATTTTAAATTTATTACTTGTTGTTTAAAAAAATTCCTTTGAGTTGTAATTCCTCAGTTGCTGCTCAATGGCAGTGTGCTTAAGCTGGATCCAAATTCGATTAGCGATTAGAGCTGGTACAATTTCTGCAATCACCGTTTTGCAAAAAGACTCGGCGATGATTATGAAAAGACTATCTTGCATCCGATATGGCATGCAAGCCCTTGGCAATTCATCTTGAAAATCTTCTGAGATACTTTTCTATTCACTCATGTTGAGCTAGTATAGCCAACACCTCTTGGTTAACGCTGAATTTGCTACAAATAGTTCATTCAGGGAAAAAATTATCAAGGGCCTTGGATTGAAAAAAAAAGTATTTAGTATTTTTCAATAGTCCTTATTTTATAAATGTCCAAAACAATGTAAACGAAATACACTCATGTCCATAAATTAAGGATAATGAAGTTCAGGCAAAGAAAGAGACAGAAGCAAAACAAATTTGACTTATTTGTAAAGTCTATTTATTAAACAAAAGGTAAAGAGCAAAAAAGATGCTATATGTTTGACATAATTAATAAAAATTGCGATTTTTACTCCATGGAGCAAATTTAAAAAAAGAACCTATTTACAAAAAACAGCATAACATGGTTAGTATGATGGTTAATATGGAGTATGTGTCCCGGACGATGCAATACAGGCCTTACAACGCCTAGGCATGCTGAGTATCAAATTATCATTCTGATCTTGGGGAATATTACACCACTCATCAAGCAATGCCCTTCGAAGTTCCGGTTGACAGGTGGGAGGGGGTTGACGGGCTGCAATTCGTCGGCCAAGCATATCCCACACATGCTCTATTGGATTCAAGTCCGGTGAGTATGCTGGCCAATCCATACGGGTGATATCCTCCAATTGAAGGCATTCGTCTACAATGTTTGCACGGTGACACCGTGATTTGCACGGTGACACGGTGATGTTTGCACGGGCGTTGTCGTCCCTAAACAGAAATTCAGCACCCATAGCGCCCCGAAACAAACGTACATGATGTTCCAGAATGACATCCCGATAGATGTGGCCTGTCAACGTTACACTCCGAACATGCAGGCCAGTTCTGGAACCAAGAATAATTCCTCCCCAAACGAGCCATTCTGCACCACCGTAACGGTGTCGTTCAATGGTGTTCTCTTGGTGGTAACGGGTACCTGGCGCTCTCCATATGAAAGTCCGGCGAGAATCAGACTGCAAACTAAACCTGGACTCGTCGGAAAACATCACACCAGACCACTGTTGCGGTGTCCACAATGCATGCTCTCTACTCCAGGTTAATTGCAGGCGACAGTGAGTTGCGGTAAGTGGAACACATCTGACAAGCTTACGAGAATATAGACCAATGTGCCCTAAGTGTCTGTACACGGTCTGCCTTGAAACTGTCGTACCGGTAGCTGAAGAAAGCTGACGAGACAGGTCTGATGCTGTGCTTCGTCTGTTTCTTTTGGCAGTAACTGCTAAATACCGGTTCTCATTCGGCGTTGTAACTCGGGGGCGACCTGTGCTGTAACATCTACTCACATTACCATGATCTTGGAATTGTTACCAAAGCCTGGAGATGACACTCTGGGCGATTCCAAGTTCCTCGGATACTTCCAGCTGGGTACGTCCACATTCCAGTCGTCCGATAATTCTACCACGTAAAAAATCATCCAAATGCTTCCTTTGTGCCATAACTACGCGGTTATTGCACTGAAAGGCTTTTAAAGCGCGTGTGAACAATTTTACTTCTTTGCCACCATTCCTTATATACCCCTCTCTTACACTCTCGTCATTGTGACGTACTATCCGCACCATCTGGTGGTTTCCTGTAATTTGCATATTCTTCTTCAATATGTGTGTGATAATTCTACAGGTGAAATTTTTATTTTAGAGTTCAATTTCTGTGTGATTCTGAATTATCTTTAATTTATGGAGATAAGTGTACATTGAAGTTTCAAAACTTGTTGAGGATTCGTAATTAAAAATGAGGGGTTTTAAGAACCCAGTACGAAAAAAATATTGAAAAAATATGTAAATAATATTAAAACCAATAAAAAAAAAATACTTTTCTGAATTTTAATGAAAATTAATTTTGCATGGTAGTTTTTACAGAATATTAATGAATAATTCTAAAGAAAAAAATGGGTCGTTCTAAGACTTTTAAAAAGAACCTCTGTGCCAAATGTCGTAGTTTGTGCGCAATTTGAACTGAGTTATTCACCAAACAAACGCAAAGGAAATGAAAATGTACTTTTCATACAAAACCCCAGCGTCTACAATCGCCAAATGGCTTGACTCGAGGCCTAGTCGATTGTTAGATTGCTTTCTGATCATGCTCAACTAAAAACCGAAAACAAACGAAATTTGTTTGAATTGAAATGAAAACTAACGCAAATGAAAACTAATAAATAATTTTATTTTTAAATAATAATAAAAGTTACTTAATTATTAATTAAAACAACATAATAATTTACACAAAAAGTTTCTATATTTAATTTTTTCGTAGCATTAATATTAAATAAATAACTCAAACATGTAATATGCCATAGTATATGGTTTTTAGGTAATTATTGAATCTATATAAAGGAGCTGTCCGAACATCGCTGCATTGCTATGTGGGAAAATTTTTTCCAAGTCCTGAAAAAAAAAAATTTTTTTTTTTTAAACTTCCAACTACGGAAAGTTTTTACGGAATTTTTTTTATTAACTGAATTGTTGAGAATGTTCCGAAAGAAAAAAAAAATACATTTAGATTTTCTGAATATTTAATTTAATTTTCTTTTCTTTCTAGCTACTTTTAAAAGAGGAATAATTTTCGTGTTTTGATGTTAAATAATTAGATCCTATAAACAAAACCATGTATTTTTCCTTAGTTCGAAATTTCCTGAATTCTCTTAGGGAAACCGATATTCCCTAGAAAAGGGAAAATCTATTTCTCCGCTCCAATTCCTACCACGTGACGCGCTCCAACCAATGAGAGCAGTCCGTCTCCGAAACCTGCGCATCTGTATGGACGAAGGAAACAAATATTCGTAGGAGTTGAATAAAGAAGTGCGTACACAACAAACGGCAATCGTCAACATTGCAGATGTGATCAAAAATGTTGTTATGGATCGTCGATACCGGCTGAAGCTTACCGAGCTTCTGTTATCCTCTGCCCATGTGTGGTCAAGATGCATAAACTTTGATGTAACGATCGCAGATTCCTTCCAGTCTTGTGCTCTCGGGATCATAAGGCTTAACTCACTATTCGGATTCGTGGCATCGTAATGGCGCCCTTCAAGCTCATATTTACGTCAGTATTAGTGTTGATATCCGTGCATATTATGATATTGGAGGCCTCACAGATTTTATGCAGGGCTCCTGGTTGTTATCGGACAAAGTGTCCTTCTAGTTGTTCTTGTCTGGGAGATTTGGTGGACTGCAGCCAACGGGGATTAGTTGACGTACCAAACGACATCCCAGTATGGGTGCAAAATTTGTAAGTATTTTATCATTTGTAGTAAGCCTTTTACGTCGTTCATAGGGTGTAGATTTGGTAATTTTTGTAATATTTTGTGTGATCGCCCATGCCTTTGAATTGTGTGTTGTGATGGATCACTGAAAGCGAAACCCAAAGCTCCCATGTTTACATTTGCTTCCCACAGTTTCTGTTTTAGGCTTAGTGGGAAATTGACCTTTCCGAGGACGGAATATGGATCAATACACGATTCAATTAAACTACTTTGCTTTCCCTTTTCAAAAATCACGTTGTATCATCGGTTTGTTTGATATGTTTTAAAACATTTGAGGAATTTAATAATTAGAAATATCACTGTTGAATGAGTAAATGAAAATGATTCAAAAGAAAACAATTATTTTACATAATTATGTGTAGAAATTTCGCAAGCAATTTTGATATCGGATTATTCATATGGCGTAATTAAATTAAAAAATTTGATTTCAAATGTAATTTTTCAGTTACGAATTTTTAAAATTTTTTACCACAGATTTGCTGTTAATGTTTGTAGGAATCTATAGAAATATTCTTGGCCATTCTTAAAATATAAAGAGATACAAAACTAAAAATTATTTACTGTTTGAAATTGCTTTTTTTACAAAAATTAAAAATAATAAAATAGATAATACCTTATTTTTGCTTCAGGAAATTTAGACCTTGGGTTTCAATCAAAGTTTTTATTAAGAGGATTTATTTGGTATAATTGTAAATTGATGTTGATTATATATTACAAATGTACCAAACAATAAATTTATGGTATAATTTTATGCTTTTTAAATAATTTTTTGGATTTAATTACATATATTATATTTGATTTAGTTCGCATATGTATGATGAAGTTTTAAAATTTCTATATAAGAAATTAGGGTACGTTAATATTAACTGCATGCCATTGTCAATCAAAATAAACAGCTTGAGAAACAATTTCTTGGCACTGGTATTATTATGTGTTAAATATTATATGAATATGAATGAAAAATTTTATCGATTACTGTCATGCAATTAATACAGTAGTACATAAATTAGAAATGCTTAAAATAGATATTGTAGAGATATAAAATTAGATAATGATATGTAAAAATTTGAAAGTGTTGCTAGATTTGTGATCATATTGCTGCAAAGATACTGCATTACAATAGAAATATATTGTGTTTATTTATAAATAATTTATCAATTTTAGTTGTATCAGTTTTCATAGGCTAATTTATTGAATTTATTTAGGATTATGTAAGTTTTTGTGAAATTCACAAAAAAATTTTATGCATACCTTAAAAGAACAAGAAATGTTTTCATATATATTTTTATAGTATTGTGCTAAATGTCAATGAATCAACTAATGCTAAAATGAAATCTTAATTTCTTTATGCTTAAAAACCAAAATGTACAGATAAAAGAATTATTGTAGATAGAATGTTCTACATTGTCATTTTGCTGTTTAATTAGTTTGCTCAGTAAGGCATTTATTTCTATAAATTTTAAA
Organism: Caerostris darwini; assembly: GCA_021605075.1. Lineage (NCBI taxonomy): Eukaryota > Metazoa > Arthropoda > Arachnida > Araneae > Araneidae > Caerostris > Caerostris darwini. The sequence continues at coordinate 241,732 of BPLQ01015080.1, read as the reverse complement.
ATTTGATATATTTTAAATAAATTATGCATTTATTTTTAAAAATAATTAGTGTTTTTTACTGATAAGAATTTTAGAGGTTTTCAATTAGTGGATGCTAAATAAGCAGTAATCATAACGTTATGACATTATGCCATGCTTGAATTGTATCACAGTAAATTCTGGGTTCACTTGCTTGTCACCCAACATTTAATATTTTTCTAACAAAATATTTAGCATGAATTAATTCTATTTTACTTAATTTTTTAAACATTAAACTTGTATTTTATTGTAATTTTTAAAAATTCATTTATGAAATGTTGTTTAGGGAAAAATCATCAGAATGTAAGAATTGTAATGAATAAGTTTTAAAGTCAACACGGTCGCCGTGTGCAAAGGCTTTTACATTTTATATTGATTACAAATGGCTTGTAAAAATATTATCATCAATTAAAAGTGCATACAGAATGGCTGTTTGACTCGCTAAAATAATTTGAAATTACAATAAAAATTCATAATTTTTACATTCATTGAATAACATAAGAAATCGTCATATTTACATTTTTGTGAAAACCATAAAATGAGTTTAATATATAATTTCTTATTTCCTAGTTGTGAATTAATTTAGCATACATATAATTACATTGCAAACTTGCATATTCAAATCACTTTAGAACGGATCTAATTGATGATTCTGTGCATTTTATTGTATCCGTTTTTTCTTGGCAACATGAACCATCATCGAACTATCTGACCCCTTCCTCCCCTATTTTTTAAAGGAATATGGAGCTTTTTTAAGGGGAGGGGGAACAATATATATTGAGCTTTTAAAAGGAATATTATACTTTTTTAAGGGCGGGAATATTAAATTCTTTTTACGGGGAGGGTGGGGGGCATATAGTTAGTTAAAGTAAATAAAATTTTTCTTTTTTCAAATTGTAAATAAAAATAAAGTTAATTTATTTAGAATAAAAACTTTTCATTTCATTTTTGCAAAGGTTTTGTATAACTTTTGCACAAATGAAATGAAAAGTTTTATTTTTTATAAGAAATAAGTTTTATAAGTAAGAAAATTGTTTCATTATGTGGGAAAAAAAAGAAAATCAACAAAGTGTTTTCTACCTTTCCTGTCTTTCTATCCAAAATAAGATACAGTAATAAGTATGCAATGTTTATTATTCAAATTTAAATGTGTATTGCATATTGATTCCACAAATTCCTGGTTTTCTAAAGTTTAAAATAAAAATTTGGATGTTTGTTTTGTTTAAGAAACCTATTTGTTGTAATAGTTTTAACTAATAAAATAATAATAATAATAAAAAAAGACCCTGAATGTGTTTCCTAATTAAAAAAAAAAAAAAAAAAAAAATCAATTTTTATAGTTAAATATATGTATGCATTGTTTGTCAAATAAATTAAAATGTGTAAAATTAAAAATGTCTGAAATGTTTAGATTATATTCTATGATTTGTAAAGAAATATTTTGTTAGTTTCTTATATTTATGTTAAAATCTTAATTTTTATTTTAGGGATTTGCAGAAAAACAACATCGGTTTCCTCGACGAAATTTCTTTTAATGGATTAAGCAAGTTGACCGAAATGTAAGTTCATAAAAACTATTTAAAAAAATTTCCTGATGTACATATATTTCAAAACGTTTTTTTTTTTTTTATTCACTCTTATTTTCAATCGACTGTCCTTTTGTGATTCATTTTCATGTTTTTTATAAGGCTTTAATTGTTTAATTTTTCAAAAACACTGAATCATTAAATGGAAATAAGAAACATGTATTCATTTGTTTTTCATTTAATTTTTGTAAACATTTTTCTTTTCCATGAAGTATAAAGTCACCAGAAGTTTAATTCTTTTTGGAAAGTGTTCATATAACAAAAAGATTATTACCATTTCGAAAACAAATTTTTTGCTTTCCTCGCTTTTAAGTTATAGATTTACAAACAGGATTTTTTGAAGTGAATTTACTTATTCAATTCCTACTATTAGCTCACATTCTTCCTATATATATATATCTTGTTCAAATTTTCAATCGCTCATAAAATACTTTTTATTCATCCACTCAAGTTCAAATACATATTTTTAAAACTTGTAGTGGATGACACTTGATGTTAATACAGTTTTTTCAAATATTAATTCATTCATTAAATTTAATTAGCGAATAAACAGTAATAAACAAAAATAATAGTCTAACACCTATATAGAAAGGAAAATTGCAAGGAAATTCACTTTCTATACTGCCACTTAATATTGCGATTCTGTCATATGTATATACATATTTATATTAACTGTAATTATTTAATAAAAAGTAACTAAAATAAAAATTTTCTTTGCTGACCTAAGTAGAAATTGACTTAAATTTTATTTTTATATTACTTGTTTTGTGCATAGGAAAAAACAATTGAACAGGGGTATAGAATCACTGCAGGATCATTTTCTTTGTACATATTTTCAAACCACTTCTTCCACTGTACTGTGTGCATTTCGAAAGGGATACTGAACTACCTGTTCTTTCGAGCCCCCTCGAGGGAGGAGGGCGCCGCCCGCGATCCCCCTCGGTCCAGAGCAGAAGGGAGTTCTGTTCTTCCCCAGGGAGGCGCCGCGCATCTGGTCTACAGCGACACTTTGTGAGATGAAGGGAGAGAGAAAAAAAATCAAAAGCCCATTTCCTTTTTTTTTTTTTTTTCTAATTCATTTCCCCCCTCCCCCGCTTGACAGCAGGGGGATTTATATTTTGTGGGTGTACGTCCATTCAGCTTGTATTATTATTTTTTACTTCTTGGTTTAAACGATATTATTTCCCTCCCTCCCCTGCTGTACTGGTTGGCGCCTCACAAGTGTCATAAATCTCCCGCTCTCTTGACTTGACAGGCGCGCTGTGAAACGGAGTGGGGGGGTAGGAAAGAAAATAGAAGCAAGGCAGTGCGATTTGTTGTGGTGGATGGGGGCACCGTTTGAAGGGGGGGGGGAGATTTTTTTTTTTTTTTTTTGTGGTTCCCTTCTCTTCTGGGATAGGGCCTTTTTTTTCCTCCCCTTATTTCGTTGGCAAAGCGGATACCTGAATTAATTCACGCAATGGATTCTGGGAATTGTGAGTAAGCATCGCTATTGTGCTATGAGTGAACGTGCGTGCAGAACCAGGGCTTGAAGGACTGTAGTTGTAAGTTTAAGAGTGAAATAGGATTGAAGAAAAAGGCAACGTACTCAGCTTTGCAGTTTAAAAGATTATACATGTCTGTAAAGGTATATTTTATGTGAAGATATTATTTGGTAACTACATTTCGAATAGGTATACGCTAAAACGGTTTTCTTAAGTTTTTGGTACTGCACATATTCGTCATTGTATCGTATCTTAGTTATAGATTACAAAGCACTGAATAATAATTATAGAAAAGAAAAACACTTTTGTCAATAACGCACTAAAACCTCGTTGCAGCTATTTGCTTTAATAATTATTATTTTCACACCCTGGCGGCGAGAGTCACAATTGTGTTGACCACCCACCGCCAAAAGTGCGCCTCGTGGATTCATTATGGATTTTACAAGATTGCCAAAAAAACATGCTCCAATTAAAAAGTGCGTTCGACTCTGTAGCTGCGATTTATGTCAGATTCGCAAACTTCATTTGAACCGACGTTCTCGCTGATGGTAATGAAAGGATAATAGGAGCTTTCCTTAATAACGTCAGTTACTGCGGTAGTTGAACAAAGTATTAAAACCTTTTTATTAAATGAATGCAATGTCAAATATGCCACTTCTCAATTTACTGTTAAATTATCTGGGTTTTTTTATTATGTGTATATAGAATGGGTCATTTTCAAATTTTGCTCTTCATGCTATCAAGTTGCAAGTGAGTAAAAATACGAAGATTGCGCATTCCTCGCAAAACAATTTGCAAGTTTTTTTATTTTTTTTATCCATAAATGGCATGAACAAAACAGAATTTTCTCATCGTCAATTTCATGCAAATACCTGTTCATCGCTGAATTCGTGAATTTTAAATGGCATCGCGATAGCATCTCTGCCCGCTGAGGCATTGTCTTGAGAAATGTTGTAATCGATGGGCGGAGTCGCCGTAATTTGTATTCCGTCCCCTTATTTCCATCTTTCCTGCCCCCGGGTCTTCGCATTATTGGTTGGGGTGTGAAAAGCGCAGCGGGGGGACTTGCGACCTTGACAGCCCCGCCATGTCAAGAGTTGTGCCCCGCGATTGGAAAGCGTTCTAATTTCCTTCTGGTGCATTTTTTGCAGAAATACTGATGTATTCTTTTCTCGCTCGGAACGGTGTTTCGTCATGAACCGACATGGATTTTGATGGGAGTTTTTGGAGGAAGGGACTTGATAAATTGCTGTTGTGATTTGATTCTCGTGATTGAAATTGTTCATTCCCCCTCCCCTCCCCTCCCCCAATATGTAATATATCTACATATATTAAAAGATTTCCACTTTATAATATGCAATTCTTAATGAGTACTGGTTTTAAATACGAAAATAGTAAGAGATTCATTGTTAAAAGCTATTAACCAACGCAAAAAAATAACTTAAATTGTTGTTCCAATAAGTTTGCCCAACTATTCAATTTCGGTAATTTACCTAAAATTTTTTTTTTTTTTTTTTTTTTTTTTTTTTGCTTGAAAAAGTTAATGTAAATAAAAATGAATTATCTTCCAAGTCTTTTAAAAAAAACATTCTGATTCTGGTTTAAAAAAAAAAAGTTTCGTGTATGGACGCCTTTGTTCTTCCGTCGTTGTTTTAAACCAAAATCGAGTCAAGTGCTCCTGCATCTCTTGAGAATAAAAGAAATCGTCCTGTGTTAGCGAAATCTATTCGCATTGTGTTAAACATTTGACATTCATAAGAGGCTGATAGCAGTTCTTCCGAATCGATCGAGCGGTTGGCATCCTCGTGGAACAACTCCCTTCAAAGAGCGCCGCTCGCACTTCAGTTCGTCTTTTCTTGGAACACCCTCTTTCGTGCTGCCTGTTTCCTACGCACACGCGGAAGACAGTGCTCCTGTGCGTGTCTCGGAAACACGGTGCTGCTCCACGGAAAAATCATGCATGATTTTTGTACCCGCCCTTTCTTTAAAATGTCTGGCAGGATCGCATACATTGTGATTGGAAATCCCGTTAAAAGTTGTATTATACTCGAGGCAATGCCGTTGTCCTGGGTTCCGAAAATATCTGAAATCAGTGCATGCTTTAGAACTAGAGTACGCTTTCTTCTAACCTCGAAGGAATGAATAATTATGACATAAAAATAATATAGGGATTATAACCCAGCAATTTAGATTTAATATTTTTTTTTATCTTTCCAATGAATAATGTTATACAATTATGTAATGCAGTCAAAAGATTTATTTGCAGTTACCGAGTTATCTGGTATTCTCCATCTCTTTTTGGTTTAAGAGGCGAAGTAGTAGCGTGCACATCTCATTCTGACAAAGAAAAATAAGCAATTAATAGGCACTCCAAGAAAGTCTTATCTATTCAAGCAAGCACTTGATAAACTTTTCACTTTTGGTTTGCTGCTAATTATAGTATTATTTTTAATTATTTCTATCGTGTGTTAATCAATGGACGTTTTCTAATGCGCTTAATCCTATGTTTCATTATAGTAGGTAATCGATTGTTCGAATAATATATATAATTGGATTCTTTTATTTTAAGGATTTGACATTGTTCTCACATGTGTCCAGGTTTATGTACACATTTTTAAAGAAGATAACATTATTATTGGATGATTCGATTGTTGCCAAAATTCATATGATAACACAAAGAATTTGGTATGATTAAAATAGTTAGGGTCATTTTTATCGTGTCATGGAGTGATCTTGAATAAATCAGATAACATCGTATTAAAATCTGCAGAACATGTGGCACTAGAATATATATATATATAATAGATTGGCCGTATAGAAAAATCTATCGAGGACTTGTTGATCTTATTCATCGAGGCATGTAATAGGTGTGAGCTTGTTTTAATTCGTTGAGTTTTCTCCCGAGTCGGTTGAAAACGAGTTTATGAATTCGGACATTTGCTTTTCGTAACCTCCTTGATTGAATGTGACGAAACGGATCGAACTGCGTCATTTTAATTGTAAATTGGGTGACATTACCAACACATTCTGAAGACGTGGTAATCAAATCAATTATATATACCACTTTTAGCTTGTTGTGGTCATTTTGTGCGCACTTTCTTAAATTCCAAATGAGGGTACCTACCAACTGGTTTGATGTCGTTGTTACTGATTTCAGCGTGATGGCGTTTCCCCTCTCTTTTTATGTTGTGACCAAATCGGGGTCAAAATTATTTGATTTAAAGGCTAGCCGATTCCATTCATATTTATGAGTATGTCGCCAATGGATGGCCTTGGAAGGACAAATTCTTATTATACGGGTGCAGTTGGTTGCCGTTCAATGGTGGGACGGCCTTTCAGCAAAAGAAGAGCGAGGGATTTCTTAAATCAAGGCGTGGTTCCTCGGGGAAGGTATGATGCAGCGATTAGGAAGAAGGCGATGCGCGTGTATTAGTCATGAGCTGCAGCAAGTATGTTCCGCCGTCCCGAATGATTAAAACACGATACCGAAGAGCAGGCTCTTTCGTCAGACTGGAATCTTCTTTTTCCTATGCAGTTCTTATGCTATTAATAAAGGAACGTTGACAGTTTAAGCATTTCATTTGTGTCGCAGGGGTTGGAATCTTTTCTTTTTCTTTTTTTTTTTTTTTTTTTGGCCCATCAAGTATCCAGATTAGGAGAAAGTATGGATGAAATTTATTAAATAGAAAACTGCTATACTATTTTTGGGATGCATTTGAAATGGGTTTCGAAACATCTTTCTTTGTTTTTCTTGCTTTCATAGAACTAGAACCAATATGTTTAAGCCCATTACATTTGAATTGAGTGTTGGAATTCGTCTTCCATAACAGACTGTTAAGTAGTTTGAAATTAGAACCAAAAGAATTACACTATCAACAACACATTTGTAAGTTGTGAACATACGATTTGCCTTCCTAGATGTAAATAGGGGCTCGTAGTGAATTGAAAAAAAAAAAGAAATCGAAATTGAATCGTTTCATTTTTCACAACTATCACAAAAGTTGGACGGAAGGCGGAGGGGGGGGCATTCTGATTGCTTCTCGTTGCATCCATTATTTTTTAAATTAATGATAAAACGGTATCTTTTTTGTCGCCTTTATAATTTGCCATGAATCATTGATCTGTGTATTCAGAAGGCGTGGATTTATATTCGTGCCAATTTGACAGCCACCGAACTCATACATGAGAGGTAAAAAATATCAAATAGAGACGGAAAATACTTCAGTCTTGCCAGTTGAGGCATAAGATGTATAGGGTACGACGCCCTACAAATCCTATAATAGAAACCATTGTGACCAAAATATTCCATCTTTGCCCGATGCTGCTTTGATATGAACGATTAATAGCTCATTGTGTGTGTGTGTGTGTTCAAAGGAAAAATAAATCCTTTTAGTATTTAAAGTGAACCGTGTGCAATCCTTGGAAGCTGTTGGCTTTTCAGCTCCTGTCCTGTTTGGGGAAGTTATTTATGAAATTCCTCCGGACCAGGTGTTCAGGCTCATTGTCGTTTGGTGTGAAGAACCCTCTCAATGGACCCCTCTTCTATTGATCCATTCCGCCCCCCTTTTTTTATCCGCGAGTTATGATCCTGGGATTGTTGAGTTTTTCCCTGCACGGGCTGTTGAGTGAAACGTTTTGGTGATATCTTGTAATTTCTGAGGTGTATAAACTGCTGTTAATTTGCATGTCTTCGCCGCTGTAATACTAATATTGTTATCCTGTGTAGTTTTGCCATAATATTTTCTAAATTATAAATTTTTTAGTGTTACTTACAGATAACCGATTTAAGGAAATAATAACTTTTTAAAATGTTTTCTGCAACTTTTAGAATCAGGTTGAAGTTTTAAAATTTACATTATTACAATTTTAATGTCAGGGACAGTTTTTAGTGCCTAGAAAAGATTGAAAACTCCATGGCGTATCGTATATGGAGAGTGACGATCTGTTTTATAATTTCGTTTTTCTCCTTAATTCTGATAAGGAGCACAAATAGTGAAGCTCGTAAATTTAACGAAAAATAGAGTTTCATAACTGTCTCTGTATTGCCAGTTGCATTAGAACAACAGAGTTTCATACGTTATTATAATTAAACTACTTAAATTAAACTTATGAATTAAGTTTAATGTAACTACTTAAAGTAACTTAAACTTATAATTATGTATTATTCGTATTTTGGCAATTCAAGTCTGCTTTATGAGGCTTATAAGATAATTATGCGAAAATAATTGTTGCGATGCATTCTTTTACAAATTTATTTTTATAAAATTAAATTTTTTCTGTTTTCATTATGAATTTTTTTAAGTTAATAAAAATAACTATCAAAACCACAAAAAATTTGATAATTTCGAATATTATAAAAATGAATGTTTCTAACCGATCCTTTTATAGTTTAGAACGACTTTCTTTTTTATTGTTTTAAATTGCCGAAAGAGTTTGAAACTTATATATATATATATGCTAGAAATTGTTCTTCAGTGTACCTTGCTCTGCAATGAATAACCGATGTTGTCTAAATAAAGTTTGGCACTCTGTAAAGTAATATTTACGAGTATTTTTTGTGAAGCGAGTTTGCTTTTTCAGGCACAGCACGCTGATCAAAAGAATGTGGTTATTATAGTTGGAGAATCGAATTTTGTGTACGCATCGTCGTCAGAAAACCACCTGTATAGAAGTTGTAAGAGACCAGACCTAAAAATTTCCCTACCTTTGCCCGATTTTCCCCCCTTCGCGGGGGGTCCCCACGTTGGCGCCGTTCAAAGAATTACTCTTCTGTGGGCCCCAACCTGTTGTGTGGAGCGGCGCCCTTTCAAGTGGTGCTAAATAGTTCAGAGGGGGAACAAAAATGGCTTTACACCTCCACATCCCTTTCTAAGTGTCCCTCCAAGAAATTGAATATTTCCTCATTGTTGGAATAACTGAAAACGTAATCCCATATCGGGGAGGGTGACTCTAGGGTATTGTCACTTCTTATAAAAATGAATTGTTGGCGCCCTATTGTCGAAAATTATTTTTATATCGTAGTTCCCGTTTCATATGTATGCACAGTATGGATCGATCTCCCAATTGGTAAGTCGGTCGCCAAGATTTTGGGGATTTTTTTTTTTTTTTTCATAAGATAAAAAAGTTGTTTACAACTTTCGAGATGTTGGAACATGGGGAATTTCACACTCAATCATTATTCTTGAGTTAACGTTCTCTTGGGAATCTTCTGTATTCTGTTGTGTGCATTCGAATAATCTGATCATGAGAATATTCCGAGAAATAAAATGTTTATTTTTCTTATGCAAATACTCCAGTCATTCTTAGTAAAGCAGAACGTTACATTTTATGTTCAATACCAAGAATTTTTTTCCTAATAATTTGCTCTTCAAATTTTTAATGGCTACAAAAATGATCTATTTGGTTTTGTTGACTTATCAAAATGTTATGACATTAATATAATTCTAATTATTAGAATTAAAAAAAAAATTATGAATACATAAGAATCGCGTTATTTTATAAAAGTTTGCGATTTCATGTAGAGGCACATTATGGTTGAGCAGTCGTGTTTTAAAGCTTTGTTGTTTCGCTGGAAAATTTTATTAGATTCTATCAACTATAGAATATTAGTTAATTAGATTCTTTACCAGTTACTATAAAGCATTTGGATCTAGTTGCACTAATTGTATGCCGCGAACAATCACCAACGGGTATCGAGAATGGGATGTTTTCAGATGAACTTTTAGGGAGTATATTTGCGTGCATTATGGGAGATGCGGAGCTTTCACACGCTGCCCTAATCTCCGAAAGTAGCAACTGCATTGCATGCCCCACGCTTATGGTATCATGGTTTAGTAGAATGTAGTTTATTGCGAGGGTACTGAATTTCTGATTTTGAATCTTGGTGCTCCTCAAATGTCGTTTTGCTATCAGCGTCACCAACGCCTATTGACAAAGTGCGAAGGTTGGCTTTCCTTTGGGGGGGGGACTGTTTGTTCTGAGGATTTACCTGAAGCCGGGGCACCTGGGCGACCGTGCCCTGCACGGGACATTCTACTGAGAACACAAAGGGGCGGCTCCGTCTTGAAATCAACGCACCACGAGAGGTGGCCAGCACTTTTTCGTCTCCGGCGTTACAGCGCGACGCCGTGTATCATTTGTTAAGAGGTGATTTCAGCTTAGACAGAACCGCTCAGACTCATGATATCTGGATGGCGGGACACTCATGATGCAGCGTAACAATCCTACCACCCATGCGAATGCTCAAGCTCAGATCCTCTCAATTACAGCATCTTTCCGTAATATTTCTGGACATGTTTGATGCGCTCCGATAGCAGCTTTAAGGATCGTTCTCTTGTTATTTATAAGCTTTCTGTAGTTTTGATATATAGGAGTGAACTGGACACCCTTTCGAAACCACTACATGCTTGTATAACAAAAGCATCGTAGAATTCACGTAGCACTAATTAATTATTATTTTGGGTTTTTTTTATTGATTTTCTGCACGTTTCACGCCCTGCTATTGTGTATTGCGTATAATTATATGTGTTCTTTTTTTAATGTTCAAGTGCAGTTCTAGCCCTTTCACCGTTTTAATTATATATATATATAAATAATTTTCAATTTCGTTCTTTCAGTTTATGCGCACTTCAGGTCTTGGAACATTTTCTTTGGTTTTTGAAGAATCTGAATATAAGACACTTTAGGGTTTGTTTTTATTTCAATTGCAAATGTTCTGATGGTTTTCTTATACAATTTGTGTGTAGCGAAATGCCATTGTGGATTTTGCTATGCCAAATGGCAGTGTTTTTTATTTATTGCTCATGTTCTAATTCATTTATATGAATATATACAGTCGAAAACTTCCACAACTCGAAAATTTTTTTTATCTTCCCTTCAAGCCCCAAAATGTCCATTACCCGAAATTTCAACCCTCTATTAAGTCGAAATAATTAGTGAATCTCCACAAGACATTTTGGTATATATTTTCCCTTCGTTAAGTCGGGGGGGAAAAAAATTGGGCCTCTGTATCTCGAACATTAGCAATGTTTGATTTTACAACCTTTACAACTCGATCATTTGAAACTAATTACCTCTATAGCTCGAAGAAAAATAAGTTACCGACTTTAAGGATTTGCCGACAATGCAGGTCATTGTTTGTTAGAAAACAATGTGTGAGTATATAGTAAATAGAATAACCAATTCCATGTAATAGCATCTCGGAAGAAAAAGAATTTTCTGCTCTTTATAGCTTAGTTAATGCTATAGATAGCGAACGATCGAATTGTCTAAAGCAAAGAATAATAAATAATAATAACTGACTTTTTTAATACATAATATTTTTAATTTTAAGGTTGTTTCGGAATTATTTTGATTTTTTATTGAGGTACTTAATATAACTTTTAAGTTGCAAATAAACATGTTTATTACCTCTGTAACTTGAATTTTTATTTAGTTTACCTGTCTAACTCAAAATAAATTAGAGTACACAAGTCGAGTGACCTCTACAAGTCGAATATTTCTTTACAAAATCCTCCATAAGTCGAAAACTCTATAACTCCAATTATTTGGCGTCTCCCTTTGAAGTTCGACTTACAGAGGTTCTACTGTACGTACATAAAAAAAAATTGTTTCGATATGTGTTGTTCGATTTCTATAGGAGCCAAACGTAAAAATTGTTTACTCAAATAATTCGTAATTATGGATTTTTTCAATGAAAATTTTCTCTAGTGTGTTCTGGTGCAAATAGATTTTCACATTTTAGTGTTTTATGTAGCAGCATCCCCATAATCTTAAAAAGAAACAGATTTTTGACTATCTCACGATTTTTGTTAGGAATTCTCAGAACAAATATTCGCCGATGGCTGGCATTCACCGATAGCTAGTCGAGTCAGTTTTTTTTCCCCTCAAGGTGATAAATAAATGTTAAATCGAGACTCTGTATGCGTTAGGGATGCTCCAACCTGCAGTCGTACATATGCATTTATAGTGATCATTTTTGCTGGTCGATCATGAAACCTTTTAGATTAATTTAATGATAAAATAGATTTTTAAATAGTGTAAAACATTTGATTACAGACTAGAGGAACAGATTCTTTGTTAATAGTGTGGTAGCTTAAATGCAGAATCCCTGACTACGTAATTTTTTTTTTTTTTTTTTTTCTCTGCGATATTGATTGTCCAAAACAGGTTTCGTTTTAAAAAGTTGCTCAACGAAATATATGCAGCTACTACTCAGTAATACATTCAAATATGTTTGGATTCGTGCATATTTGTAAACAAACATTTTCAGGCAAAAAACTCGATTTATGAAATCTGTTTCATTTGTCGCTTAGCGATTATTAAAAATCGAATCGAGCATTTATTAAAGGGCTATCATATTACGTTTAAAATTTGTTTGCTTTCTTATTATATTAAATTATTTACTTTACTACGTTTAAGGAAATAAAATAGACTGCTTGAAAATTTTGGGGGTTTTGTGTGTATGTGCATCTTTAAAATACGTTTCCATTTGAAATTCATCATTGTCTATTGTTCATGTGTATATATATATATAGTAAAAGGACATATAAACTGGCAATTTTTTTTTTTTTTTAAGATTATCTAAGTAGGAGACATTTTCTGCAATTGAAAGAGAATTTAAGCTCATTACAAAAATATTTTCCCAACTTGTCGAAATTTTATTAACAAAACTCATTTTCCTCCTTCACCAACACTGACTCCACAGTATGTATGCTTTCTAATTGTCGATTCAGCCTCTTTACCTTTGTGAACGTCTGGGATGAAGTGGCGCGCATTTTAAAAAAAACCCACTGGGAATGTTGATGGAAGCGGGGCTCCGTGAGAGAGCTCCGCGCACCGCGGGAAACCGTTCCGACGATACTGTTCTGTTGAATGAGGATGTCTGCTGGCATCCTCGCGCTGTGTTTGTTTCGTATTCGATCCTGTTCGGGGAGATCAAGATACCCCCCTCTGTCCCATAATAATAGTAGCAACTGATGAATTTAATGTGTCTCGTAATAATACTTGCGAAAGAAAATAAACTTGCAATGCAACGTTTATTATCCAAAAAAATAGATTAAATTAAGAATGGGACTCCACCTTTTTTTTATTTTGAGTGTTCAAATAGTTTCTGGACTTTTCAACCATTTCGGTATTACATTTTGAACTTGCAGGTAGGATATCTTGCCTGCGAAGCTTTCTTAGCATCCCTATATGCACGAGCTTAAAATGGATAAGGATTTTCCTTTGATCAAAATTTGGAATAAAGCAGTTTTGGGAACTTGAACGGCGTGAGATGCTGATGTCTGAGGTTTTCTCCATAACCTTCGCATTCACGTCCACAGTTTCAAAGGATCAACATTAGCATAAGATTCACCCTGACAATTATTTTCGGAAGCAAGTTCGCAAATTCTTCATAGGGTCACTTAAATTGTTTCCGGATAACGTCATTGCACCTTTCTCCAACTTTTCATTTTACTCTTTGATGCGTCAGGAACTAGACAATCGCTATGCGATCTTCGCATGGAAACTTTTTTTTTCCATCTTATTTTTACGGTGGGTTGATGTTCAACTTAAAACTATGGATTTCGATCAACGGATGGAATTAGAAACTAATTTAGCCTAATTCGTCATAATTAGGTTAATCTAAAAATGGAAATACGTGTCGAAACAAATGAAACATTGATTTGGAGGGTGGAAAGTTTCACAATTGTGTGCTGCACTGTACGCTAACTCCAGTCATTCATTCAGGTTTAAATATTCACTTACCACTATGGAACATAAGGGAGTATTAATAATAATAATTTAAAAAAAAAAAAAAAAAAAAAACTGCCAAGATTCAGGCGTTTTTTTTTTCTTTAACAACACTAAATGCAAAGCCCATTTTGCAACTCGCTGTGTTCAGCCTTGCAGAAAGTAAAACAGCTCGCGTTTAATTTCTACCCGTCGAAGTAGTGAGGCTGAGAGATAACATCCTGGAGATAAGTGGTTTAAATCTTGTCCAGCCTGAAACGAAATCGCACATGGTCGGAATGGGGAAATCTGACGGCGGAGAAGTCTTGCCTCTGCCCACGAGTGTGTCGCTGCGGACGACCGAGTCGAGTCGCGATGCACGTGCGCGCCCACAGGTGTGCCATCTGTGTAGCGCGCAATCCCCCACACCGTCGGCGTTGCAGGTGGGCGAGATTTATGCGTGTTTTCTTTTCGATCTGCTTTCACATCCCCTTCTTTCTTTTTTTGACCTGCCCATTATATTCCTCCCGTCCGTCACACTGCTGTCTTGCCCACGCAGTGATCCGTGCCCACTCGTTTCTGGGAGAGGTGTTCGTTTCAACACCTGTCTCTGACGCCCCCCTCCTCTTGATGGACGACCTCCCCTCTGGTCAGGTATGATTTGGAGGTCCGTCACGTGGCGGGACAGGGTTTTACCCGAAGTTTAAATTTGCTTCAGTGAAAGAATGCGCCTTGTTTTGTTTGGATTATGATCCGACAGCAACCAGTGGAATCGAGCATTTTTGATGTGGGGTACATAAATTCGATTTATATAAAAACAATTTTTATTTTTCCAAAATTATAGGAATGGATGTTAAAACTGTTAAGGAGGCCATTTTTGTATTCCTTCAATAATACAACCATTAGCGACTACTTTACCAACAAACCCAGTCACTGAGATTTATAAAAGGCTGTCTTGGATCAACACAGAAAGTAGATCTTAACGAGGCTATGCTATTATTAAGGAAAAATGAAATTGAATGTATTACAAATGTACAATGTTTGTGCTTGAAATGTACTCTTTTCATTTCTTATTAACAAAACAATACACAACATGCTATACTTTTATATGCAAACAAGATAAACGAAGTCATTGAATTCATTTCACAACTGATTCTGAATCTACTAGTAAAGACCCATGGTGCATAAAATAACGAAGAAGAGTCGATCGAAGTGCAAAACGTGGGTAATGGTGATCTGAAGGCAATTTCGACATGGAATCCTATTTCTGATGCTTTTATTCTTTACTCCCATGTTGAATTTACCTCAATGTACCATTTGATGCTATCATGCCAACCTGTATTTGAGCATTGTAAATGAGAGTTGCGGAGGAATCGATGAAAATCTAATTAAATTTGTAAATTCAGATGCTGTATTAAACTGTATAGATATTCACAATTAAAGGTGTATATATATATATATTTTTTAATTTTTAATGCAAAGAGCAGTAAGATTATTATTAGTAGTAGTAGTATTTTTTTTACATTAAATTATAAAGAAGCAAACTTACAACAGCACAAAAACTTAACCCCAGTGCCTGTGACTTACTGTGAATTAAAAATGAATTGATTTTTTTTTTCTCTGTTAGGAAGATTTAAAACATTCTATGAGTTAAATTTTTTTTTTGAAGTTGTTATTACTGAATAAATATTAAATACCAATTAAAAACATGTACTAAACTTTTTTTTTCTGTGTCTTCAAAGCTGGATAAATACTACCAATTTTTGTAAAAGCGAATTTAGAATCTATTCGTAAAAATAAGTCGTTTATATTTTAAATGAATTTAGAATAAAATTAAAAAAATTAATTTTTTTAATGTTAGTGTCAAAGTTGCTCTCCCGCTTCTGCGACAACTCGTTCCATACGTATAAATGATTTTCGTTCACTCGAGCATGAAATGGAATTCTTATCAAAACAAAGGTGGATGAGAACAATCGCTGTTCCGCCTCGTTTCAGTTTCGCAATATGTGCTCAGCCCCCTCCTTTCTTAAGGTCGTCCACAGGAAACTGCTTCAACAGCTGCTGAAGTGATTAAGAGGTTATTTTTCAGAATGCATGTTTGGTTTGTGTTGCATGTCTCTTCGACCGCCGCGCGCGCAGAGAACTGGTCTGACTCTTTTTCATGAGAAATTTTCTTTATTGCATATTTCAGCGCTGCAGACTGCCTGTCTCCGCCGATCTGAATTTGGAACGCCTTGCGCCCGTTTTTGTCGGTTATGCTCACGGGAGGGGGGGAGACAAATTGAGATTATTGTTAGATGAACATAATATACATATATAGTTGGTATCTCAAAAATGCCTACTTTTTTTTTTTGATTTAATAAAAAAGAAGAGCAAGAGGCATAGCTTATATATTATGCAGCCATAAACTCATTTTAGAATCATAGGTATTTCAGATGTAATTAAACATATACCTGTGTTTATAATCTTAACTATCTTCTTTTATTCATATAATTTTGTAAGCATTTATTGCTTCATTTAAAAACTGCAAAAAAAAAAAATATATTGAATCATTTGTAAAAAGATTTCAAATTTAATAAACTTCTTTATTAAGAAATTATTTTGTAACCCTTAAGTAATTTATGATTTATTACAAAACTTATTAATTATGATGTGCATTTGTTTTCAGAGACTTAAGCCATAACCAGCTTCGCTCGATGAATAGTACAATTTTTCATAAACTTGGTTCATTACAAAAATTGTAAGTTTGTGTTTTTTTTTTCATTGTTGAATGTAAACTAGTATCTCCATTTTCGTCACAGTTTTCATTAATTTCACTTTATTTTATTAATTATATGTAAATTTTTTGTTATAGAATCATCAACCACAATCATTTAGTGGAACTTCCAGAATTCGGAAGAAATTTATCTATTGAAGTTCTCAGCGTGTAAGTAATTTTATTTTGCAATGAAATTTGATTGTGTAGAATTATTTTTTTATTAAGCCTTTTGAGTATTTTTATGCTGCCTTTCTTATAATAGCAAAATTTGTTAATATTTTCTTTTCTCTTTGTAGTGCACATAATGAAATCCATAGCTTGAATTCCTCAATTTTAGAAGATCTTCCCAAACTTCATACTTTGGATCTGAGCTTCAATAATTTGGTAGATCTTCCAGCAAACACTTTTGGAAATTCTTCATCATTACTTTATCTGTGAGTAATTTCTTTTTATAGCAATAGGCAGATGAATTTTAAACAATCACAAAAGAAGGATAATAAAAAAAAAGTAATTTAACAATGGGTTGCCATTGAAAAACATATTCATATGAATTTTGATGTCCTAAAATAATAATAAAAAAAAAATCGCAGGCACTTTAAATCACTGTCGATGTTCTCTTCATCGCTTTGTTAAAAAGGATATTCACATTTAAGGCTTGAGCAGGATATAGGCTATTAACTAACAACAAGCTACTTGTTTCAATTGTAGTTGGATTTGCAGTTTATGTCAATGATCTTATAGTTCCATTTTAAGAAGGAAGTGAAACTGAAAGGGCCAATTAGTTTTCGCATTCCCCTCCATGATTTGATTTAAGCAAGTGTATCTCACTTTGCAGAAGGCAATTGAGAATTTTATTACCATCTGATTTTTTTTTTTAATTTTTTTTTATGTTTAGTATTATTGAAAAATTTGCCTGATTTGATCAATGGTTGACTGTCATTGTTTTAAATTGTCATTTATCAGGCAGTTTATTTTTGAAAGCTTTTCCACATTGCCTTTTATTAAAAATGTTAGTGTCATATTAAAATAGTTCTTTCCATATAGTTCACAGTATAAATGAGTACATTTTATTTAGTGCCAGGATTAAAATTTAAGATTTTATTATCTATGAAACTAATAACATATTTAAAAGGTTTTATTATTTTGTTACTTTGTTATGTTCAGTTACTCCAAAAATTGATGTTTATTTTGTATATGGGAGCAAGACACTATATTTTTAATAATTAATGAAATGTGAAATATAATTATCAATGAGAATTAAAAAATCTTTTTAGATTATTTTTTAATTTTATCGATATTTATATTTTAATACAAATTTATTAATGTTATCACCACAAAGTTATCTTTGTGAACAGCCCATTTCTTCTAATTTACCAGGACAAATACATTTTTAAGGAATAAAAAAAATATTCCTATAGTATTCCAATTTTAAAATTGATGTATATTATAAATTAATGATTTTGTCTTAATTATTAACAGAACAATACAACTGAATATTATCAGTTTATTATCTTTGAAGTAAAAATAAAATTACACGGAATTTTTAAAAAGAATTATGCTATTCATAAGCTGTATAGGCAAGAGAAGAAGTAGGTTATGAATTAAATCTTAGTCGGGTAAAAGCTAAAATTTTGAGACCAATTATTATATTATGAGATCTTTTTACGAGTTTTTCATAATATTTATTTGCATATGTATGGTATGCATTTAAATTGGTGAAACAAATTTTTATTTTAGTGCTCATTTAGATTTTATGTTCTTAAAAAATACATATATATGAATTATTTTGTTGCAGGTCTTTAAGCCATAATCGTATTGTAAGTTTAGAAAAAGGTGTATTTGATAATCTTACTTCACTACAGTCTTTGAAATTAAGTAAGAACAAACTTTCTGCAATTCCAAAAGAACTCTTTAGGCAACTTAGCTCACTACAGCATTTGTAAGTATATAATTTTTAAAAGCATAATACATTTTTTATCTGTATTTTGTTATATTTTTTCAATTTTGTTAAAAAAACAATTAGTGGTAATTTTTTTCTATTTCTTTCAGTTATATTATTAACTAATTCTATATTATTGAACTCCATTCTGTTTGTGCTCATTGTAAAGTTGACATTTTTCTAAAATTCATGACATTTCCTTTTACAGAGAAATAAATTCCAATAGTTTGACTCAAATTGAAGGCCTGAGTTTTCAAGGGCTGGCTTCCTTGGTTGTATTGAAAATAAGACACAGTGGAATTCAGTACCTTCAGGATGGGTCCTTCTATGGCTTGAATAGTATTAAAAAATTGTAAGTATAAACATGTGTGTTTCAATTTTTTTTTCTCTGGAGATTTCTCATTAATCATCTTTATTCATGTAAATAAAAAGGAAAATTCAAATGTGTGTGTATGTCCCAAAAATTCAATAATTGCTTGGCTGATTTTGCTGAAATTTTCACAATCTATTCTTATTGGTGCTGGGAGTGGTTTGGATAAAATCCAATGGGTAGTGTTGTTCTTTTGACAGTGTTAAATTGAATATGTATTTTTTCGCATTTCTAGTTCTGTTGAAATTGCAAAATTAAGTGCATTAAATATAAATTCATATATTTTTGTAAGTATATTTCATAAAATAATCGGTTTTTTGATATTCAGTTGTTAAATAGTAATTGGGATAATTGTTCTGTGTTGTGCATTGATTTTGAATGTAAATATTTCATTCATTTCAATTTTAATTCAAATAAAATTAATATTGAATTGATATTGTACACTTGTTTTTGTTAATTATCCAGACGACAGCAAATTCTTACAATTAGTTAATTTTTTATTATTTGACTAATTGGAGTTTTTACGATCAAATAAATTAAGTAACTGAAAAAATAGCAATGGTACAGAAGAAAAAATTAATTATCACATGCAACTCATTTTATATTAATTTAATTGAATAAATGAATTGATATCAAACTTCAATCGAGTATTTATTTATTTCATGTATAAACTCAAATTTAGCAATAGCAAAGCATTGCAACAATCCATTAGTATATAATAAATTAAAACTTTTATATTTAATTAAATACATTATATCTTATTTAGTATCATTTTGTTTGCTATTGCATACTTTTGACGTATCAATTAAATTGTATATTTTTTTATAGAAGAATAAATAAAAAATTCATCTGTCTGTTTTATTTCAGACAACTTGATAACAATGATATTAAGAAAGTTACCAAAGGCTGGTTGTATGGATTGAACTCATTACAACGACTGTAAGTATATTGTATTACCTGAATATTTCAATATGTTTGTCATTGTATTGGAAGTACTGTCCCCTGTACCCATAATGATAATTTTGTAAATTATAATCAACTGAATATTTTTTAATTTGCTGTTATAAATTCTTTTCCTTAATAAGTCAAATTTTTTATGTTTAGTGTTGCAAAATATATTGACTAAAAATTTTTTTTGTTCCTAAAATTTTAATTTTCTTTTTTTCATACTTTTTCAGGTATTATGCAATTAATTGAATTATGTAACTGATGTATGTGTGTATGTTTTACAATATTAATTGAACTATGTATGCTTTTTACTGCATCATTGAATGATAAAGTTAATTTCAAAATAATATTATATTGAAAATTTTTAGTAAGTCATGATATTGTTTGTTTTCTTATATTGGAATCTTAACTTATATTTTCTTATAATTTTATTGGATTATTATTTTAGTTGTTTGTATCTCTCATGAATAGTAAAATGTAAAATTATTATTTTAAAAAAGGAATTTATATCACTCACCAACTATTAAGAGCTCCCCTGCATGCTTACCTTCAACTGGTTGTTTTTGAAATCAGTGGTTATATACATATATTCTTTTCTTTCAGGTATATTAATAATAATAATATCTCTGAAATAGAAGATGGTGCTTGGGATTCAGGAAAAAGACTTCTAGAATTGTAAGCAACATCCAGCTTAGACTTTTTTTATCAGCCTATATTTATAATAACTGCAATTAAATGTTACAGTTTTTAATGTTCATTTCCATTTAACTGAAATAAATGTTTTACAGGGATATGTCGTACAACAAGCTGCAAACCATCTCGTCTAAGTCATTCGATAAGCTATATGCTTTGAAAAGGCTGTTGTTAAATGATAATCAGATAACCTACATCGAAGAAGATTCCTTTCGTTCATTGGCTGCTCTACAGTACTTGTATGTATTATCATTTTTTTTTTTTTTTTTTTTTTTTTTTTAGAGATGTAATAAAAGGAATGTTAAATAGTGAATATTTTTAATTTGCAGTCCTTTTGGATTAATTGAGCCTTCACTTTCATATTTTTAAATTTTGTATTCAGGCATTTGTTTATCTTGGCTGCCAGATGACAACACAATACTTCTCACTTTCATCAGATATTTATACAAGTTCAGAATGTGCATAAACACAATATCTATATATACATGTATGAATCTGTTCAATTTTTATGTAGGGTGATTTATCTTTGCTATTCTCGTTAAAACTATATTGACACTTTGGTACTGCCATGCTTCTGAATATGCTGGATTAAATAGAGGTTACTGTATTATACAAAAACAGCATAAAGGAACTTAAATATATATTGTAACAATAATTTGTGTTCATTGGTAAAAATTCAAATAGTTATTTCATTTTGTTAAATTTCAGAAACTTTTCGTTATCGAAATCAATGTAAAATTTTAAATTTTTATTTTGATATACAAAATCTTATTTTATGTTTTTACTGTTGTCACTCTATAATCTTTGTACTCTCATTCAAAATTAAGATTATCGTAGACATTTTACACTTTAAACACTATATTTTTAAGCACAAGAGTTAATAACTAGTGGAATTGGAACTTTTAAATATGTCTTTTTTTAGGTTAGTGTTTTAAGATGAATGCTTTCATTTCTAGTGAACTGAAGAACAACGAAGTGTCATGGATTATAGAAGATACAGGAAAAGTATTTGCGGGCTTAGTGAGGCTGAAATATTTGGGATTAGAAAACAATAAAATCAAATCTGTTATCAGAAGGGCTTTCAGTGGTTTGACAAGATTGGAGACTTTGAATCTGACCCAGAATGAAATCACGACAATAGAAGAGAATGCATTTGATGATTTAACACATCTTCATCAGCTGTAAGTATTAACATTTAAATTTTTCTGTTTACATGCACTTATAAACAGAAAGTTTTCAATTTTTTTCACTAAATGTTATATTATTTTTATTTATATAAAATTCTAAAATGTTATACATGTATAAATATGTTTGTTATAGGATATTAATTTAATTAATTTTTTTATAGACATGGTGATTTACAGATTGAATTTTAGTTTTAATAATAACTTTAACTTTATTTAACTTGATTTAACTTTATAATATTAATAAAATTTTGAAATAATTTTATTTTCGTAATTCTTTGAATTCATAAAATAGTTTCATAGTAAATATAAAATTTTTTTTTTTTTAAATGGTTTTTATTTATAATTTGTATTGCTTAAAATTGCGAATAAATAATTTTAATTAATTACAATTATTGCTTTTATTACAATTTCATCATCTATTTTGAATTTTTATATTAAAACTTAATTTTTTTAAATGTTGATTACTAAAACAATTATTTAAAATTAATTCCTTTTTTCTTCACAGTGACTTAAATAGCAGTTCCCTGTTATGTGATTGCAATTTAGCTTGGATGTCTACAGGATTTTCTTTCAAAGTTCAGGCAAAATGTGGTTATCCTGATAGGTTGCTGGGAATATCACTTTTTGAGGTTTCTCCTTCCCATTTGATTTGTGGTACGTTCTGTTGTTGTTGTTCAAGTTTAACTTGAGCTTTTTTTTATTGCTTTAAGTTTTATTTTATTTATTTATAGAGAATATTTTGAGTATTTGACAACCTTAAGGTCATATATGTATTTCATTGGATAATCACTAAAATTTTTATCATAAATATTATATGTAAAGAAACTATTTTTTTTTTTTTTTTAAATAATACTTTGTTGTCTATTCAAATACTAAATTCCTAGGTTTTTCAGTGGCTGTATGCAGAAATATTTTCTATTTATGTATGAAATTTTAAAGAAAAATTGTACTACAGTCTTATTGAAAAATGACCTTTAAATTCAGCATAGAATTAATCATTGAAATGATTTCACAGAAAATGTAATCTGTAAATGAAACAAAAAATATCCTCTACTTTTAATTCTTAATATTTTTATATCTTTTAATTGTAGAGAGTTCTCCCAAACCTGTGATTATCAAAGAGCCCCCAACAAAAATCACCCTCAAAGGAGAGAATGTAACCCTAGAATGCCAGGCGAGGAGTAGTGGAAATTCAGAAATGAAATTTCACTGGCGGAAGGACGGCAGAGTAAGATGTTTCAGTTGTTCATGATTTAAAATAATACCAATGTAAAGTAATAAGGATTCAATAATTTAAAATTTCTGTGAAAGTTAAAATGCCACGCCATTTACTTTTCTAGCATTTTCAGTGAAAAGTTACCTTTTTACAAAATAAAGAAAAATTTCTAATGCATTCAGTAAAAGTTAATTTATGTGAATGAAAAATTTTCAGTTGCTGCAGTCCGTTCGGCATCCTACCAGGAATTTTAGCATAAGACAAGGCAACTATACTCTATCAACCAGCATCTTAAACATCAAGGGTATCAGAGATGAAGATGAAGGTCGCTATCAATGTGTTATTTCAAATGTCTTTGGTTCTGTGTATTCTGGCAAAGCCCGCATCACAGTGCATGGTATGTGTATCTGGAATTTATTTTTGAAATTCTGATGATGAGACTTGTTTACTTGCACACTTATGGGCTTAATTCTCAGAAGGGATTTTGATTATGATTTTCATTAGTTTTACTTAAATTTGCTGTTAAAAATAAATGTTTAAAAAAGACAATGTGCATAGAATATTGTTTCCCTGTTATCTATCTCTAATTAAACATGAATAATTCTCTACTTTATTGCAACACAAGGAACTGATCAGTGAATAAGGGCAGAAAGGGGAGGGCAGAATAATTCATTAAAGAGCATAATAGAAGTAACTCATTTTTTAATATCTAAGAAAACTTAATAAGATAAAAGTAATTCTTTGGTATAGAATTCAGAAAAATTTGAGTTTAAATTTCAATTACATAGGATTGAAGAATTTTCAAAAATTAAACAGAATTAAATATAATTTCCTTTTTGAAATTAAATATAACTGCACTTTTTAGTGCCAGAACCTTAAAAAATTTATGAGTGTCTGAAAAAAGATATATAGAAGGGATAATTAATAAAATTTTACTTTAATTTACAGGGGTGGGATGGGGGAGTGTTTGCAAGCCTTTTCAGCCAAACTTTTATAAATTTCATGTTTTTATTTCACAAAAGGAGAGCAGAACTGCTAGCAGCTTTTATTTCATTATAATTGAAGTTGATAATTATGCAACTACATTTTCATATCATTGGATAGCGTTTCAAATCTACAAGTAATTACTGTAATATTGCATGATTTTATAGTATGCTTTCAACAATGTGCAATTCCATTGTTTTTTATTTTTATTTGTATAAATTGTTCTATTCTTAAATATTTATTTTGACTTTCTTTTTGTGAAATTCTTACATGCTCTTTTATTTTAAATTTCAGTCTTTCCAGTATTTACAAAGATTCCTGCTGACATTGCTATCAAGACAGGCAGTACTGCCCGATTAGAGTGTGGTGCTCGGGGCCAGCCTCGTCCCGACATCTCTTGGCAAAAAGATGGTGGTATTGAGGATTTCCCTGCTGCAAGAGAGAGAAGGATGCATGTCATGCCCACGGATGATGTGTTCTTCATTGTGGGTGTGAAACCTAGTGATACTGGTGTATATAGCTGCACAGCACAGAATGTGGCTGGTACCATAGTAGCTAATGCAACCTTAACTGTATTGGGTAAGGGTTCTCGTTTATATACAGGCAGTCGTTTTTGTATGTATTGTGGAGCCTACAAATTTAAAAGAAATATATTTTTCATAGTATACATTTTATTTTTATAAGAAAAATAGTTTCAAGATGAAAAAAAAAAAAAAAAAAAAATCACTAACTGTGACTATGGTAGTAAGAAAAATATTTTTGTACATAATATTTGCCTATTAAGTGCTGTTGATACTTTTAAGTATTGAAATACTAAAAATTTATAGCTTCTTCATATCTTCCATTTAATAAATTATTGAGCAATTGTTAAGAAAAACTTAAAAATATGCTTAAAGTTAAAAAAAAAAGGAATTAAAAGAAATTTTGTAAACTCTTTTTTTTTTTTTTTTCTAGAAACTCCGTCATTCGTGAAGAAGATGGAAAACAAAGAGACACGTGCTGGTGAGACAACAGTGTTAGAGTGCTTGGCATCTGGCAGCCCACGTCCAAAGTTGAAGTGGACAAAGGATGGTGGGCCGCTGTATGCCACAGAGCGGCACTTTTTTACTGCGGGCAACCAGCTGCTCATCATTGTGCAGACACAGGGGTCGGATGCTGGCTCTTACACTTGCGAGATGTCTAACACCCTGGGAACAGAGAGGGGATCTAGTCAATTAAAAGTTCTGCACGGTAAGTTATTCTGAAAGCTTGTTGTTTATAATGAATATTTATAGTGATCGTTAATGTGAAATTTAGTGTTTGGACTTGAGCTGCTTTTGAGTGAGCGTAGCAAGTATTTCAGTTTGTCCTCTTGTTTTGGTTTGGGTTTGCAAGTTAAAATTTTTGATTGTTATTTGTTTTTTAGTTGGATTTCTTTTCAGGTAAGTTACTTGTAGTTATTTGTTTTCTTGTTCAGGGTTTTGTTAATGTTTTAAAGTGAGCCAAGAAAGCCCAATTCTTTAAGTGGGTGTCTTCATATAGTGAAAAATAATTTTCATACTAATATATTGGATTCCTCTGTAATAGACTTTACTTTTACTTCTCCTCGAGACATAATTTCCAAATTGCATTTGGCTTTCGAAAATGGAGCTTGCACTTTTCTTATTGTATTTAAGATGACAAATGGCGTGATTCCAAACGCTCACCCCAGAGTTTTAAAGGAATACATTTCTTCTAAAATAATCAATTTGAAATATATAGATTTCATGAGGATCACCCGACAGTACAAGTTATTTTTTTTCCACCTCTCACTACGACACCACTAGAGAATTAGCAAATATTAAGGCCATCATGGGAGTAACGGTTAAAGCATCCTCCCCATCTCCTCATTTACCCGGATAAGATCTGTACTCGATTTCTACTTCACAACCTTCCGGCAGACACATCTCTTTCAGAGCTTGCTTTAGAATGAGAAGAGAAAAATAAAGAGTCACAGAGCTCAAGTGATTTGCAGGAAAACGAGCAACATCGACTTTTGCCACCCCGGTTTTGGTTTCTATATTGGATATGATCTTGCCTGAATACATAAGATTGTGGCTTACTCAACAAAAAATTTCTTTATTTGTTGATAAGTCCTGTCAATGTTGTAAGTGCCTCATGTACTCATCTTCTAATTGTAAAAAAATCCCTGGCTTGTAAAATCTGCAGCGCTAATCATCCTTGTGTACAGAACAAGTTCCAAAATGTATTAATTGCAGTGAAGCACATCAGGCCACTAACATTAATTGTCTTAAACTTAATTAAAGCCTAGGAAAAATTATTACAGTTTAAAACTCTCAACAGGTTTTCTTTCATAGAAGCTCGGAGACTTTATCACGTTCCATAAGAAGACTCGGATTCTTCTAAAGTAAAAACTGCCTCTACCTCTAATTACATAAAGAAAGAAGAAATTCCAAAATTATTTCGACAACAAGCTGTAGAAATGCAAAATTTTGTTAAAGAAATATATCAAGCACAGGCTTCCAGTTTCCAGGAATCACTTAAAATACCCACAGAAAATATAACAAGTCTTTATGCTTTAAATCAAGCAATAAAGAAACTTTTTTCTTGTTACAAATTCAGCATCTTTGTGTAAAGATAAGAAAAAAATTAAAACCGGAAATCAAAGTTTTGAAACCTTGCAAGACGGGTAGTCGAGTAGAGCAGCAAAGTCGATAGAGCAGGGTAATCCTTCTTCTACTTCATTTGACATAATTACAAATATTGAAAATTAAATTTGTATCTTTGATCAAAAACAATGAAACAAAAGAAAAAAAAATGAGCCTATATTTATAAACTTTTCTAGTCAAGACTAATACAATGTTTAAAATGATACAATGGAATGCTTATAGCATTCGAGCCAAACGTCCCTTTCTGATCCAATTTTTTTTCTTCTATGTCCATGTTAGCAATACAGGAAACATTTCTTAATTCTGAAGATCATTTTCACCTGCCTGGTAAATTAATTTATAGAATCGATCGAGATAATAATACTTGCAGAGGAGGACTTTTAATTGCTGTCGATTCTAGAGTCTTTAATTTTGTCAATCTTCTTTTTTCCGATAATGAAATTTAAGCAGTTGCAATTCATATTTCACTTAAAACTGTTACTATTGTTAACATTTATTCTCCCAGGAGTATTTTCACTATTGAATGGCTGGATGCAATTTGTCAACGACTTCCTTCAAACTGTATTATTCTCGGAGATTTCAATTCTCGGATCCATCTCTTCAACAGCTAGATCCAAAATCCTGATCAACTGAATTCTCCAGAGTAATTTAAATATTATTAACACCAACACTCCCACTCATATTACTCCAACTTCTACATTGCTTATTGATCTCTCCATCGCCAGTGCAGACATATACCCTAATATATCTTACGTTATTCATTCTGCTCCTTTTGACAGTGATCATCTTCCGATACAGTTATTACGTTCATAATAGAGACAATAATCTGCTTAGCAATAAGATTTATCATACAAATAATTTAGCGATTACAGATCCGACTCAACAAGCTAATATGTTAGCTATTCATTTTAATAAATCCATTGACCATCAGTTTATTCCATTCGATGTTTCTGATGATTTCAAACAACATTAAAATAGACCTATTACTTTCAACAAGCTAAAAGAAGCTATTCATGCTACTCCCAATACTGCACCTGGTAGTGATGTTCCACAGGAATGGTTAACAGCTAAAATAATTCTCATCTTTAGCTCAAAATAGTACTTACCCTACATCTTATCGCCCTATTGCTTTGACTTCAATTATTAGTAAAATCTTTGATCGTATTGTTCTGAAAAGAACTATTCATTTAACATTTCATGACAAATTCCATTGTAATCATTCTCGATTTATTCTTTTCAAGGTTTGCATGTATTAATTATTACTTCTTCATCATAAAATAATTGAGGCCAAAAATGCCCCCAATTGCTGCTTGTGCCTCAATTTGAAGAGATGGTCTTATTTATAAAATTTTACAGGTTGGCATAAAGGGAACTGCTGTTATATGGAATAACTATTTCATTAATAACAGGAATTTTTATGTCAAATGGAGAAATTCAGATTCTGTGAAATGCTTCCTGCTTTTCTCTTTACTATCTAGATGAGAGATATTTACGGGATCATACATGAAGATACGGAATGCTTATTGTATGCAGATGATATTTTTCTTCTTAGCAGAGATATATCTCTGGAAAAAGTACTTCTACAAATAACCTTTCATAAAATCACTCAATGGTGCGAAAGTTGAAAATTCTTCCTTCAACCTGAATAGTGTGAGCGATTATCTTTTCTAATAAAAAATAGGAACCAGCTCAGCACCTGCATATTTACAATATCCACATCCCTTGGAAATAACATACACATATTTTAGGCATCATCTTTTCTTATAATCTCTCTTTCAAACAATGTTACTTGTATCTTAAAAGGAAAGTTATTAAAAAAATTGAATGCTCTTAAAGCAATTGCTGCCAATTCCTGAGGTTGTCAATCCTGTCACTTAATTCAAATAACAAATACTACAATTTGTAGCTTACTGGAATATAGAGCTCCCATTTTTATCTCTTCTGACCATAGACCCTTTCCAAATACTTAACCCTTTATATCATCTACCTTTGCGTTTTGTAACAGGTCTTTCAAGATGGAAACTAATTCCAGTTTTATTTAAAGAAACTGGCCAACTTTCTTTGTTTCAGAGGCTGTAATATGCTAGCAGAGTGCTTTTTTATCAAATATATTTCTTTTGATTCCACTTCTCTACTCACCATTTATCTTCGCTTGGGAAATAAAACCCCAAAGTTGAAACATCCTATTTCACTTCAGTGTTTTTTTGCAGATCTCTTGGAAAATTTAGACATTCAGCCTTCACACTGCTTTTTATGGTGAAGAATTGGAAAAAAAAAATTTATTTTTACACTTATTAGGATCTAAGAGAACAAGCACTGGAACATTGCACTTTTTCACAAGGTTATTATTCGGTAATATAAAGTTTGTACAATGTTCTTTTGGTTGTTGATAATTTTTCCTATATTGTGATTTGTAGGATTATTTTACTTTAAGCTAAATTCTGTAATAAAAGATGGTTAAAGAATGAGTGAATGAAGATGTAGGCTATGAATATTAAAAATATTCTTTTGTTTTAAGCAATATTCAAATAGCACACGCTTGAAAATCTAAAAGGGAGATATTTATATCTATAGCAATATTATATAAGTTAACGATTGACTTGTGCTACACAAAAAAAATTTAGAAAGCAAGAAGAGGAACAAAACCAAAAAAAACGATAGAATTTGTAGAAGAGAAAATTCTTAAAATCATTTGATCTTAGCTACCCAAAGTGCTGTCAATTCAAAATTATGTTTAAAAAAGAAAAATCTAAAAATGATCATTAATTTTATAAAGTTTTGCAATGCGAGAAAAAACAGGTTTTTGCCTTAGAATCACTGTATCTTTTCCTGCAATAAACAAAGAGAACGATACAAGAACAATTTTATAGAAGAAGCAACATAATTAAATTAGCATCAACATAATAAAATAGCATTTTTTGCAACATAATAAAAAAATTTTTTTTATTATTATTATTATGTTGCAAAAGTATAGTTTTGAGCTGGTTAAATATAATTTTTTTTTTATTACATTACAAGTACTATTTACATGTGAATTTATTCTTTCTAAAGAAATTTGAAAAGTGTGTAGAATTTTTTAATTTTCTTAACTGCATTTGTTAACCTTTTTGCTATTCTAAAATATAGAAGACTGCTGTACATTTAATTAATATCAAGTGAAAGATTATTATTATGAAATTATTGAATTATTAATGATTTGATCAATATATTTAATATTTTATATAGGTTATTTTAATCATTTATTTTTCTTACTAGAATTAAATATTCTTCAACTATTTGTGTTTTATGCTTATTCAGTTTTTAAAGTGGTCTTGAATTGGTTAAATATAATTTTTTTTATTACATTACAAGTACTATTTAAGTATGAATTTATTGAGTTAGCTTAGTGTTATGTTTATCAATTTTACGTTTGTAATTATTGTTTTTATTTATTAAAATTTCTTTTTCCTTCATCTAGTTAATCAGAATGGTTATCAAGTAGAAGAAAACCACACCAGTACCGGAATCATGGTCATTGCTGTTGTGGCTTGCATTGTTGGAACGTCTATTGTATGGGTTTGTATAATATACAAAACAAGGAAAAGATCAGAAGAGTTTGCACAAGCTCAAATAAGTTCATCTGCACATTCCTCGGATCTGGTGCCTTATGCCTCATGCTCTGGAGTGTGTCCAAAGGACTACAAGAAGCCAGCAGGCAGAAATATATTTCTAGATTCACAGTCAGGTAATTAATTATATGCCTGTAAAATAAGCCTTTTTAGTTGAAACACCTTAAACTGAATGATTTCCCCTTTCCTTTTTTTATCACAAATATCATGAGACAAATAAATAAAGGGATGATTTGATCTACCTTTATATGTGAGATTTTTTAATCTAAAGAAGCACAAAATATGTGATTAAATATGTATAATCAGTATTTTCATTTAATTAAATCAATTTTCAATTGAAATTGCTTTTCACTGTTACTTGATCAATTTTGTAAATAATAGAGTTTTTCATTTAAAAGTAATCTGTAGTTTTCTTACATACTATTTTTTCCAATAAAAAAAAAAAAAAAAAATTGTAATGATTTTGAATCTTTGCTAGTAGAATCATATAAAATACTTGCAAAAATAATAAAAATTTTGAAGTATAAACATTTTTTTAATTATTATTATCTATTTATTTCAAACAGTAATCTTGTTACTCATTATTATGTTTTTCTCAGAGTATAATAAAGTAAGAAATCCTTCAATTTAAAAAGATGAAAAAAACTTTTAGATCATAACAATGATCTACAAATCAAAAGGAATACACACAAATGAAGTAAAATTTTCAGAATACAAATAAAATGTGTATTCTCAATGTTGTAATTTTTCTAAATATTTTAAGTTTCTTTAATTTTTAATACATGCATCTTTTTATTTTAATTTCAGTAAAAGCTATTTTTACCCAAATTCTGTTAAAATAGTAATAATCACTTAATAATTGATGATTAATAATGATATTATTCTAATAAACCTAAATATTTTTCTTCTATTTTAAAAGTATTTTCATAAAAAAAAAATGTAATGAAGATAATTGCTAAATTTTAGGTCATTCAAAGGATAGTGGAACTGGCGATAGTGGTCAACAGAGCAGTGATGATTTGTTGCTGGAAGATGATCATGATCTATTGATTGAAGCTCGAGCTTCATCAACTTTTGGAGGAAGTAAGACATAGATTTGTTGTTTCATCCTGTACAAAATTAAATGTTTTATATTCTTGTTACTGAATGCTCAAGAATGTTTTAAAATATATGTAATAATTGTGAATTTAATTACTTGTTTGAGACATAAAAATATTGATTATTCAGTGATTTTATTATAGCATTTGTTAATCTCAAGTTTTTTTTTAAGAATGAAATTTAAAGAACGTTAATACTTTGGTTTACATAAACTCAGTTGCTTTTTTGTGTGTGTGTGTTGTTCGTTTGGTAACTCTGCTACTTATTTACATTGATACCCTATTTAATAAGTATAATAAATTGCTGTGGTTAGTTCTGTACCTTCACATAAAATATATGTGCTCAATTATGTAAAATTGTTTTATATGTTTTTAAAACCCATTAAAAAAATTAGAAATTTTTAGAATGCAAACTTAATATTATCACGAATTTTATAACAGAATGAAAATTTGTGAGCTGTCAAAGAAATTTGAACTGAAATGCACACTAAAAACAGTCATGAAAGATTAAGCATTTTTGATGCAGTGGAAAATGCTCAATCCTTGAAAAGGATAATTTTTAAATGTCTTGGTATTATTGCTGAGAAGGAAACAATACTGAAATTATAGTGTGATTAATCAAGTAAAAATGAATAATTGTCCTGTTGATCAAAATGCTGGATGCGATCATACTGAGCTGGTACTTGAGAGCGTGAAAAAAAGGCTGGAGAGGCGGACTTGTTTCTAAATCTTCATTTTCTGTAAAATTTCCTGCTATTATTTTGTCTTTACAGATAAAAATAGTGTCGCTATAGAAACCATCTTGTGTTTCAATTAATTTATCTATTCCATAATTACAGAATTGTAAAAAAATAAATTTTTATTCACAGTTAGTGTTCATGTTTTATGATTCCCAATCACTTGCTTTATTTATTTATTTTATCAAAACATTTTAAAACTACCAGTTTTTTTTCTCTTAAATTTATTTATCAATTTCATCTATTCTTGTGTGTTTTTATTGCCAAAAATCTTTAATATATTAAATTTTTTATTTTATTACCAAGGAGTTTTTTTTTTCTCTCTCTCTCTCCATCTTATAAATGTTTTCTTGGTAAAAATAGGAAAATCTAAAATGTATTGAGGAAAGTGGCCTGTCTTAAAAATAATCCTAGAATTTGTTAGAGGATAGAAAATTATAGTGGGTTTACTCAAAAATGAACCTCAATTTTATTTAAAAAATTTTTTTTACTTAACTTTTTTTATGTTGGCTCTTGACCCCAATTAAAATTTTTTTTTATTTATATGCAAATCTGTAACTCAGTTTATATAATTTTAACTAGACTCACCTGTGACACAACTTTGGGGTTTTTCTGGATTGTATACGCTATTGCAGGGATGGGTAAACTACGGCCCGCAGGCCAACTCCAGAAGGTTCAATCCTGTCCACAGATAGAATTTTAATTTGCTATAAATTTTTTTTTATATTTCTTTTAATTTGCTACGAGGCAGATTTCAAGATTTCAGTGCCATTAAAACAGAATTGGATATTTTTACCATGCCTTTCAACGTAAATTGTGAAGCAGTGAGGTCAGATTTGTGGGTTGAATTAATTGAGTTGCAATCTAACAATCATCTCAAGCAGTTGTGTCTAAATATGCCAAAGTTATAGTTTTACAGATCATTATCGAAAGTAAGTTTCCCAAATTTATTATCTCACCTCCAGAAAATCAGTGCCATGTTTGCTTCATCTCATATATGTGAACAAGTGTTTTCAGCTATGATCCTTAGAACGAATTATTTCAGAAATAGACTGACAGATGAGTATTTAGTCTCGTTCCTTAGAATCAGTATATCATCTATATATAAACATCTCACTTTGATCCTCAATATAAGGAACTTTTAAAAATGAAATCGGAATTTCATTTATCTCATTAACATATTTAAATTGTAATACTTGTATATTGTTTTTAAAATTTTAGAAAAATTTATCTTGGTCTGCCAAACTTTTTTTTCTTTCGATTTTTAGCCCATGACCGAAAAAGTTTGCCTATCCCTACTCTATGCATGCATAACTGAGATGATTGTTCGACCAGTTCTTCCTGCAGCAGTTTAATTTGTTAATTAAATTGAGAAAAGATATAATTTTGAGTATCTTTAAAGGATTGAGAATTGCGACGATATTCAAAATTTTATTATAAAATTGCAAGCCAATAAGTATTAAGAAATATTTAATTTGTTTTTTTATCTGTGTGTAAATTTTTGAAATAAATTTTGTTTCTAGTTCCTATGATGGGAAATCTGCTTCCTGAAGCAGAGAGCAGCGAACCAAACGATGCCTTGAGAGAAGTGTACGTGTCCAGGAACAATTCAGTGTCAAAAGAGCAAGTTCCCCTATTGCATTCGTTTAGGACTAGTCGCAAAAACTCTGATCATCCCCACTCTTTGATGGGTGATCAGCGCTCTTTCTCAGTGGGGCAGCTGGGCTCCACTTCAACGAATCCACCCCAAGAATCCCCTTTCCTTCGAACGGACAGTGAAACTACGGAGAGGGATTCGGGATTCTCGACTTTGCCTCGAAGCATAACTCTTGCTTCAGTTAGCAATTGGAGCGGGGATTCTCCCAGGTTTCTTAGACTGCCAAAAGGTGAGGTGTTACTTAATTGAAGAATGATATATATTGAATTTGAAGAATTATTATTGTCTCAAAAAAAGTACATATCCTTCTTTAGCTTCGTCATTGCCCATCTGCTGAAAATAAAACATTTTTATATTCAACAAACAGGACAGATGTAGACAATAAAATTTTTTAAATAAACAAAATGAATTGGTAAACATTAGGATAGTAATGAACTACTAGAAGACTTCTGTTTGGAATTCAGATAGCAGATACAAAACAATTAAATTGCAAACACAATATGATCACACATGATTAAAAATATAAACAATAGACACAAGCAATAATTAAACCTATTGGAAAGAAGCATACTACCTGAAAGTGAAGTGTATCTGGAAAAGTTCTTTACATGAAGAGGTGAATCACAATGCTAATAAGATTGCATAAAGAGCTGTGATTTTATTTCTTATTCATAAATCTGTTTTAGCAATAAATAAGTAAGGGTTTTTTACTTAAAAATAACTGACAATTTTTATTTTGGAAAAATACGAAGGTATCGAGAAAAAGTCACTATCAATTGTACAAAGTATCCAATACTGATTAAAAATTTGTTTGTTAAATAGTAAACAAAAATACTTTTGAATCATTATTTGAAAATAACAAGAATTATGAATGTAAAAATTTAGTGTTAAACCAATACAATAAAACACAAAAATTTAATGAAAAATAAAAAAAAAATTATTCATAAAGAACATAATTATATATTCAGTGATATGAACAATAAAAAAATAAAGCTTTTATTTAGGTCAAAAAATATGTATATACATTTTTGTAATCATTAGCTACATACCAATTTAAAAAAAAGCAATAATTTCATAGAAAAAATAAACTTCTAAGCATATAGTTTCAACAAATATCAATAAGTAGAAAGCTATTGCTTTATTTATAGACAATGCATATTCATGGAAAAATATGTCCAAGTTGTTGTGATATATATGCAAAAGAAAAAAAACATTGTAAATGTTTTTAGGAATATTGGTATATTTTTTATTTATACTTCACATTCTGGTTAGTTTAAAATACATGACATTTAAAGAAATAATAATAATAAAAAAAATCATAAGTAATGAGTTGGAAGTTCTGCATGCCTCAAATGAAATCTTCAGGAAATTTAGCTTTAGCGTATTCTTAATGTAGTTCTACACTGCGTAAAAAAAATAGAAGGACAGTGTTTTTTAGCCAATTAATATCTTATTTTCTCCTAACTACCAGATATTTATGCAGATTTAGTTTAATGACCCTTTTTCTCATTTTAGGCAAAAATTAAACATCTACTACTAATATTAATAATTAAATTAGTATATATAATTTCCGGTGCGTAAAAAAAGTAGAAGGACACTTGCTAATATATTTAATTTAGTGAATGGTTCTTTAGTTAAATAGTGATTTTGTACTTTGTTTTATCCTTTTCGGTCAAAAAAATCTAATTTGTTTAAAAGTTACGCTGTTTCTCCGTTCTCAGAAATGCCTAAAGGAATACCTTTGAACGATTTTCAAAAAGGCCAAATTTCCGCATATCAAAATGATGGTAAAGGTGTCAGTGAGTTTGCTCGATTGTTGCAGGTGAGCCCCAATACAGTTTCAAACTTTATTGGAAATCCTTATAAAAATGGAAAGAAAAAGACTGGTAGACCGAAAGGTTAACACCACCCGATGAACGAAAACTTGTTCGTGTGCTTCAGAAGAACAAAGGAAGTGTTTCAAAGGCAAGAAATCAAGCAGGACGTAATCATGTGACGAAACAAAGAAGTTTACAACTATATTAAAAGATCTAAATAATTCATTTTCAAAAAACGGAAACATCCTCCTAAGTGGACACAAGCTCACATTGATAACCGTTTAATGTGGGCTAAGGAGCACATGTCCTGGACTACAGAATGGACTTCTGTGATATTTTCCGATGAAAAGAAATTTAACTTGGACGGTCCAGACGAATATCAGCACTACTGGCATTGTCTGGGGAATGAAGACGAATACTATTCAACTCGACAAATGGGAGGAGAGAGTTTAATGGTTTGGTTGGCTGTTGGATACGGAGGAAGGACAAGTCTGGTTTTCTTAAATGGTAGGCAAAAACATACAGACTACATTCAAGTGCTGAATTCCGAGCTTCTTTCTTATGGCTCTGACTTGGGGGTGAAGAGTGGAAGTTTCAGCAAGACGGAGCTTCCATTCACACCGCGACTGAAGTCAAAAATTGGTTCCTAACAAATAATGTGGATGTTTTACCATGGCCAGCCAAAAGTCCTGACCTTAATATAGTGGAAAAAACATCTGGGCAATGCTAGTTCGTCGAGTTTATGCTGATGGAAGGCAATTTGATTCGCTAACTCAGCTTCGAGAAGCATTGAATGACTCGTGGGACAATTTTTGTCAAACAGAAGTTCAATCTCTATAAAATTCACTTCCAAACAGAATATTTGAAGTTATAAAGGCCAATGGGAAGAACATTCCGTATTAAAATTACTATTTTTTCATTCATTATAATGCTGTCCTTCTACTTTTTTTACAAAGTTTCAAAAAAGAGAAACAAATTTTTGTTGCCATTAATATTTTATGTTTGAATATCATAATTCTGATGTTAAAATTGAATTTTTAAAATATTTGTAAAATGTTTCTAATAAAATATTTTAGTAAAAATAAAATATTTTTCGGTTATTGTTACAAAATCAAGTGTCCTTCTACTATTTTTACGTAGTGTAGCAAGCTATCTTTCCGAGAGAGAGTTTGTCATATATTACATTTTTTTTTCTGTGCCGTGCTTCTTTTTTAACAAAACAAGAATATTTATTTAAATTAATGTTCAATGTATGAATTTCGGTTTTGCAGTTGCCACAAATACAAAATAAATA
This sequence comes from Caerostris darwini, assembly GCA_021605075.1. NCBI lineage: Eukaryota > Metazoa > Arthropoda > Arachnida > Araneae > Araneidae > Caerostris > Caerostris darwini. Next base: position 204,978 of record BPLQ01015080.1, on the reverse strand, counting down.
CTTTGTCGATATTGGTATCATCTTCACAAGTTCATAGTATGCTGGAACACATTAAATATGTACATGTTTCAATCATTAAAATTTTTTTCTTGATTGATTTATATTTATGTATCTTCATTGAAACTATACTGTTTCTCAATTATCTGGCAAAACCGTTTAACTCTAAACACACAGTGTCCCAAAAGGTGCTGAATTAAATGGTGCTTACTGATGTTCAATTTTAATTTATAATTGTTAATAATTCATCTGTACTAATTCTATTATTAAATAATTTTTTTTTCTGCCTCAGATATTCCTAACGACAGTGGGAGCTTTTCCATAGCCGGTGATGAGGCACAAGAGCTGGCGAACAGGTGTCGTTCCATCACTGTGCTTCCGACGCATGTCGTCGTGTCCAGTAAAAGTTGTACATGCGTTCCGAGCGCCGTGGCCGCTAAGACGTAGTGACGGCTCTTCACCCTGTATTATGTACATTTATTTTTAAAGATTGTATTTATGCATAGTCATTTCATCATTCGTGTTGGTGTGCAAGCACAGCTCTCCTCTTGTATTGTACATAGGGTATAGCAGCTATTATGTGTATGTATATTTAGTGTAAATAGAATAGATTTATATTTGTCGTGAAACAGATAGTGAAACTACCTCATGGTGTGCTGGAGGGCCTTTGTCCTGTACCAAGATTTAATTTAAGAAGAATTTAATTGAACCATACAGTGAGGGTTAAAAAAATAATTCTAATAATATATAATTCTGTCCAATTATTCTTACAATATTTGCTTGCACTAATGTATTTCTTGTAATACTAATGTATATTTCTAGTGGCAGCTTTAATTAGATTTTTGGTTTTGAAAACTTAAAACAAACTTACTTACTTTTTGAAATTTTATGTCAAATAACAATTGCCTAAAACTTTTGCTTCTCAATGTTCAAAAATGTAGGTCAGTTTGTACATTGAATGCATTTATCAATTTATAACTGCTGATTTGTCATTTAGTTCAAACCACAGTTGATTAAACACTAACCATTCATTATTTAAAAGTAATGTTTACTTATTTTAAAAAGAACAAATGCTGTAGTAATGATAACGAAAGAAATTTGTCAGCTTTTTTTTACTCAGTTATGCAGAAATTAATTTGTGCATACTTTTAAATTTATTTTTTGAGCTTCTACAGAACTAAATCGGATACAATACCAATTGTCAGAGTATTGCATATCTTTATAGGTATAGTCTGACCACCCAATGTTGGAAAATGGTCTAGTGGGCTCCTAGGCCAATTGAGAAAAAAATTTTAATTGTAATAAAAATCATTTTAATTTTTAATAATTAAGATTTTAGGTTACACATTTAAAAAAGCTAAATATGCAATAAACTAATTCAACACTCACTATTATATTCCTTACTTTCTAAGCAGCTTTGCATCACATAGCACCCCTAACAAGTCACCGATTCGGCCATTTCCTCCATTGAACCGGGTGTTTACCATTCCGCATGATTGGTGGTCGGACTCTTAGCATTGATTATTTATATAATTTTGGGAAATGAAGCAAAGGCCCATGTAAAAGCTGTCATTATAATGTTGTATAACTGTAGAATTAATGAATATTTTATAGTCTGAGCTGTGCTTCTTTGTGCACTTGCTTGTAAATATGTACAGAGATTGATATTAGACGATGAAAGTTTTAGGATGGTATTATTGCAGCTTTTGCAATAAAAAGGGTAACTCATTTTATGTTAAAAAAATCTGATCTTTTTATGTGCCATAGTGATCGTATTTAGAAACATTTATAGGAATTCACTGATAATTGCTATGTTTTCTGTACCTTCAATGATTCTTTCAGAATTGAGCAAAATAATAATTATCAGTGTCTGTTTGTTTTCACATTGTCCTGAAACCTTCCCTTTCCAATTTCTTTTTTTTTTTTTTTTTTTTTTTAAATCTTTTAATAAATTCCTCTTCTTAAAATGCAATTAATTAAACCCTGATAGAAGCTCCTTTATTAATCTTTACTCATATTTGGTAAAGATTATTTTTTCAATGGATATAGATAAAATACATAATTATTTTTAGTGTTATTTTTATTATTATTTTTACATTTTTGCAGTCAGCTATATGTTAATTGAAATGTAGGGTACTTTTAATTAAAAACCTGCAGTTTAATTGTTTTTAAGTACTTGATATTAAAATGACTGGAGTATTTTTTTTTATTATGTTATTTGCACTTGGGTTGACACCATTTATGCAGGTGATTTTTCATTGCTGGGTTGAATTTAAATTGTTTCAGAACAGTAAAATTTTTAAAAAAATGGGAAAATATTATTTACCACGCTTATTTTCTATATGGCATATTACAATCGAAATTATTCGTGATCAGCGTTTCATAATTTTTTTAATAAGAAGAAATAGGTAATTTTATTAATATTTTCTTAAAATTGCAAAGCAAATATAAATTTCCTCTTCGTTGACTTAATTATTTACATATTTTTTATTATTTATCTTATCTATTAGTAAATAAATTTTGATTTACTTTATATTCAAGACGAGTCTATTTTATTGATAGGTAATAATTTATAAATTTAACAGGATGTCAAATGTTATATTAAAATATTGCAACTTGAAAGCAGCTTTTTAATAATCGAAATACATTTTATTGAAGACATACTATTATTTTGTATATTCTTTTGTTGAAAATGAAAAAAAAAAATATATTGTTATTTACTATAATAAGTTGTTTATGGTACATTTTTTTATGTGATCTGTCAACTTTTTTATTATTGAGTTCCTATTTATTACCTATTATATAATATAAAGCTTTGTTACTTGATTTTGAAATTCATGTTTTTGCAGCTATGGAAGTTGTGCCATTCAATCTAGTTATATAAACCAGTTTTTGTATTGTTTGGTAGATACTTCTATTTGAATTTTTAATGTGGAATATTTGTGATTAAATAATTTTAATTGATGTTTTTTATGTTATCAAGTTACATATGTTGAATGCTTGTTTTACCACTGATTAGTTTCGCACTGGTGTTATTTGTTAATGGTCAAGTTACTGATAGAAAAATAAAATTATTTTAATGAAATGCAGGACCAGGAAGAAAAAAATATTATTCATTCAAAAAAATTTTAATGAAGTTTTCTTCATTGCATTATTAAAACAGCTCACTTAAACTAAATTACAAAATCTTCAAGGTCTCATGAAACAAAATAAAGATTGATGTAGTCTGACCACCGATCACATGTACTATTAGCAATGTACTATTAACATATTAAAAAAAGAGTGGTCCCATAGGGGAGAAAATGTCTTTGAGGAGAAATTTTAATTGCAATAAAAATAATTAATTTTTTTATCTTTAAAATTTTAAATTGCATGATATTAAAAGAAAAAACGAGATGAATAAATTTCAAACTAGATGTTTTTTTTTCTTTTCTCCATTCAAATTAGCCTTTTCCGCTGTTAACGCCCTTTACAAGTAAGTACGCAATTCATAACCGAATGTTTATCATTCTACGCTATCCATTGTATTAAAATTATGAGTGTTGTGCATGGTATATAAAAAAAAATATTTAAAACTTTTTCAATGTTTGTTGTTTGTGTGCCGTGAAAAACGAATATTTACTCTGTGTGTATAAAAATAATTGTAAGCAATGGAAAAACTTGTTATATTATAGAGTAGTTATGTGAAACCCTTTTGTTGTAGTTAACATTCTAGAGGTAGTGTGAAAATATAGCAATTTTGTATAGAGAATCATCTTTGAACTATTACATCCTAATAAGCATTATAATATGAAATCTTGTAATATTCATTTTCACATTAAATTCTTGTATTTATTTTAAAATGCTCCTTGAAAATTCAGTTTTATTTCTAGCATTTTGGAAGTTTCAAAATGACAATGAAACTTGTTAAAAATGTGTTCATAAATGAAAATATTTTTTTTTTCTATTCTATTTCACTTTTATTTTATTTAGTGCCAATTGCAGTTAATTTAAAAAATTTTGAATTATTGTTTTTTTTTTTTTCAAATTCTATATATAAATGTTTTGTTGCCAATTTTTGTACAAATTGTATATTATAAAAGATATGTTTGTTCTGTACTATTTAAATACTTTTTTAAACTCATTTCTGTACAGTCTGTGAAAATAAAAATAAGAGTTTAAAAATGGATGCTGTTTCTTTTCTGTGCCATTAAACCATTAGATATTAAAAAATTCACCTAAAAAAAAAAAATCCTATTATTATTATTACTACACATTCCTCTCACTAACAATACACTTGGTTTAGTCCGCAGATGAATATGAAGACAAGTAAACAAAAATTATGTATGAAATAAAGAATTAGTTTTAAAGTAAATATGTTAGGCAAGTTAAATTTCTTTTCTTCTAAAACATAAACTTTCTATATTAACTGCTTTCATCTTTATTTGGGTATGAAATTACTTTTTATTCTTTTATAGAATCATATCCTGAATTAAAAAATGGATAGAATTTTAACATGAAATCATAAATTACAATTTTTTCCACTTGCTCCCCAATTTCATAATTGTCAATTATTTTTGATTCATAATTTTTCAAAAATGAATTCAATTCCCTTATCTCCAAAAGTGCTAAAGTTTTCAAGTTCATGATAACGAAGTCATCCCTCGTGCAACCAAATTGATGTTGGCTAATAAAGAAAATTTATTGAGTTATTAGGATAAAATATTTTAGTATTAATTGATGAATAAGATTTGTGATTGCTTTGGAGTTTCAAACAATCGGTTAAAGACCTTGAATTGTCAGTTAATGGTGGGAAAAGCTTAAAATTTTGTTGGGTGAGGGCTTTTGTATTGAATGCGTGTGTTAGGAAGACTGGTCAGGTTTCGATTGTAAAGCACACACATTTTCTATTGCAGCTACTTGTATTTATGCTATCTGTACTGTTTACGATTTTTTTAATGTGTTGTAATTTCATTATTTTGCAGTTGATTCTTTTTGCATTGTAAATCATCTCATAATTATATATTTCTACGAAATTATCAATTTGTGTTTTCTTCCTACAATACATTTAAAATATTAAAACTTTTCTTTTGTTATTATTATATCTATTATATATAATTCCCGTGTCACGATGTTTGTCCGCGATGAACTCCGAAACTAACCATCCGATTTTAACTTTTTTTTTTTTTTTAAATGTGTGTTTTGTTCCAACTTGAGAAATAGGATAGTTTTTATTCAAATTTTTTTTGTATTTAAATGCAAAATCGGTTAAAATCTAGCATTGAGAAAGGCGCCAATCTTGCAACCCTGAATTTTCGCCAATTTCTTTAGGGTTGCAATACTGCAATTTGAGGAATTCGTAGCTTCATTTTTCGAACAATATAATGACTATTTTTAGATGCCGCCGTGTCTCGATCTTCTGAATATTATTGTTTTATGTGCATTATTGTTTAATTTTGTGAAAATTATATTGTATGAAATTTTTTATTATTTCTATGCGAAATAAATCAAATGTAAGTATTACCTGATTTGATTATCAATATTCTTTTTATTTTCTAAGTTTGAATTTGAATTGGAATGAATAGTGAATTAAAACATTGAACTTTTCTATGCTTAAAGTTTGTCAACATGTGTTTTATTTGATTAAGAATTCTAAAATGAAATGTGATCTGCAAGATAATATAATATAGACAATATAATTTTAAAGAAATATGACGAATTTTAAGGATTTTTTTGAAAAGTGTAAAAATGAAGTAAACTCTGCAATTATTTGATTTAATGATAACATTAAAATTTTATAAAAGGTATTATAGTAGTTGCAATTTGAAAATCAAGGATATTTTATTTTAAAAACTTTTGTTATTTGGAAAACAAAGAATTTGAGTTATAAATTTGAGTGATTTAAATATTGTCGAAGAAAAATTGATAAATGGTACTTTTAAGTTGGAAGTTATTTAGTTGTTTTGTTTTCTTTAAATAAGTGTTTATATTAATAAAGGAGAATTTAAAGCTCATTAACTTTTCCATTTGTTTTGTGATTTCTTTCATCATAAAATAATAAAACATTTTTTGTGAAGAACAAAAAACACATTTTCTAAATTTGAATTTGAACTGGAATAAAATATATGGAATGAAAAGTTGTGAATCAAAGCATTCAACTTTTCTATGCTTAAAGTTTGTCAACATGTGTTTTATTTGATTAAGAATTCTAAAATGAAATGTGATCTGCAAGATAATATAATATAGACAATATAATTTTAAAGAAATATGATGAATTTTAAGGATTTTTTTGAAAAGTGTGAAAATGAAGTAAACTCTGCAATTATTTGATATAATGATAACATTAAAATTTTATAAAAGGTATTATAATAGTTGCAAGTTGAAAATCAAAGACATTTTTTTTAAAAAAAAACTTTTGTTATTTGAAAAACAAAGAATTTGAGTTATAAATTTGAGTGATTTGAATATTGTCGAAGAAAAATTGATAAATGGTACTTTTAAGTTGGAAGTTATTTAATGGAAACAAAACAACTAAATAAGTGTTTATATTAATAAAGGAGAATTTAAAGCTCATTAACTTTTCCATTTGTTTTGTAATTTCTTTCATCATAAAATAATAAAACTTTTTTTGTGAAGAACAAAAAACACATTTTCTAAATTTGAATTTGAATTGGAATAAAATATATGGAATGAAAAGTTGTGAATCAAAACATTGAACTTTTCTATGCTTAAAGTTTGTCAACATGTGTTTTATTTGATTAAGAACTCTAAAATGAAATGTGATCTGCAACATAATATAATATAGACAATATAATTTTAAAGAAATATGATGAATTTTAAGGATTTTTTGAAAAGTGTGAGAATGAAGTAAACTCTGCAATTATTTGATATAATGATAACATTAAAATTTTATAAAAGGTATTATAATAGTTGCAAGTTGAAAATCAAAGACATTTTTTTTAAAAAAAACTTTTGTTATTTGAAAAACAAAGAATTTGAGTTATAAATTTGAGTGATTTGAATATTGTCGAAGAAAAATTGATAAATGGTACTTTTAAGTTGGAAGTTATTTAATGAAAACAAAACAAATAAATAAGTGTTTATATTAATAAAGGAGCATTTAAAGCTCAATAATATTTTTATGTATGTACATTTGTTTTTATTTACATTTAAAAGTTGGTTTTAATTATTCTTATTTGAATTTTTATGCATTTTTTATTCATTCAAAACACCATAATACTAATATTTTTGTTCTAAATGCTTTGAAACTTAATGTAAAAGTTTTCTTTAAATGTATGAAAGGAATAGCACATGGAAATTAACCTAAATTCATAAATTATTTTTATTTCAGTTTTTAAACTAAGAATTTTGTAAATTTGTAAAAAAAAAGTTTGTGTCGACAAACTTTAAGCATACAAAAATGTATAAATAATAAAGATATAAATTTGAAAACAGTATGTTACCTACATAAAGATATTCCCAGCATAAAAATACTTGCAAAGGAAAAAAACTATTCATGTTTTATTTATTTTTGAATCATCAAATTTTGCAACAATATCACATTTTTGCAATGTTTATCCATATTTTAAAGAATAAATTGTATAAAAAATGGTTAAAGTTGATATTTTTATGTGAAATTCAAAGGTTTTGAATATATTTAATCAAAACACTTGCAAAAAGGCTAAATATTTTAAATCCAGGCCATTTCATATTAAAAAGCCTTTGCAAATAGGAGGAAGTTGTAAAAAAAAATTTTGTCGAGCAAATTTTAACCTTCAAAACAAAGCTCAGAAAATATTTAGAGCTTTAAGAAAAAATAAAACTATATTTTTTAATAAATAAGACTATGAACTTGATGATTCAATGTCATTTTAATATATTTACAACATTTTTAAAAGTAATATCTCTAATTAAAAGTTGTTTTTAGCTTTTTCTCAGAATGAATTTTTATGCTTTTTGTTTTCATGTGAAACACCATAACACAAGTAATTTTGTTCCAAATGCTACAAAACTTTGTATTTATGTTTTTCATAAATGTAAGTCATTTATTATTATATCCCGATTTTATTTTAATTGTATTGTATTTTTCAATTATCATTTTCAGCAAAATGCCACCAAAAAAATCTAACCTCACCAATTTCAGAAGGCGTGATGCACGACGTAAACGTGCTGAGAGGGCCCTCATGTCAACAAATCAAACCACGACAGCAAAAGCTACTGAAAGGCATAGGGCAACAGAAAGACGTACGCAAGAGTCAAGCGAACATCGTGATGAACGTCTGCGGCTACAAAGAGAAAGGTCAAGAGCGGCGCGTGAACAACATGTAGCCAGATATCGAGCACAGGATCAAGAGAGACAGCAAACCAGTCGCGCATTAACACGTACGTCTTTTTTTTTCGTCTTGCGTTCGAGTATTCCCCAGACATCAATTATTCTGCTCATTCAAAGATCGCCATCGGTCCAATGGATCAAATATGCCGATACTGCCAGGCTTTGAAATTCCGCTATGAACCACCAGGCATGTGTTGCTCATTAGGAAAAGTGGTTTTGTTACCTCTTCTCAGTCCGCCGGAGCCTCTACAGTCACTTCTCGCTGGTGAATCACGTGATTCAAAATTGTTTTTACGCATGACACGCAAATTCAATTCTTGCTTCCAAATGACATCATTTGGTGCTACTAAAATTTGTGATTTCTCATCCGATGGACGTAATTTTGAAAGTACATTCAAAATACAAGGTCAGGTGTACCATAAGATCGGGTCGTTGATGCCAATACCTAACGAAGAGCCAAAATTTCTTCAAATTTATTTTATGGGCAGTTCTGAAGAACGTGTGACAACTCGATGTCAGTATAATTTTATCGAACAAGCAGTACAAAGAGCTATTGTAGAATTGTTGGAAAATTTTTTACAAAATCATAACCAACTTATTAAATTATTTAAAAGAGTGTCACCGCAATTACGAAATGACAACTTACAAATTGTCATCAGTGCTGACAAAACACCATCAGGAGAACACGCTGGCAGGTTCAACGCGCCAACCGTAGAAGAAGTTGCCATTATCATGGTCGGTGATCCGGTTGATAACAGAGCTATCAAAATCACACGTCGTGACAGCACTGTTCATGTGATATCAGACTTACATCGTTCGTACGATGCACTACAATATCCACTGATATTCTGGCAGGGTCAAGATGGATATCACATCAACATTAAACAGGTTCATCCAGTTACTGGTAAATATTAAATTTTTTAATTTAATTAGCGTTACTTTTTTAACATACCAAAAACTAAATTTACATTTATTTCTTATTTTTCAGGTAATGAAACAAACAAAAAAGTCAGCTCAATGTGTTACTACGCGTACCGGTTGATGATAAGAAATAATCAGGACAATTATATTCTTCGATACCGTCAGCTCTACCATCAATATGTTGTGGACATGTATGCTAAGATCGAGAGCGAACGTTTGCGATTTCTTCGGTTCAACCAAGTTAAATTACGATCAGAGGATTACATTCACTTACGAGATGCTATTATAGGAAACAACGATGAAAATTTAAACATCAACAATATTGGCAATGCATTTATTTTACCCTCCAGCTACATTGGTAGCCCACGGAACATGCAAGAATACGTACAAGATGCGATGACCTACGTACGTCATTATGGCCGTCCAGATTTGTTTATTACATTTACATGTAATCCAAATTGGGAGGAAATACAAGCCTTGCTGTTACCAGGCCAACAATCAATACATCGTCATGATATCGTTGCACGTGTGTTTAAGCGAAAATTAAAATCCCTGATTGATTTTATCGTAAAATTTTCAGTTTTTGGTATGACAATTTGTTGGCTGTATTCGATTGAGTGGCAAAAACGGGGCTTGCCGCATGCTCACATTTTGATTTGGCTCGAAACTAAAATTCGCCCTGAAGAAATTGATCAAATCATTTCCGCTGAAATTCCGGATCCATCAATCGACCAAGAATTGTTTGAAATTGTTACCAGTCACATGATCCATGGACCATGTGGTAGTTTTAACATGACATCACCATGCATGGAAAATGGCAAATGTAAGAAACGTTTTCCGAAAGAATGTATAAATTACACAATTACGGATATTGACGGTTATCCACTGTATCGCCGTAGAAACGCTGAGAATGGTGGCAATGTATTCACAATGCGAACGTCGAATTTTAATCAACTAGAAATTGATAATCAGTGGGTGGTTCCATATTCGCCATTGCTTTCAAAAACGTATAAGGCCCATATTAATGTCGAGTTTTGCAATTCCGTCAAATCCATTAAATACATTTGTAAATACGTAAATAAAGGCAGTGATTTGGCCATGTTTCAAGTGCAAGATATTAATAAAAATGATGAAATAACACAATATCAAATGGGCAGATACATCAGCAGCAACTAAGCTATCTGGCGTATTTTTAGTTTTTCCATCCACCATCGAGATCCACCTGTACAGCATCTTGCAGTGCATCTTGAAAATGGTCAGCGTGTATATTTCACTGAAGAGAATGTTGTCCAAAGAGCATTAGACCCACCGAAAACAACACTCATAAAAACGTTGAAACACTTCGATTGACCATAAACATGCGAGTACAATTACATAATGATCCATTGGAACAAGTATTTTCAAATCAATTATTGGATATTGGAAACGGTACAATCAGACTACATCAAAATACGCAATGCATCCAATTGCCAGATAATTTCTGCTCTGTTGTTCATTCAAAAAATGAACTAATTGAGAGTGTATTTCCGGATATTATTAATAATCACTTAGACCATAATTGGCTCAGTAATCGTGCAATTTTGGCAGCAAAAAATGTTGATGTTGATGAAATTAACTGTCAAATACAAAATTTATTGCCAGGCAATCTGATGACTTTTAAGTCAATCGACACCATTGCTGATGAAAACCAGATCGTCAATTTTCCGATTGAATTTTTAAATTCTCTGGATATGCCAGGAATGCCGCCACACAATCTTCGTCTGAAAATTGGTTCACCGGTCATTCTATTGCGTAACTTAAATCCACCAAAATTATGCAACGGTACACGATTAGTCATCAGAAGAATTACCGGAAACGTACTTGAAGCAACGATATTGACTGGAAAGTTTAAAGGCGAAGTCGTCCTGTTACCTCGAATTCCTATGATACCATCAGAATCTACAATACCTTTCAAAAGGCTACAATTTCCGATACGTTTGGCTTTTGCGATGACAATAAATAAGTCGCAAGGGCAGACAATGGCTATTTGTGGCTTGGATTTGGAGAATCCCTGTTTCTCCCATGGGCAGCTGTATGTTGCATGCTCACGTGTTGGAAAACCATCGAATTTATTTATTTTGACTAAAGACAGACTAACTAGAAATATTGTTCATCGCTTAGTACTTAGTTAAATGAAAGTAATGATTATTAAAAATTAAATTACGTAAAATAATTATAAAACAGTGTTAAAAATCAACATTATCTGCCTCATTCATTAAATTAATAAAAATTAAACATTTTCTATTCGTTGAAGCTTAATTTCATCATTCTTTACTAATCACTTCCTTAATACCAATTATAGTATCTAATAATTGAACGAAATACAAGAAAGCCACAGCAACGCGTGGCCGGGTCTTCTAGTAAGCGCATAAAATATGAGCTTTCATTTAATTTTCTAATAAGATAATTTGTGAAAAACATTTAATTATTATTATTTTTTTTTAAATTAAAGTTATCAGAAATTTAAGATAAAAAAGGATGAGATATAAAGTTATCTGTATTTTATAATGCAGATATTCCTAATATGCCCATGAAAACAAAGGAAATTTTAATGCTAATTATTTATAAAAGAATTGTATGATTGGTTGTAATGGAACTGGGGAATAACATGTTAACCAAATTGAATTTTTTTCAGTAGAATAATTTTTGAGTTAATTTCAGCAGTGCTGATTCTAAAAGTACTTATGCCAGAACGTTGTGTGAAAGCTGACATACCTTATTGATCAATATAAATGTTATCAATAATTTTTATAAAAGTGAAATATTTATTAAAACCAAAATGTTAACTTTTAAAATAAAACAATTTTTTTTTTTTACTGACTAAACTGCAGTTCGGAAACTTGATCAGTTTTCCGATAAATCATTAGTTTATGATGAAAATTAATTTGCTCAAAACAATCGCATTATTGAAAAAAATTTTGATGAACAAAAGCGCTTTTATTACAATTAAAAAAAATATGTGATAATAAATGATTATAAAAAACAAATAATATAGAAAATTCCATGTATTGCTTAGTATAAACCAAAACTGCTTCTGCAGCCGAAAGCACTATTTTCTGCTTAAGAACAGTATAATTTATATTCCAGTGATTTATTGAAAAGTTTATTTAAAGAAAATTTTATAAAGACTCTTGATAAAGTATTTGTTATAAAACAAGACACTTATACATTTTTATAACATATAAATATCAAAATATTTCAATTCTTTAAAGAAGGAAATTAAATTGTCGAAACTATTATTTTAGTTAATTAACAAAATTCTTAATGAGCCGAATAACTAACATTAGATTTCAAGGTATGGATTAGTATCTCTTTCAGGCTAGTTTATATTTTGAATACTTTTATTTTAAGTAACAGAGTTCATTATTTTTATATTGTTAGCAAAAAAATAAAATAAATTTTCAATCACAGCTGCTGTAGTATTTAAAGATGAATAGTTGAGGGTTTATAGGGTTAGGGTTAGTGTTATATATATGTAGATTTCTCTACCAGTCTAGTAAATTTTTAACGACAGAGGGAGGCAATCTAGGGGTGTATTTCAAAACGAAAATAAAGAAACGTTGGCTTTCTCTCAACAACACATATTTTAATCCAGAGATATTCCGTTACATCCAATATTTACATTACAATTCATCATTCCACCATTTTCTCGCCATCTCTCCGCGTTTCTCTCTCGCACGCAACTACGGGGTTTCTTCCCTTCTTCCAGGGCCAGAGTTCGTCCAATGCTGCCACTACTTGGCAAACAAATCCTACAGAATCCTGCAGGTCACTGCCCTCAGTGACTTAACACACAAAAATCAAACAATTGGAGAATATCATTATCAGTAGTTTACATTAATAATGACAAAATATCATATTAATAAAGTATAATGACAAACAATAAAAAAAATAGGAAATAATGTTCGAAAATACTATAAAATGACAATAAGTTCAATAATATCACATTTTAAAATACATGCGATTAATACTGATATCAAATTCAAAAATGCATATACTAAAACTATGAACTTATACTATACTACTAATAAAAAAATTTAAGATTCACAAAAACGTTTCATCATATCAGATTCTGAAATACATATAAATTATACCAATATCGTATTCTGAAATATATGCAATTATACAAATAACATATTCTGAAATACATGCAAATTATACCAATAACATATTCTGAAATGCATGCAAATTATACCAATATCATATTCAAAAACACTTATACCACATATAAGAAAAAATAATAATACACAAAAACATAGCATATTAGTAGAAATAGTAGTTAACATCAGGTACGAGGTTAATCTAATTCTTAATCCAAATTTTGCATAAAAGGATCAGGGGGATCCTCTCCTTCCTTAAAACGTCTTCGAATGCCTCTAGTACGCTTTGAATTTCCCTTCCTACCCCGAAATCTTTCCTTTAAATGATTCGGATCTCTGTACTTGGATCCGCGCAACTTAAAACCCGTTTATCTATCATATCCTTTAGGTTGTTGAATGTGGGTAAGACGAGGTATTCCGCCAACTGATACACCACGGGAGCGACGCAGTCCCTCATACCGCTGGTGTTTTCGACCATCACCTATCTTCACAACATTACGAGCAGCATATTTTCCAGTACGTTTACGAAGAACAACATTATTCTCTACTTTATCCCCAGATTGTACTTTTACATCACTTTTAACCTCAGGTATGGGCAATAACAGCTTTTCCCTTTCTTCTGCTCCGTACAATAAAAATGACATAATTCTCCTAGATGTATCAATGGTTTCAGTTACATCTGAATTACACGAAGAAATAGGATCTGTGGGTTTATTTTTTACCACCGTGTCACTAGTGTGACTCAGTTTAACCTCATTGCCCAAATTTAATTTGAATGCCTGCTTTGAACATGTCTTTGTTTCGTATTTACAAAATTCCACATTATTATTTACGAAATTCATTGAAGCCTGACCCAAAATATCAGCTCCTATAACCGCCTGAAACTGTAACTTTGCGGTTGGCACTACATGCCATGTCAAAGTGAAATTATTTTCATCTATAATAATTTCTTGTTGTATAGAACCCATAGTGGAAATCCACGAATTTCCAATACCCTCCAAAACTACTCCTTTATTAGAAACATACGGTATTTCACCACACGCATCTTCACGTAATAGACTTACGGAACTACCTGTTTTGACAATTGCAACAACATTTCTATTATTCAACTTAATCTCTTTTGTTATGTGCCTTTCTGTAAACATTGCAAAAGGGATATGAGCAGCATTAATATTTGAAGTTTCTTGATTTTCATTAATCGTTTCCCGATTTTCATCAATTCTATCAAACATTGAACTGTGTTTGTTTTGTTTTCCCTCTCTATCAGGGAGTCTATTCCCAACCTCAGTGTTTGAGTTTCCGAACACGTAATCTGACCTTTTGCGCATTATTTGTAATTTTTTAAATTCAAATTCACTTTTACGACGTCGTTCGTCTTCGTCTCTCTTCGCATTCCTCTCATTAATAATCGTGCTTAACAACTCCCTACAAAATCCCTCATCATAATTTTCGCTTTTAAGAATAGCATTCTTGTAATCGATAATTCTAAAATCGGGATTTGTAGATCTACCTAGTTCTCTACACAATATGCAGAAGTCCTCTTTTAACCCCTTGGCTATATAAGCCATTTTAAATTTCCTAAAATTTATATCTTCAAAACAAACAATAACAATAAATCAACTTCACCCTTAATTTGATTTAGAACTCAAAACAAATACTAAGCCACAAAAATATTATTAATCCAAATATAGAAAACATTTCAATTTCCATAAAATTAATTAGCAAAAATAATCTATAGCACACATTAGTTAAATCAATAAGTTGTTAAGTCAAATAGCACTTTCTACTCTATCATCCAAATACAGAAACATTTATAGATATTTTACTAGTTAATATTAATTTATCAAAGAAAGACAAATAAAACATATGATTCAAATGAATAGAATATCCCAGATTAAAAATAATGATTAAGTATTTAAAACAAATAAAAAATAGCAACTGTATAGAATTCTCTTTCTAAAATAACCTTTTAAATTTAAACACAATGAAAACAATTACTTTTATAGTATTAGCTTCACTTTTAAGAGACAAAGAAAAATGCAATGCTACTTAAAATTAAATTATTATCATGCAAATATGAAAATAAATTATTGTAAAATAAATGTCTTATCTGCAAATTTCATCCAATAGGCCAGGGTGGCCTGATACACAAAAAAGGCTTTCTTTTTCTCTGCTATAGCCGGGCGGCTATCTCCTTCGCAGAATCACTTATAGCCGGGGTGGCTATCACACTGTATCACTTCATCCAATAGGCCAGGGCGGCCGGATACACAAAAAACAAGACTCCAAACAGAATCTCCAACACTTCTTGGCCAGGGTGGCCTTATCTCGCTATATCACTTCATCCAATAGGCCAGGGCGGCCGGATACACAAAAACAGAATCTCCAACACTTCTTTTGGCCAGGGTGGCCTTATCTCGCTATATCGCTTATAACCAGGATGGTTATCTCCAACGCTTCCAACAAAATGGCTTCTTCAACAGCTTCCATTCAACATTTCAACGGATTCATCTTGGCCAGGGTGGCCTTATCTCACTGTATCACTTATCCAATAGGCCAGGGCGGCCGGATACACAAAAATGCTTGCCAATTTCTGTAGATTTCAACAGTCCAACGAATTCATCTTAGCCAGGGTGGCCTTATCTCACTGTATCACTTATAACCAGGACGGCTATCTTGAACGCTTCCCAAAATGGCTTCTTCAAACACTTCCTTTCAATATTCACACGGATTCATCCCGGCCGAGCCCCCAATTTTGTAGATTTCTCTACCAGTCTAGTAAATTTTTAACGACAGAGGGAGGCAATATAGGGGTGTATTTCAAAGCGAAAATAAAGAAACGTTGGCTTTCTCTCAACAACACATATTTTAATCCAGAGATATTCCGTTACATCCAATATTTACATTACAATTCATCATTCCACCATTTTCTCGCGCTGCTTCACGCAGCGCGTTGCATTTTCGCCATCTCTCCGCGTTTCTCTCTCGCGCGCAACTACGGGGTTTCTTCCAGGGCCAGAGTTCGTCCAATGCTGCCACTACATGGCAAACAAATCCTACATATATATATATATATATTGAACATAGTGGGGCAAAGAGAATTATTGCCTTACTGAATTAACTGTCTGATAAATTGATTAGAAAAAGTTTTTTTTAAATTTTTTTTTTTTTTTTTTATGTCTCGAGCAAATAATTTTTTTAAATACTCAATCAAAACGAGTGTTAAAATTAAAAATATGTAGATAATGTATTTTTTCAATTCCTTCTATTAGCTCACACTCCCCCTATATATATCTTGTTCAAATTTTCAATCGTTCATAAAACACTTTTTATTCATCCACTCGAGTTCAAATTCAATTTTTTTTTGAACTTGTAGTGGATGACACTGGATGCTAATGTAGTTTTTTCAAACATTAATTCAGTAATTAAATTTAATTCATTATTTTTAGTTTTTTTTTAGATTTAAGTTGCATATATCTACCAATAGATGGCGCCAGATAAACTTAAAAAAAATGAATGAAAATTTATTTATAAAGGACTTTTTGCAATAGAGTGAAAAAAAAGTAGGAATTGACTTAAACAGATTTTTTTTTTATATATTACTTGTTTTTTAATAAATTCCAGTGATAGCATAAATGGGGCGCCATCTATTGAAGATAATAAAAAATATTTGAAAATTGCCAGAGAATTTTTCGTTCTAATATTGGAAGTTTTCTGTTCGTTATTAGGTGTCGCTACAAAATAAAACTATATGAATAGCATAATCGTCTGAATTTTAAAAAAAAAAGAATATATATATAAATATTTTGCACAGAAATACTTGATAATCGTAAGTATTTTTCTTCTGGGGAGAGCACTGAGAAATAAACATCGAATCAACCGACTGTCTGCTACTGGGTAGTAACTTTGATGGTTTATTTTATTTCAGAAACACATGAAAGGAAAAATTAAGGTATTCAGTAATGGTAATGGTATAATTTCAATTCAATTTTAATATAAATTATTTTTCATTCAGTTTTAATGTAACAGTAATTTAAAACAATTATTGCATTACAACAAAAATAATTAATTTTCAATGTCATCAGTTGTCCACTCTTCGTTCAAACCCGAGAGGCGCATAGAAAACCGGTTCTCTCACACTTGCACGTTTCAAGGCCTTTTGTGAGACTGGATGCGGCTAACATCCGCTCCGGTTCACTTCGATTTTGTGACCCGCTTCAAAGGAATTTCGATCAACCCGATAAATGACAGAGCTCGCTTACAGTTGTTGGTTATTGTTCTATTTGGGTATGCGATATAAAAAAAACCCCACAGACGGATGTGAAGGACTTTTAAGGACGTCTGCCCTCACTTCACGTGTCATGCGGCGAAAAACTCTGTGGCTGTAGACTCTTTGCATTCGCCATCACAGTCTCCTCGTTTCTCAAGACTAGGCGAACGAGAACCAGTCGCTCGAGACTTCGCGTAACTTTAACACAGGCAACTGATGGATCTTCCAATGCAGTAGAATCTAGATTTTCGACAGTTCCTACATGATGACAGCTAATTAAAAGAAAAGATGTTTTCGAAATCGAGAATCATCTACTAGTCAGAGTCGTGCCAGCGATTCGTGGCAAGGTGGCTCCGCCGGGGGATGCAATTCACGGGGCGGTGGTTGGGCAGAGGAAATCGCCTCGCGGGACTGCCCGGGGCCGATGTTAATTTTTTTTTGCCGTTTAATTAAAATGTAATTTAATTATTAATTTTTAACTAAAGCCATCGAAGTAAATAATTACTTACTTTTAATAGACATTGCATTACCAGTTCTTGTTTCAGTAGTTTTAAAATACTATTTTTTATAGAATAATCTTCATAAAAATTTAATTCAACCCTTAAATTCTGTTCCGCTCTGAAGCCTTTGCGCTTCCCTGTCAGTGCATTTCGGTACCCTCCACTTGAATTCAGATGCATCCATCCGTTATGGCGTGAGTGTAGTTTCATCGACGCGCTCGAAGGACGACCCGAATCAGAGAAAAGAAGCACCTGGGTTTCCACTTTAATAGTTTTATTCACGACAACATTATGTCTTCTCAATTAATATGCTCCCCAGCTTTCAGCTGTAGCACGAGCAAATTGCAGCGCTGCGCCATCTGTCGGTTTTAAGGAAAGATTAGCAGTCAAAAGGTCAGCTGCATAGCTGGGAAGACTCTAAAGTTGCATTCACATCAAGGCGTTGTGTGGTAAAGCTTTGACCCATCACAAGCCTCAGAGTCCCACGTCTAAGGTTTGTGATAGATCAACGCCTTGGTGTGAATGCGGCTTTAAGCTGGATTTTCAATAGGTACTAAACATTTCACCTGACAGAATGTCAGCCAAACGAAAGTCTGTTCTCTTGTTCACTCGGACTTCTGATGGGTTGGCCTACTGCGATTTTTAGTATCTTGTAACAATTCAGCTTTATACGTATTATGTGTTACTTGTACCTTGACAAATAAAAAAAATAATATTGCAGAACAATGACATTTTGCAAGATTCTTCCTTTTTAAATGCATGGAAAAAGTATTTCTTTCAGCGAGGTCAATATTTTAAAAACGCTTGCAACTCGGAGCTGCAAAGCACTGGACGACGGAATACTTTGGAAGGAGAAAGCGAAAGTAAATACGAGCTCGTTTCTCCTCTGTGACGCAAGTAGACGAAGTGACCAGTCCTCCGTACAGATGGCAGGGACGTCCCTCCTGACGATGGACACGGCAAACTGTCACGTGGAGTGTGTGATCACGGAGGAATCTTGTTTGTCCCCAACAGCGCTCTCTTTTATTACTGCTTTATAATTTACACCAAAATCTACATTTTTCCGAGCGCTGCTGCGCAATCCTAGTTTCTTATTAAGTTATTCTGCAGGAAGTTGAATGAAATTCAAGTTGAAAGCGGTGCTGAGAACGGGGCGCAGGAATGCAATCCTCCGATTGATTGGCGTTCTGAGGAGTTTTTCATCTCCAGTGGGGATCCTACTTCACGGTTACTGAAAATGGAACTTTGGGAAGAAATTTCAGAAAACATTTACATGAATATACAATTTCTGGTCATGTCATCATGAGCACTGCATGCCTGTTAACAATTTCCTTAATCAAGGACGGTTAAAAATATATATATGCGCCCCCCCCGTTCCGTTAGTATTCCGTTAGTAAATGGAAAAAGTTTGATCATGCACAATTTAATCGGAAAAATATCTTTACAAATACCTACAGAGGTAAAAATAAATTCAGCAAACAAGAATAAAATAAATTCCTGAATCGATAGCGAATTATAATTGCCAATCATCAAGAAAATAACGAATGGTTGATTTCGTGATAGATTGAGTATGAAAAATGTAAGCTCATTCTTGAGGATTGGTGAACTGTTTATTCAATTATTGAACGTTTATTATTTACTCTATCGTCAAAGGCTTTGTATATAACTGTTGAAGGTGCAAATGTTTTAGTATTTTATTATTACAAAGGATACTACGAAATATACAGGATTAAAAAAAATCTTGGTCTTACAAATATAAAAATAAAGCTGAAGCTCTAGATTTACTTTTAACGCAGAGACATGCCATTTTTGAAGATTGTAAAGGGTGTCCCAAAATTCAAGCGAGAAGTGATTTTATTTTTAATAAGTTTTTAAAAATTGTATCGCTCGAAAACCATTCAGTTGGCAGACAAGCACTCCCCCCAATCTTAATTCAGCCAAGGCGGTTCCAGCTTTGGGCCAGCATTGAACTATCAGCCTAACGTGAATGACACACTGCACTTACATTTAAAACAACGAATTTATTTCACCAGAAATAAATTTTTTCAAATGCAAAAGTAAGTTTAAAATTCAATAAATTACGAAACAATTAATTTATTATTCGCATTATTAATGGACTTCGTTAACTGTTCGTCAAAATTTGTATTTTTTCATTTTACAAATGGGCGGTGAACGGAACGGCAACAACAATTAAATAAATAAATAATAATAAAAATAATATAAAACAAATTTTTTAAAGTCAATTCCTACTTCTTTTTCACTCTATTGCAGAAAGTCCTTTATAAATAATTTTCATTCATTTTTTTAAAGTTTATCTGGCGCCCTCTATTGGTAGATATATGCAACTTAAATCTAAAAAAAAACCCAACTAAAAATAATGAATTAAATTTAATTACTGAATTAATATTTGAAAAAACTGTATTCACATCCAGTGTCATCCACTACAAGTTCAAAAAAAAAAAAAATTGTATTTGAACTCGAGTGGGATGAATAAAAAGTGTTTTATGAACGAGTGAACAAGATATCTATAGGGAGAGTGTGAGCTAATAGAAGGAATTGAATAATAATAAAAAGAATTGGAAAATCAGTGAGTAAGGCTGCAGCATCATAAGTCTGCCTCCGAGGAGCGCCTAATCTATTCGAAATCACGTCGGTCGCGATCTCGTGCAGATGCTTTTCCTTCCTTTGTAACTGTATCATCTGAAGCTGTATAAATCACGTGACTGTAAAGTCGATTTAGTAAAGTGAAGGTTTTAAATTTCCCTTACTTTAGTGACACTTTGAGATAAAAAAAGCAATTACTTGCAATGCGATTTATCTGAATATCCCCGTGCATAAAGATACTTTTTGAATTATCACAAATCATAAGAAGAACTATCTACGTAAATGTTTCTATGCACAATTTTTTTATAAAATGTGTCACCGGAATGTTTGGTTTGTCAAAACTGTAATAAATATATTTACAAGATGCTCACTACAACAAAGGCTGCCAAAAAGTCATCTTTACAGTTTTAAAATTGGGGAATATTACACCACTCATCAAGCAATGCCCTCCGAAGTTCCGGTTGACAGGTGGGAGGGAGTTGACGGGCTGCAATTCGTCGGCCAAGCATATCCCACACATGCTCTATTGGATTCAAGTCCGGTGAGTATGCTGGCCAATCCATACGGGTGATATCCTCCAATTGAAGGCATTCGTCTACAATGTTTGCATGGTGAGGACGGGCTTTGTCATCCATAAACAGAAATTCAGCACCCATGGCGCCCCGAAACAAACGTGCATGTTGTTCCAGAATGACATCCCGATAGATGTGGCCTGTCATCGTTACACTCTGAACATGCAGGTCAGTTCTGGAACCAAGAATAATTCCTCCCCAAACGAGCCATCCTGCACCACCGTAACGGTTTCGTTCAATGGTGTTCTCTTGGTGGTAAGGGGTACCTGGCGCTCTCCATATGAAAGTCCGGCGAGAATCAGACTGCAAACTAAACCTGGACTCGTCGGAAAACATCACACCAGACCACTGTTGCGGTGTCCACAATGCATGCTCTCTACTCCAGGTTAATCGCAGGCGACAGTGAATTGCGGTAAGTGGAACACATCTGACAGGCCTACGAGCATATAGACCAATGTGCCCTAAGCGTCTGTACACGGTCTGCCTTGAAACTGTCGTACCGGTAGCTGAAGAGAGCTGAAGAGACAGGTCTGATGCTGTGCTCCGTCTGTTTCTTTTGGCAGTAACTGCTAAATACCGGCCCTCATTCGGCGTTGTAACTCGGGGGACCTGTGCTGTAACATCTACTCACATTACCATCCTCTTGGAATCGTTGACAAAGCCTGCAGATGACACTCTGGGCGATTCCAAGTTCCTCGGATACTTCCAGCTGGGTACGTCCCCATTCCAGTCGTCCGATAATTCTACCACGTAAAAAATCATCCGAATGCTTCCTTTGTGCCATAACTATGCGGTTATTGCGCTGAAAGGCTTTTAAAATGATTGTGAACAATTTTACTTCTTTGCCACCATTCCTTATATACCCCTCTCTTACACTCTCGTCATTGTGACGTACTATCCGCGCCATCTGGTGGTTTCCTGTAATTTGCATATTCTTCTTCAAGATGTGTGTGATAATTTTACAGGTGAAATTTTTATTTTAGAGTTCAATTCCTGTGTGATTCTGAATTATCCTTAATTTATGGACATGAGTGTATTATTCTTTATTAATGCCATTGTTGCTAAAAACACTGTTTACCAATACGATACACAAACTGACTGGAAAGTTTTTTTTTTTTTTTTTTTTTTTTTTCGTTCTAATGCAGCTGGCAAACACTTAAACAGCTTGTTCTTGGATGCCTTCAGGCAAGCGCTGCACCGACGTTACTCACTTTGCATTACCTAGGGGGCGCGTGTAACTTGAAGCCACGGACGCTTAGTAACAATACCACCGCAACGCTCTACTATCCTATTAGGACCGGGACCTACGGTTTAAAGTGGATTCCGAACCACTACAAACATCCATGGCACCGCCGGGACTCGAACCCGAAACCTGTGGTACCGAGCGCCAGTCACTCGGCCATTCAGGCCCACTGACTGGAAAGCTGAAGTACAATTCTTTTCATGGTTAAATGAAATGCTCAACAGCCCGGCTCGTGGCAGCGCGAGCAGACAGCGTGCAAGAGGGCTTAAATTCGAAATCTGCTGTGGTCACTGCTTTCAAGAAGAGTTATTTTCTTTGAGTGGCGGTTGGGACACTATGTGTAGAAAGGGTCTCTCATCTGTAGACAGACTGCCTATTGAAATTTTTCCAGGTCTTCTCCCATACGACAAGGAAATGCGGGGCAGTTAACCCTAAAAGTCTTGTCAGAAGGCATTGTCAGCCCCCCTCTCGTCTGTGGGCTGTTCATGGAATACAGAAGTGATACATAGGGCCAACGGATGTTCAACAACCCATAAATGCACTGTATGTGACTGTTAATGAAAAATTATTTAAATATTAAAATGTCATAAACAGTTTTTTAAAAACAATATATATAAATAATTTTAATATTTTATTATAAATAAATAAAAGCAATAAATAGAAGAATGGTTTTGAAAAAAAAAATAATTACTGATTATTTTATCTTCAGAGGGCAATTTAAAATATATAAAAAGATGAGGGAGGCACATTCAAACCATCCTCATCTTTAGATTTACATTGAATTTAAAATGAATTGAATATTTAATGCAGAGTTTGTATCATTCGAGAATTTGATGTCGCCTTTTTTCACCTCTTTTGAACTTTGTTGTTAAGACTATCAATGTTTATTATTCTACTTTTACATGCTAAGAACGAAATACGTTTAAAAGTATGTTGTTGTTTCTTATCCCACTTGGCTGGCCAAGCCCACGAGTCCATACGTACTCATGATTGAAGGGGAAGGAAGCAAAGTCTGACTTTGGCTCCGTGACGCTCTTACAGTCATAGGAGACCGGGACCTACTTTTTAAAGTGGATTCCGAACCAATACAAACATCCATGGCACCGCCGGGATTCGAACCGGAAACCTGTGGCACCGAGAGTGCTAGACACTCGGCCATTCAGATTCAGGTCCCCAGTTTGTGAATGGCAACAGCTCGCGGTGTTCCCAGGTGGTCACCCACCCAAGTACTGGACCGCGCCCAATGATGCTTGACTTCGGTGATCTAACGAGAACCGGTAGATTCAGCATGGTATGGCCGTTGGCCCTCCGTTTAAGTATTAAATAGATAAACATGCATAAATCACTTGTAACTGTGAAAAAAATATCTCCACTTTGAACTATTAAACTTTAGACTGTTTCAATACCTCCTAACCTTTCTTCACTCGTTTCACAATGTAAATATTTTCAATCGAAAAAAGAAAATAAAACAAAAAATTTTGAAAAATCCAATTCTTATTGTTTTCGCCAAATAAGACGATAACTCGCCAAACACAGGAACTGCCTACAGATGTGAGTTTTTTTTTCCCGCAGAATTAAAAAGCGCTGCCGAGTCGACCGGCGAAATCATTCCTTCGTTGTCGTGTTTCCGAAAGTTCTCGTTCCACTGCGCGATCCTAAGAAAGAAAGAAAAAAAAAAGAGCGGACATTTCGAATTTCTCTGTCCTTCTGATATTTAATTTTGAAGTTAATTTAAAATGGCAAGGATAGTGCTTAGACTGTGGATGCTGGCATCTTTGGTTTTTCTGAATTGTGCAAGTCCGACTGGAAGAATATCCACAGTAAATGACGTTCTTCAATTAGTCTATCAAGTTTGCTGTAAGTTTGAAATATTCTTTTGAAACGGGTTCTCTCATTGAAATATTTAAGATTTTTTTTTAAATTTAAACTTTTCTTTTACAATGTATTATTATTTCTCTTTTTTTACAATGCGTTTTTGTTTACTTCATCTTTTATTCTTTTTAAAAGGGCAGCTATTCCAGTTCATGAAAAAAATTATTTCTGATTTCGAATTCGAAAAATTAACTTAAAAATTTCCTTAAAGAAATTTATATAAGGATGTTTTGGTTTAAAAAGCAGGATTCCTACAAAAAGAGAACTGCTCATAGTGCATTTTTTCCCTTTCTTAATTGTGATGGGTAATCTAAATTATTTTAAAAACTTAGTTATTTTCTTGACAATTTAGGTAATTTCGTTTGTATTTGCAAATTTAATACATTTATATTCAACTACGGCTTACTATCATTTCTTTTAAGTATGAAATAATCTTTTTTTATATCTCTCACTGAATTTTTTAAATTTTAAAATAGGTTTTTTATGGAAGAAATTCAACCAAATTAAAAAAAAAAAATCAATTTTGATTTC
Source organism: Caerostris darwini (assembly GCA_021605075.1). Taxonomy (NCBI): domain Eukaryota; kingdom Metazoa; phylum Arthropoda; class Arachnida; order Araneae; family Araneidae; genus Caerostris; species Caerostris darwini. The sequence continues at coordinate 180,018 of BPLQ01015080.1, read as the reverse complement.
TTTGCTTCGTATAAATATAATGAATGTTTTCTCATACTTTGTACTATTTTAAATATTTAAAAATTTACTTGAAAATATTTTATTAAGAATAAGAAGAAAAAAACATATTCAAATAAAGAATTTGCACATTACTGGGAGGATTATTGGCATCGCCATTCGAATAACGCGTCTCAAGATCATTGAAGAACAAGATCGAATGAGAAGAGAAAACGAAACCCTTGCAAACGAAATGAAAACATAAATGTTGTGAAATTAAATGAATTGTTGCAGTTTCAACAATGTTGAGGTGAAATTGGCTCCATTGAATGCTTTTTTTCTTTCTAAATTCATTATAAAAAAAATGCTAGAATGTTGAAAGTGACATATTTAATTTCAGTTTTTTAAGCAGAAAACATTATTCAGCATAAGTGTTCTTATTTTTCGAATGATTGCTTTTCTTTATTGCAGCATTCTTTGATTGGCTGCCTTCCGCTCAAATAAAAAGATTCGGGTTTTTCAGAAAAGCTCTTTTCAAACAATGTGCTGAAGTATATTTCTCCAAGAAATGAATTCTTCAAAAGAAGTTTTGTTTTCAAAAAAAAAGAAGAAAAATCGAATAATTTTTCGGTTTATTTATTTGATAAATTCGACGGTATAATAATTATTTCCGTGAGATAAGATTGTGAAATTTTTTATACGTGTGTTATTAAACTCCTTTTGAAGGTAATGTTCCAATTTCAATTTGTTACAGTTGCACTCGATAAATTTCCATATGAATCAAAATTAAAATGAATTTTAATTTGCGTTTGAATGATCGCTTTAACTATTTAAAAAACGTAGTGGACGACTCTTAATACAAATTACAGTTGAAAAAAATGAGGTATAGATAATATACATTTCAAAGTCAAAAAGAAATTTTGGAAATATGGCATAAAATAGTATTAAGTTCCCATTGTTTCTTCATAAATGAAGCCATCCCTGCTTTAAATGAGTTGGCTTTCCTCTTATTAAAAATTGTTTTCGCGCATCCGTTTCTGTGATTCCATTTTATCCTCTCGTTGCATTTCACAAAGATATTAAAAACACGAAGGCGCTTTTTTTTCCCCTCTTTTTCTTTCTTTTTTTTTTTTTACTATTTCATTCTGCAGATCTTTAATTTGAAGGGGCGATTTTAATTTCGTAAAGATTTTTAGTATATATATATAAAGTAGTTAATGAACTGTTTTATTTGACCTACTGTGGTTTAATTTGATTTCATTAGATAAGACGTCATATGTAATTCAAGAATCATTATCAGAATCAATTTAATTTCGCTTTCGTTAATTGCATGTCAGATTAGCATGGACATTAATCACAGGTTTTACGATGGCGATTGCAACATCACAGAGTCATGCCAAGGCGTCGGTGAAAGCATTTCGCAATAGAAATGGTATACGGAAATGCATCCTTTCATAAAATTTATTTGAAATTGAAATAAGTGATAACTACGGTACTCATTTTTTATTTTTTATTTTTATTTTTTTTTAATAAATTACATAAACATCCATAAAAATGGAAAGTGAAACGAACTTCACTTTTGCACTTTTCCTAAGATGAAAAACTGTTTTTATAAAAGCTGAAGTACAGGCTTTATCAAAAATGAAATATAATGAGCATCGTATCGTACAATTGCTTTTTCTCCCTAACAGTAATATTTAACTCAAACTACTGGTCCATTAAGCCTGCTTATACTAACTCATTCATTACGTTGAAAAGACAATTACTTATAGTTTTTAGGACATTTAGCCTTCACTTCTGTTTCTATCCATAAATCAAATCAGGAACATCCACATCTTATTCTAATCAAATCATTATACCCTGTCATAATTAAAGTTTGGACTGCGATGAGTGTAGCTGCAATATTTGCAACCCCATTTCTTTAAAAATTCTTTTTTTTTTTTTATAATTTTTAATTCCCCGTTTCTTTAAATGGCAACATCTGGTGACGAGTCTTGTGGCATTCTGGTCCTTCAGTGGGAGTGAATTGCCACTGATGCGCCCGCGAGTGAGGACACGCCCCCCCATCCTGCGATTTGTTTTCCCCTCCGTGACAGTATTTAAAAGTGAATATTCAGAGGAATGCTTCGTCTCCAAGAGGAATAGCAGGAGGGTTGAGGCTACCGATGAGTTATTTATATATATATAACTCATCGGTAGCCTCAACCCTCCAAGTCACCGAAGATTAGTTTGGTAAAATATAAAGAATGTGACTATTACAGTTCTTGTTTTGGCAGCCACTACTGATTCTTTCATGCTTCATCGAATCATTGTGCTTTGATAGCATGGATTTTACATCTTCGTCATCCCCGTATTTTTATAATTTTCAAAATGAAACGCAAGAAACCAAGATTTCACTTAAAAACTAAAGGCCAAGCATTGGCACCCTGTTCTTCACTGTATTATTGGAGCGCACACTTTGGAATCTTTTTGTTTCATAAGCTGTATTGAATGACACTGTGTTTGCAAAACAGTTGTGCTCATAAACAACTCTAGAAATGCATCCGACAGAGTTAGACGGAAATGACCATTGGAAGGAACAAACGTAAAACCACGAAGCCACGCTACGTCTTTAAAATATTTCTGTGATTATTCGGTAACTCAGTCTTGGCATCTTTAGAATTTCATCAACAAAATATCTCATAATTACATCTTCAAAGTTCTTCTTTAGTTAAGCAGCTACACCAGTTTTTATTAATTTTTTTGAAGAATAAAGCACTGCACGGTAAAAAGAACCAGTAACACTTTTACTATTTTCCCTGCCAGTAAATAAGTCATCTCATTTTGCAAACAACTGGAGTGCGCTCAATCTTGTCCCTGTGTATGCGTAGGGAGAAAAAATCCTCCATTGAGATGTGTGATGCTATTTCAAAATTAAATTTCAGAAATTTTGTTTTAAATAAAAAAACAAATTGTTAGCAATTTTGTTTTTCTGTCTCAAAATATAAATAAATATTTAAAAGAATTCTTGACAACTACATAAATTTTTGTATTTTAAAAGCTGTAATATAATGCATAAAGTTTTTTTTCTGGTAAATTTTTTTTCTGATGTATTGTTAAAAAAAGTCCATGGAATAATGTTCAGTCTTAACGTGGCTAAATCTTAACGGATTCTTGGGCGTGGACCTTGGCTGCGATAAAAGTAGTCTTAGGATCGATCTACATTTATCATTATAGGATCGATCCTACCAAATTCATTACATCGATATCGTACCATTAATCTATTATTAAATGATCGATCTATCGCACAATACGATTGACAGAAATAATTGTATTTGTTTATTAATTTTGTGATAAAAATATCCTTTTTTTTTTTGTTGAGCAATACAAATATTTTAGTAACATAAATTACAATAGCTATGCAAATTTTATATTCAATTAAAATGTGTCAAAGACACTAAAATGATTTGAAAACCCCCAGAAATGACTCATTCAGTGGCTTAATTAAAAAAAAAAGTAATTTCAACAAAGAGCATTTTGATGTGGAGGCTTGAATTTACGGGCTTAAAAGTAACAGAACGCCGCGCTGTTTTGTGCTGAAATATAAATCACACTCACTTTAATTATAAATTTAAAAAATGAGTGAAGTACTATAAAAATAGAAATTCTATGTCTCAAATATTTCAGACTAGATTAAAAATTATTTGTTTGTAAATTATTGCGATTTTTAAAAGGCTCAATGTAGTGTGTTTCAAAACCGATTTTATTTCCAAATAATTCCAGGAATAATTCACCGGCAAAGAAAAAGAAACATGAATATGGATACGCCACCTAAAAAACGTACTATGCTCGGTTTAGCATATGAATGCAAAAAGATTATCAGTCATTTGGTAAAAAAATGAAAACACGAATGTTCTCATGACAGCATTATAGCAATTCACAAGCACATTGTTTTGTAAACAACGTTGTTATTAGAAATTTATATTCTCATAATAGCATATTATCTATTAGAAAAAAACCCAACTTATTTGAATGATGGCAAATGTAGAAAGCCATGCATAAATTATTTCATTGTTTTGGAGCGAAAAGGGATTTTACAATAAAAATAATCCGTTATGATTCTCAGAAAATCTCGTTGAGCATTTATCGATGCAAAAGAATTTATAAATAAAATTTCTTACTAAAATTTATCATACGAGTAATTCATATTTTTCGCAGTTTATTTCTAAGAAAGGGGGTTTACATTAATTCTTATTCTTCAGATTATTTTTTCTTAAAGAATGGCAGAAAAAAGTAATGTCAAAAGGAACTCTAAGAAATGTCAAGTCTTGTGCATTTCAAATGAAAACAATGGTGTAAAATTATCTCTCACTTTTTTTTCATGATCATATATTTTGAAGTTCTGTGTAAATATTTCATACATTAATGAATTTTTATAAATTGAAAAATTATTTTAAAAGTGGGAATCAATTAAATAACAGAGGTTCCGAAAATTTCAACATCTGATCCTTCTGCTTTGATAAGTAAAAACTGCGTGCTTTCCCCTCCTCTCTGATACATCGTGCCCCCCCCTCCCCCATCTATTTTCTTGACCCAATCAGTTGTAATTTTTAAATTTTCTCCGGTTTTATATTAGTTAAGTAACATATAGAATTTGTATATATAGATATATATTGCTCCTTTCATGTTATCGGAATACACCTCTAAATGTGTTTTTGACTTGAATCCTGTCATCCAACAAACAGAAATAACATGGTTTATAATATTTTGAGGGTACATATTCCATTATAAAAAGCTACCCTCAGCATGTTTCAATTAATTACTTCTTTTTTTTTTTTTTTAGTTATGTTGACTTTTTGAGCGATATATATATTGAGGGGGATTGATTTTCAGGTACTTTAAGTGATTTTTGTGATTTAGTTGTGTTTCTATGAAGCACAGAAAATTACACGTAACATATACTGTTGGTGGCTTTCTTGTGCAGATGGATCGTGTTTCTAATTCACTGTTTTCCCCTTTTCTTTTGATTTTTGTATTGATATCCATATATATGATATATATATATATATATATATATATATCATATATATATATATATATATATATATCATATATATATATATATATATATGAGAAAACTGCAGAAAAATGTGAAAAACGAAACGAGGAAGTACGAAGGTAAGGCCAGAAATACTTATAGTTTATATAACAAATGATCAAATAGCATTCTCTTTACATTAATCCCATTAGAAAAAGAATAGAGAAAAACTGAAAAATTTTATTCAGAATTCGCGGCGTGCATTATATTCAGGGATGGAAGTGAAAATAATTAAACATTCATTAATATCGGAAGGCAAAGAGAATATAGAAGCAGATCAAAATGGAGGAATAAGTCGTACGAGAAATCATGTACAAAGAGTTATAATATCGATGGCTTTATCAATGATTGGTTATCTTGAGGACAACATCAACCATGTTACTTTATACTTGCAAAAGACGATTAGATCCAAGTTAAAGCAAATCTAGCGATGTATTCCGACGCCATGGAGGAATGAAAACGCTATTCATATAGAAGCGGTAACTGAAAAAAAATGATGAGCATTTCATAGCGCCTGATGCATGTAGATCACTATTTGCAGAAAAAATCCAGGATATTTCGTCCTTGAGATAAAATCGGATTTACTATCAAACTGTTGCAAGAAGACCATGAATCCTATTTTAAAAGTGTGCAAAAAATGAGTTTCACTTATGTTGCTTCTAGAACTTTCGTTAAAGTTTTTTTGATTTTTATTTCTTCGTGAATTATGTGAGAAAAAAACAGTGAATGTGTCTTTATAATATGGAAATTTATAGTTTTGTTGGAACAAAATTAGCTCGACTCAACATTCTCAGAAGCCTCTATTAGGTTTTCTAACAATATTGCCACTTATATTTTGCTTGAAATAATAAAAAATATATATCAGTCTTGGGTTTACGTAAAAATCGCAATGCCACCCCTGGTTAGAGAAATACTGGTTTAATGAATCGTTCTTGTGTTAGCGACTTTTTTCGATAAAACTGCTTAAATTGTTGCATTTATATCGATTTATTAAATATTTCCGCACACGCAGAGTGATTTATGTTGAATGGATCAAGCAAGGCAGTGTAATGTCGAAGTCAAATAATCTCGTATGGTGTCAAAAAATGCACCATTTTTTTTTTGTTCTGCCAACACAAACGTTACGTTAGGTAACGCAGAAGCTTATCTCATCGTGTTGTTTCAGTTGCGTAAAAATAGCAGAAAATTACATGATTCTGGAATCAAGTGACTTTCAGACATGATTTTAGAACGATAATGCGTCCCGAAGAAAACATGCACGCGAATGCAATCGGACTTGGGCGTCACAAGGTTGTGACCTCTTTGACATTCTTGGATTACCCTTCCTTTGCGAAGTTTTTCTGGAGCAATGCAAAGCTTTGCGCTGTTAGGAAACTCGGAAGGAACCGAACTTAAAATAGATCGATTATTCTTTTATCCAGAAATGAGTTGAGGAAAGGGATTCCTTCGTTACTGTTTACATTTTTCGGTCTTCTGGTATATTAAAAAAATAATAAAAATCCATCAAAATAGTGATAAGTTCATGGGTTTTTGAATGTCATTTACTGACGCTGTAACTTCTTTGAATGGTTTGAATTAAACAAAAGGTAAGCCAGCCGTGGAATCATTTTAGAAGATTTCGTGGAGGATATTTCATTTCCGTGTGAATAATGCAATAATTCTGCAGACTGGAACGAATGTTTTGGCGGCTTGGCGATTGAACGCAAGTTGGGGCGAGACGCTTAAATAGCCGAACAATAGTGAAGCCTACGTTAAACCACAGGAGTGGTTATAATACTTAGTATTATAACCACAGGAGTGGTTATAATACTTAGTATTATAGTCACTAACTTTCAGTAACTAACCACCAGTAACTTGCACGGGCACGAATTGTAAAAATATAATGAGACAAAGAGGAGGACCTAGAGATGAAAGAAATTAGGTTGTTCTAATAGAAAATGAATTATCTGTACTTGTTATTTATGGCAGAAATGAACGTCCCGCAGAATACAGGGCTGATTTTGAGAATCTTATGTTCAATTTCGCATGTGCGTATGCTTTTCTTTATTCATCTTTTTTAATTATTCAGGCATATATTCACCTGCCTTTTTTTTATCTACATTTTTTTTTTATTACCGTATAGCCACTTATTGATGAGATGAGAATAGGAATTAAAATATGGCGCGTAGAATGGAAAGTTTCCTTTTTTTCCATACCGAATGAAGATATTTTCACCAAAATTCTCCTTTCTTTTCCTGCCCAAAAGAAGTTTCAGAACTATTTGTGGTTGTACTGAATTTAGAAATATACAAAATTGGGTTTCGGCGAATAAATCTGTTTGAAAATGGATTGCGGTCCATTAGAAGGAAGGAAGTTTTGAAGAAACCTGGCAGACGTCCCAAGGGCGCGACCCTCCTCATTTCACATAATCTAAATGGAGGCCTTTACTGTCACAGCTTAACAACAGTGAATGTTTTATTCATAATATATCAAACACAGTTCTTTTATACGTTTTTGACTGACATCATTATTAAATAGTACCAAAGTAAAGAATGTATACAATGTCATAATTTATTATTTTAGGAACAATGTTTACAATTTCTTCTGTTTGAATTCTAAGAATATATTCAAGTACATTTCCTATTGTCATATATTTTGAATAGAATTGTTCTGAGAAATTTTTTTTTTGCTGAAGTCTTGATTTCTTTAGTGATTAAATATCTTCAAAATGATTACAATATTTATAGTAGATTTTTTTTTTTTTTTTTTCGAAAACAAACATATTTATGATCTACACGTGTTTGTTTCCATCTGAATTTTCCTTTAAAGGAAAATAAGCTTATAGCAATAAATACAATAAAAATAGCATTTTTTTTTATAGCAATAAAAAAAAATAAAAAAAAAAATAATAGGAGGAGAAGAAAATCGACACTGTAACGTAGCAATATGACAGTGAAATGCCGATGAATTTTAGGGTAAACAAGTATTTTTTGTTTAAAATGGCATTTTTTTTTCCATAAAAAAAAATTTTAAAAAATCTTCATTAATTTAATTTGATTTTTTGATTGAGTTCACTAATTCAATGTACATTCACTTGATTCATTTTTTTAGCGTAGTTTACTAGCAATTAATTTTTGGGTGATGATTCTTTCCTCAGAGATTTGCGTCACGAAAAATAGTTAGTCAACGAGATGGAGACAAAAAAAAGGGAAAAGTCTGGTTACTTGAACAGTCCATTCTTTTCTTTTTCTTAAATAAAAGTTTATTTTTTGGTTTATTGGGAACAAACATAAAAATGACAAATGCAGATTTATTATGACTCATGAAATATAATATTTTTTTTTATAAATTCTACATAATACAAATACAAATAATGATTTGAAAAACCCTCTGACAGGTTTTATATAATTTCGTTGCTGAAAAATTTAATGCAAAAGAAGATGATTATCATAACTTGACATTTTTTTTTTCCTTTGCTGTCATCATAAAACTTATATAAAGAACAGAACTTCTTTATCCGAATTACCATTTTGTTTTTCAATGGAGTAATAACTTCTTATGGCTCGCATGCAAAAGCAGCGCTCCAAATCTGAATTCAACCGTGAGGCTCAAAAGAAGACGACTTCCCCCCCTCCAAACCCCCCTCCCTCTATCTGGACAGCGATCGGATGGATTTGACATTGTGTTCCACCCCGAACAGGAAAAGCTTCGAATTTTTATGTCTTGTTGCATGTCGGCTGATTTCGATCAGATTGACCTCGGGAAGGGAATGAACCTAAAAAAATGTTCTAAATGGATGGAAAGTTCCCCCCTTTTCTTTGTTTGTCCTTCGTGGAAGAACGTATTTTTGTCTATTTTTATCCAAAAAATGTCCACTTTTTTTTTTTTTACGATTAGAGATCATAAATGTAGCAGAAGACTATATATGATTAAAATGAGTGCTATTATTTTCCCCATTGTTATTTTCGTATTACTGAAAGAATAAACGAATGCTAATTTCTTTTCAGTATGGGTGACTTTTAAAAAACCACAAACTTTTATTTCCCAAAGAGAATCACACCCATGTGAATTCCACGTTTATTGTTATCCTATGCTGGACAGGTCGCAGTTGGTTCTCTCTCACTGTCAAATGCGGGGCAGCTTTTTTTAATTGCTTTTGTTTCCTTGTTTCAAGAATGCAACTTTTTTTAATTGCTTTTGCTTCAAGAATGCCAGTTTGACTAGATAAGTCGGTTTTCTTATTTTTTAAATAGTGTTTAAACTTTAAAAAAAAAAAAAAAGAAATTGACAGGTTAAATGTGATAATTCCTTCCAAACATTGCAAAGAATGCTAAAAAGACACTAGACTTGTACATTGATTCTATTTTTATTTTTGATTCTTATAAAAAACTTTCAATGCTGACGCATACTGAAAAGAAACTACTGGACTCTACTATTCATTTTTACGTTTTATTTTCGAAATGAGTCCCTCAAAAATTAATGGTTACTTATATTAAAAAAATTTTTAATTGAAAAAAAAAATTTTTTTCTTAAATTTTTCACTTTTCTTTTCGTCATGATAAAGACAAAAACAGCCAACGCCAACATCATTCCATTTCCACCCAGAACGCTTTATTTCCTTTTTGGCGAGCGTTATTCACCCGTGGACTACCTGACAACGACAATCATCATCAGTGGAACATCCTGCTTTGTCAGGCAATTACTCCGCCTCACCTCCCCTCTCTTGATACGTGAGCTGTACTTGATGTGTTCTGCTGCACTGTCGCACTTGTTTCGGAATGTCGCTTTCATTCCAACAGAAGAATTCATCCTTTACCTCATCGTCTGTTTTATTTTTGCAGAATTTCTTACCGTTGAACGCATTGTGCGGACTTTTCACAAATTCATTTCGTCAGCTGATGTTCTGCTCATTTCCCTTTTCCGTTCTTGGCATTATTTGCTGCTTCATCCGCAAAAAGCTGTTGCTATCCTAAAAAACCTTTAGTAGGGTTAATTACTTTTTTTTTAAAAAAAATATTTGGTGCTGTATATTATTATATTATTATTTTAATTCAGCTCATTAAGAACACTTCCACTCCTCTGTTGCGGTGCATCCTGCTTCATCGGGCTGTTGCTCAATGTCAGTCATTAAAATGGGGGAATAAAAAAGAAAAAAACCAGGAAAGCAACACTACGTTTTATTCGATGTTGTAATTCAAATTCAAAAATTTCTACTTTGACTGACTTTTTAGGAAGTTAGCACGAGAGAAAAATTGTCAAATGAACAAAAGCTTCAATAGTCCAGTAAGGGTTGTTTATTCTTCTAGTAACATGCTTGCAATTGAAAAAGGCAATTTCTAAGTTCTACATTCACCTTAAAAGAAAAGTATTGCTCTAGCGTAAATGTCGAAGGTACTCTTTGTTCTGTTTGTGGACAGCGGAGGAAATTAAAAGAACCTTCTATGAAGTACAAAAGAATTCAATTAAAGTGTTTTTGTTTATACATTCAGAAACCTGGCAAATTAGATTTAAGAAAAAAAAAACACAGTCTTCATACTGAATGAATAGCGTTGCAAAGTTCATCCCGTGTACAAGTGTTCATTTGCAGTGTTTAGCATGGTAGCAAGCTTCCAAAAGAAGCACTGCCACCACACACAGTGAAAAACAATAATTTATTTTCAGCCGCACTTGGGCCTGAATGGCCGAGTGTCTATCGCACGGTGTCACAGGTTTCGGGTTCGAGTCCCGGTGGTACCATGCATATTTGTGGTGGTTCGGAATCCACTTTAAATTATAGGTCCCTGTCTAATAGGATCGCAGAGCTATGTCTTGAGGTTTAGTCCGTCTTCAGCCCTCGTGCCTTCTTGCTACAGGGAAGTTGCATTTTATCCTTAGCCACGTACCAGTCGCCTGAGACGGGGTCTTGTGGACCTGGTGCAGACTTTCCTGCACCAGTCACAGCAGCAGCCGTACTTCGATTTACGAAATACTCTGAGTACGAAATTGCATCATGTTTGTAAGTGTAATGAGGAGAAACAATGTCGTGAATCACTCAATTTGGATCGGTTGCTACATATTTTTCTTTATACTAATTTATACTATACTACTATTAAACCATTTCAAAACCTGCCATTAAAGATAAGGCGATTGTTATGAATCCATTTAAATAATTACTATTACGTTATAAGCATGGCCTTCTAATTGAAATTTGAAAACTTAAATAATTTTTTAAACATTGAAGAAAGCGTTGAATAACTGCAGTCGCTTTTGAATGCGTGCATAAAAAGAGCACTGCAATTGTGAAGAGATTTTAAAAACACGATATGCTTAAAAGAAGAAAGATTGAAAAGATTTGTACATAATTTGTTTTACTGCCATTCACAAAATTTTCTTTTAATGCTCTCATATTGTACAGTGAATAACGCAGGGATAATACAATGTGCAATCAAAGACAACTGACAAGGAATGGCCATATTCACAATGCATTTAGCTTATAATATATTCATCGTACAATATCGAAGCGCGACTATTGCAGAGGTTAAAAGAAAATTACAAGGAACTAGAAACAGCATCCTTTTACAAACAAAAGTCACAACAGTTTTCGCTGTATGTAAAGTGACACGTACCATGTAGAAACACAATCAAATTGTATAACAAAACCATAATGTCATTTACCATCCAATATATATATATACACTCAAGAGCCAAAACATTATGACCACCCCTACATTTTGTAATGAACTTGCTTGGATGACATGGAAGGCACGTGATCAGGTGGAAGTGGTATTTAACTGCTGCTGGAGAGTCTGAAGAATCATTTTCACTTACTTCTGTGTGGATCTAAGCGACTTTGATAGAGGGTAGATTGTAATGGCTCGAAGGCTTGGAACAAGTATTTCCGAAACTGCACGATTCGTGGGTTGTTCGCGATCTACAGTTGTTAGTACTTATGCAAAGTGGATGAATGACGGGGAAACCAGCAGTAGACGACATGATGTTGGACGTCCACACGCTATCAAAGAAAAAGGTCGTCGGAGACTGTCTCGCATGGTGAAGCAAAACCGGAGCCAGACAGGGGCTCAGCTGACAGCCCAATACAATGCAGGGCCAAATAGAATAGTATCGGAGCACACTGTTCAGCGGACACTGTTGGATAAGGGGCTACGCAGCAAACGTCCCACTCGTGTGCCTTTGCTGACCAAGCGTCATCGCCAACTGCACCTGCACTTTGCCCGGGAACATCGGGACTGGTCCATGGATCAGTGGAAGAGAGTTGCCTGGTCAGATGAATCACGGTTTGTCATTCATCACGCCGGTGGCCGTGTCAAGATACGCCGTCTTCCAGGCGAACAGTTGCTCCTTCAATGTACAGTAGGTCATACACAGGCCGGTGGTGGCGGTATTATACTTTGGAGGACGTTCTCTTGGGCGTCTCTGGGAGCCATGGTTGTGGTAGAGCAGACCATGAATGCTACAGGGTATTTGAACATCATTGCGGACCAGTTGCATCCTTACATGGCTTCTGTTTTTCCAGCTGGAAATGGAATGTTCCAATAGGACAACGCCCCTTGTCACAAGGCTAAAATTGTGTTTGAGTGGTTCCACGAACATGATGCTGAATTCCAGTTAATGTGCTGGCCGTCTAACTCACCGGATCGTAATCCGATAGAACACATTTGGGGTGTCCTGGGACGGCAGCTCAGAGTTCAAAGACCACCAATTCGCAATATCTCGGATTTGCGTAACCGTTGCTTAAACATCTGGTGGAATCTGTCTCCGGCCATCTACCAAGGACTTGTGGCATCCATACCAAGGCGGGTTAAAGCTGTGTTGCGCGCCAAAGGTGGGCCAAGTCGTTATTGACAGGTGGTCATAATGTTTTGGCTCTTGAGTGTATATATATATATATGAGAGAGAGAGAAAGAGAGGGGGGAGACAAAGTCTACTTTTCTTTCTTTTTAAAGTAGAGTTACTATTTACCTGTTGTAAAGGGCATTTTGTCCTCATAAAGATTACGAAGTTACTTGTCTGTTAAATATCTTTGCTTCCAAAAGTTTCTTTTTTTTTTCCAATGGAATTTGCGCTTTTCCAAAGTGAATCCTCTATTGCGTGCCTCCCGGAATCTCAACTACACCTTAGGTAAATGTTGCTTAAAATCTGCATGAGAAGGGTCGTTTACGCAGACTGGCTTTCACCTTGAAGACTAGTGTTTGAATGGGGATTTCCTTTATTGACAAACCCATCAAAGCCACTGAAAGCGAAACTAATGTTTTTTGAATCCTTAATGGACAGTGCCCAAACAAACTTAGCTAAGATGACATTCACAATTTTACCTTTGTTTTAGGTGAAACTTTAAGCAAATAAAGAGAAATCCGTCCATTTCAAATATTTGATCTCGATATTTTGCAAAAATTTGAAGCGGACAAAAAATGAATTCAAAAAAAAAAAATAATAAATAAATAAAAAAAAGTTTAAGCAATCTAACTTTTTTGAAATGAAAAAAGAAAAAAAAGAAAAAGTCTGAAAAAGAAAAGTCTTTTTTGAAGTCTGAAATTTAGGAAATTATCTAAAATTTATTTTAAAAAATTGGATGCCATAGAATATGCTGTAATTCCCAGTATTCCAATGTAAATATACTTTTTGAAAAATTAAGAAAAATCAGTAAAATTGTAATTTAGAAATTTCTGTTCTTTGAAATTCAATAAAATTTAGAAGGTAAAAAAATGAACATTAATTAAACAATTCTCTATCCAAAGTAAACTCAAACGAAAACGAATAGGTTCGAAAGGAAAAGACGCGAAATGGAAACACGCCAAAAAGCAGCATTATGCTATACGAGTTCAATGTGTCGACAAGGAGTGTGGCTGTGCTATTCAAGCGTGATGCACAGTGCTCAGAGGATGGCGTTTATTAACTCAATTGGTCATTTCTGTGTGCTGAGGCAGTTCAGAAATTCTGAAGGATTTCAGTAAAGTGGAAAGCGTCCCTAGAGCAACCCAAGCACACTAAATCCGGAAAATGTGCTGGTTAACCCATAAATATTCTTGCAAAAATTTCATTCCCGTCCGAATTCTGCGTAGTGCAGCATCATCATCTTGTCGGATGAAAGAGTTCACCAACCGCACTTGCACAAGAACAAACAGTTGGATCTGCAATGATCTCTCAATATATCTGTGCAGCAATGGAGCTCCTGCGGCACCTTATTGTTCTGAGAAAATACGCTGTTCTACCCATAAGAATCCTCACAATTTCACCTCCTCCCTCGTCCAAATTTTGTGCAGCCTTGTGGGATGAAGGACTTCACCAACCGTACCTTCACAGGAGAAACAATCAGATCCAGAACGTGTCCTTAATATATATGCGCAGTAATGGTGCTGCCATTACCAGGTCTGGCCATCCCGAGTTGCACCTGGCCACAGACATATCCTGGATGCTTTGAATATGTATCTTTCATGCGTATGACTTGGATAATAGCGGGTTTCCGGTTAATATAAGATCAATAATCTTCTTGAGTCCCTTCTGCAAACAAAGATTGGGCATAAGGCGCCATTGCCCCGTATTTTTCATTTCGGGGGCGTGGTTGTTGGACGTCTTGCATAGCAACCGTTCTTGGTGAAATCTTCTTCGCACGAAGTCAGTCTGCCAGTGACTGAAGCGATCTAGTGTGGGTTGTTGTGCCTCCTTGGAGTTAGGGACTTGTGTCTTTTGGCAAGGCCGGCATAGACGGTAGGCGACTGCCTGCGTTGACAAAATTAGGGCGCGCCAAAACCTCCTGAATCGGAGCGCAATAAGTCAGTGAATAAATACAAACCCCAAAAAGTTACGTTTATTTGAACCTAGAAAATGAATGAGGAGTAAAATCAAATGCAACAGGAAGTGCCGGTTCTTCGTCTAGCTTATGTCCGATTGTCATTTGGTATGAAATTTTGAATCATAATAATCCGATAAATAAGCTACTCATTTATTAAATAGCTCCCTAATGTTTTTAAAGAATTAAGATAGGATGTTGCATTTGAAAACATCATGCTGAAAATGTCGGCAGTGAAACCAATATAGAAAAAAAAACTTTGACCTTCATCGCATTTGGATTACAAAACGAAATTTTTCATGTAGAGGTTTAAATGGCACCCGAAAGAAATTGTTCTCTGGAAGGAAACTTTGAAATTAATTTTGGTTTTAATTTAGGTTTGGACTTTGTATATTATTGTATTAGTTTTGTTCATTGTTTTAAAAGCCTATTTACATTATCTCTGGAAATAGTAGACACTGGTTTTAATATGTAATTTTTTTGTTGTTGTTAGCTCGTTAGAAATGTTTATTTTGTCTTTCAATAAAACAATTTTTAGTAAATCTGTTTTGGTATTATTAACTAAATTCAGTTATATATTTTTGTCTGATTAAAATAGTTCTTTTATAATTCTGTGGGGTTTTTTTGTTTTATTTTTTTGAAAATTTTTAACATGCTTTTGAAGGTTGGCGGCGACATTTTTTGGGTTTTCCTACGGCGTCAGAAACTCTAGGTCTTTCTCGGCTATAACTTTTAGAAGATGATTCTGGTCTCCAAAATGCATCATCTTCCGCAATTACAGAAGGGCTCACATTCGACCATCCCGAGTCACAGGATTGACTCTGGTCCGCTCTTCTGTTCGCCCGACGACTCGCCGTCTGTCGCGACAGGGCAGAAGTTGTTTATTTACGTCTCCATTTCTGATGGATGCACTTATGAATTGCTGCTCTGGGTTGTTGCCCACAATTTGGTTTGGTT
Source organism: Caerostris darwini (assembly GCA_021605075.1). Lineage (NCBI taxonomy): Eukaryota > Metazoa > Arthropoda > Arachnida > Araneae > Araneidae > Caerostris > Caerostris darwini. The sequence goes on along the minus strand of BPLQ01015080.1, from coordinate 164,242 downwards.
TGGTTTGTCGTTCTACGGCCATCTTATGCAGGCTAAACAGACCGGGACCTACAGTTTAAAGTGGATTCCGAACCACTACAAACACCCATGGCACAGCCGGGACTCGAGCCCGAAACCTGTGGTACCAAGTGCCAGAGCGATAGCCACTCGGGCCCCCGCCCACAATTTGGATCTTGATGGCGGATGTCGCTCTTTGTTGTTTTAGAAACATGACTCGTGTTTGCAATTGCTTATTGTATGATCGGATTATGGTCTCCATGCATATGGGCCCACTTGGTTCCTATGCCAAGGTTTAGTCGTTGATATGGAGTGCTTGAATATTCACATCGGTGCTGTGATAGCCCAGTTTTTAGCGAGCTGTTTGATCCTACTCCCCTGGGCGTATGGCACCACAATCAAAACTGAGTCGTGCAAGCTGGGATCGCTGGATAGTGTGACTTTGGCATTGACTGCCATAAAATACAAGTATTTGAGAGGAATGTGGTCTTTTGCTAGCACACATTTTTTAATAGCTATTTTTTAAAAAGAACATCAACAGTATAAATAAAGTATTTCTGTAGATAGCACAGACGCCTTAATGTAGTAAATAAGTACGTTCCTAAAAAAGATTACGAAAATTACTTACTGTTGAAACATTTCTTGCTGTGGAAAAAAAATATATATTCTTTAAGAAATATTTCATAAAAAAAAATTTTTTTAAATTCATGCAGAGTGTTTATTATAATAATCTACTTCTACATTTCAGATAAAAAGAAAACTCGAAAATTATATATGTAAGAATGAAATCGCTCGTTCTTAGCTGTCGAGCAGTTTTGCTGTTTGATTTCGAAACATGTTACTGAATTTATAAAACTCAGATTAAGTTCCGACTGTTGCTATTCAATTTTTAAACCATTAATAAATTGGAACTTAGATCATAACTTCTATTCATTAGCGTCAGTGATTTGGACTTCTGATTTTAGATCTTACAATTATCTGTATAATTTTACATCTATAATTATCTTTTTAGCCATATATATTATTAAAAAAAAACCAACGACAACAATGTGATTGATTAATAACAGTATAAAAAATCTGAAATCGAAACAATTATACTATAGAAATCTACAAATTATTCAAAATGAATGTATGAATAATCCTTACTCATTTTACAAATATATTTCATACGTTCCAAAAGAAAATAGGGTTTGTGACATTTGAAAAAAAAAAGACTCCATATTTTTTTTTTTTTTTTAATTTTATTTTCCGCATTTCTATTAAGTATGTATTTTTAGATACGGAGTTTTCACGTAGACTTTATCTATTTCAGTCAAGTTCCTTGTGTCAGCAAGAGACGCAGAGTTCGCAATCGATTCTTTTAAATTTTTGCACGATAGCGAGTAACAGTGATTAAAACCACAACTAACCTCGCTCGAATTCCTTCCTCCGAGAATGTCTCGGAAAAATAAAAACAGGAAATTTTCTCCAAACCTATTCTCAAACTGTATCTTTTGACATTTTTTAATATTATTTTTCGAAACGAATCCAGGTGAGTATCGACTTTCAACCACCTCATAGAGAGATTCTCCTAAAAATGCCCAATGCACCTCACCATGAATGAGCAAAAATCTATGAAAACAGCATTGTACGAAATCTGTATTTTGTTATATAAATGTAATAAGCCATATTTGAAATAATCACGAGACATTGAATAAAAGTGACTCTACAACGTTTCAAAAATAATTGAAAAAGTTAAATTAAATTAAAAATATTATCAACAAAATGTTAACTTTTAACATGAAAATAAAAAAAGTTTAAAAGAGTTAATATTTACAGTGAAAATAAAAAAGTTTAAAAGAGTTAATATTTACAGTGAAAATAAAAAAAGTTTAAAAGAGGTTAACTTTTAACGAGAAAATAAAAAGTTAAAAGAGTTAATATTTACAATGAAAATAAAAAAGTTTAAAAGAGTTAATATTTACAGTGAAAATAAAAAAGTTTAAAAGAGGTTAACTTTTAACGAGAAAATAAAAAGTTAAAAGAGTTAATATTTAATGTGACAAAAAATACGTTAAAAAGAAGCAATTTTTTAGGGATCCTCTTTTTAAGAAGCATCCCTGTGTCTTTGGCTCCAGCAGGTTTCTCTTTCACGAAATAACGAAAGAAAAAAAAAAAAAAAAAAAATCCGAAACTTTTAAATGAATTACGTAAAGAGAGAGCGAGTCACAGCGAAGGTGAACGGAACGCATCGGAGACCGGATCACCTTACCATCATCTCACCCACCCGATGTTACCCAATGAGCGTGGTAAGTGGGCCTAAGGTCAGGGCCGCTCTCACCTGTCGCCGAAAATGGGCCAAAAGAGAAAACATTCGCTTCGAACCGCGCCAGTCGGATTACCAGAGGACACGAAACCACAAGTTGCGACACGGCGAAGGCTTTTTTTCCAACAGAAGAAGAAAGAAATTGATCATTGAAACCGCTGAGGGATCCTCCTTTTTCAATCAGGCTAAGATGAATCGCAGGTGGGAGGGAATTAGTAAATAGATGCTAGAAAAGGCATCTCTCCGCATGTCGGGATGGCCGAGCGGTCTAAGGCGCCAGATTTAAGCTCTGGTTCACGAAAGAGAGAGTGGGTTCGAACCCCACTCCTGGCACTTTTTCTTTTCTTTATCATTTGCACTTTCGGTGAATAGGAGAAACAGATTAAGCAATTCAGCAGAAAATAATTATATATTTAAATTTTTCTTTAACTTGGCTAAAAAATGAAAAGAGTGAAACAGAATTTTGTACGTTATGCAGTACTATATTAAATCTCTTAATTAATAATTCTGCCACAGTTGAAATTTCTCATGAAATAATGCATCAGAAATGAGTTTGTTTTAAATATCAAACCAGGACGATCTAATTGCAGTCTTTCGTCATTTATAATAATTATTAGCATTCTTATAATAATTTGAATGATTTTTCATTTGTTACGTTCTATAAAACATGAATTTTTTTTTAATGCTGTTTTATTTCAGAAATTTTATAAAAATTAGCAAAATTTTATCAAAAATTGGATGCAGATTGAGAGTGCTGTCGATAAGAAAGGGGGAAGAAAAGTTTGCATTGAAACGTGATTTGCCGAGAAGTAGGTTAATTTCTGCAAGTGATAGCGATTGCCTCAATTGCTTCGTTTACCCGCAGATCATTCCGGTTTCGCACCTGCGCTGTTCCACAAGAATGTTTTGAATGGCCCGTGCCAAGTAGAACGACGGTGCCCTCTTGTTGAGCCATCTCTTCGAAATAAGGCACCAGTAAGTGGACTCGGTGCTGAAACTAGCTTGTCGTGCACTTTATTTCCACTGGAGCACCCTAGTGCATCCGCAATGATACAATTCCCAACGACCCGACCATCGAAAAAAAAATAGATTTCTTTCAAGGACCTTTCAATTCGGAACAAATGACCCAATTAAAGTCCGCGTTTCCTCTGCCCACGACGGAGGAACACCGAATGGAATGGAATCCACCTCTTAAGACACTTCAAAGCTCCCCCCCCCTCGCTGTCCCTTCGGACTTTTATAGCATTATATTGCTTCGGACTTTAAAAGTCTTATTTCATTTCTTCCTTTTCTTTCGCTTAATCTATTTATTTCCTTCTAATTACTTACTCTATGCTACTTTACAAAAAAATTCGGTTCGATGTTAATTCGTGTAGATGTGCGCTCCCTCCTAACCATTCTTTGACTAAGCTTGTACGTCATAGAACGTCAGTCAATCAGAAATAGGAGTGGCCAGGGGATAAGGGCTCTTATGGGGTGACGCTCTGCGACGTGCGGCTTTAGTACCTGGTAGAAATCCAGCTTTAATGAGAAAGCATTGAAGAAGAGAACAAACGAAGGAGCGTTGAAAAAGAAAGTGAATTACTTATAAATAAATTTCAGATATCTGTTTAGAGTATGGAATGTTTTAAAAATCTATTTTTGGAGTGAATTTTAGAATAAAAGAACTCTTTTTATCGAATTACATTAAATCAGTCAAGTAATTTTGACAAGTTTTTAGCTAAATACATCAAGAATGTAAACTTCACAGTAATATTTCAAATATTAAAGGTTAAACTTTTATCCATTTGCAAATCTCAATTTTTACTTAACTAATTTTAACTAATTTTAAAATGGAAAATAATTTTAAAAAAATGAAAATTTGAGATTGATTTCTATTAAATATACGCCACTCACAAGCTGCCCCTATCGTGTGAAACATTTCATTTTAAATAATAACTAATGTTACATTTACAATTAAATCCTTTTAAGAAATTGCATTTAGAAATTTAAATTTTTTTAATAGCAAAATTTTATAACTTATCAAGAATTGTGTGTGTGTATATATATATATATATATATATATATATATACACACACAATTCTTCATCTATTTGTTTATTTCTCTCTCTCTCTCTGCATATATATATATATATATATATATATATATATATATATATATATATATATATATATATATATATATATATAGAGAGAGAGAGAGAGAGAGAGAGAGAGAGAGAAATAAATAGATAGTAGATCGACCATTTATATTTATCAGAAGAGCAAAAAGCGAAATTTGCTATTTGTATATTTATTTTGTTTATTTGATCTTTAGTAGCAAATTTTGTTGAAAAATCGGATTAATAATTGATTATTGCAATCTGCTTAAAATTTTAATCAATGCTATTCAATTAAAATTTATAGGGATCAAATTATGTAACCATGTATGACTTTTCGAAACAGAATGCGAGATGCGTAGATTCTATTCTAAATTGATAGTGTCTTGATAAACGTTTGCATTTAATTCTCAATATAAACATTAAGTATCAATATTGTTAATAATTAACACTGATAAGGTTAACGATTACAAAATATTAATACTAATAGCATTTGCATAAAAAATGTGTCAGGAGCGGGGTTATGGTTCGTTCTCGAGAACCAGAGCTTAGACCACTCGGCCATTACGACACACGAAACGGGCGGTAACATTTTAACCAATAAGTTAGTAACAAACCGAAACAAAACAAATAATTCAAAAATATTATGATTTATTAAAAATCAACGAACTGAACTGTTGCGAAAACGTTAAGAGCTTACTTTTTTAATTTTCAAGTTTTTTTTAAGATATTTTATCGGGGATTTCCCCTTTCCAGAATGACATTTGGCAACTTTTTTTGTTTTGTAACTTGGCGATTTTTTTTTTTCATTCGTTTTTGGTGTTTTGTAGTATTTTTGTTATGGAAGCTACAAACAAATATGTTAAAGCTTCAATTAACTTCTTTATGTAGCATTTATAAGATCACCGGTTAATGAGATCGAATGGTTTTAGCAAACAATCCAGTGGAAAAAAAATTTCACTGCCGAACATTATCACTTCTCTGCTATTTATTTATCACACCCTTATTGATTATAAAACTCTTTCCATTGAGGAAATAGTAATCACTCGCTTATTATAATTCCAAAGTGAAAATCTTATTGTTCAAAATTCTTGCTTTGCATTTTTAAAATTCATGTCGTATTTTACATTTATTTAGTCTAAAGATATTTTATGGCATTTTTCCAATCGAATTCCGGACGATTTCTTTCGTAGACCCACGAGTTGGTCTGACTCTGATAATGCGTTGAAATTTTTTTTTTACCGAATATAAAAGAATTTTGCCAAAATAAGAATATCTATCAGTAAACTAATTTTAAAAATACCCCCTTTTTTTTTTTTTTTTTTTTTTTTTTCACTTACTTTATACTTGTACTATTTTATCTGTTTATGTAGATAACTTGACGTGGTTTCATTAGACAACAGCGGGGCAAAACAATTTTGAGGGGAGAAAAGCTTCATTGTTATGGTGTAAATTTTTCATCTATTTTTCTATTGATATTATTCTGTAATTGAAAATTATATTTATAAAAATTAAAATTGCAAGAAAAACCCTTTCTGCCCCTATTATAGCTGTCTGATTGCCGTCTAAATCGCTTGGCAATTTTCTACAGATCAGCTGGTTGAACTACACCGTTATTCTCTGCTTGGAATGAAGGAAAATATGAACCCAAGATGTCTGGAGTGGGGTTCGAACCCAAGCTCTCTTTCGCGAACCAGAGCTTAAACCTGGCGCCCTAGACCGCTCGGCCACCCTGACGCGGAGGCCGCGCAAGCAATTGCACCGTTATTGGGGCATTTAAAACTGAAAAATATTTCAGGAAATTCATCTGTAGGCAAAATACAGAACTCTGTTGGTGCACGATATGCCAGAGAGTGGATAAGAATGCTGATGTGGATTATTATATGTTTTAAGTCTGCTGCTTATACGAGGATTATTGACATGAGATTAAGGATTTTATTGAAGCATTTTTTTTTTAAGGACATTTAAGGCAATTTGACTTTTTTTTTGGTAATTTTGGCGTACGCTCATGATAACTTTGATTCTTTTTAGTCAACTTCTTTTTGACAATTTTGATGTACACTTAATTTCATTTTTTTGGTTTGCACTTAAATCAACTTTAAGTCTTACACTTCTGTCAATTCTTAAGGCACTTTTGATTCTGGCGTCCACCCTGCATTTATTTACGTATTTTGTGAAAAAAATTGTTGTTGAATTGACACTCTGTCCTAGGACATTCTTTGAAAGCAAAAATGAGTGCATCTCAAAATTTATTTTGACATCCCAGCTTAAAACATTGAAATTTTCTTTTGTGAATTGTTCATATTTACACTCAAGAGCCAAAACATTATGATTGCCCCTACATTTTGCAATGAACTCGCCTGGATGACGTGGAAGGCACGTGATCAGGTGGAAGTGGTATTTAACTGCTGCTGGAGAGTCTGAAGAATCATTCTTTCACTTACTTCTGTGTGTGATGTGAAAGGCTGCGGATCTAAGCGACTTTGATAGAGGGCAGATTGTAATGGCTCGAAGGCTTGGAACAAGTATTTCCGAAACTGCTCAGCTGACAGCCCAATACGATGCAGGGCCAAGTAGAATAGTATCGGAGCACACTGTTCAGCGAACACTGTTGGATATGGGGCTACTCATCAAACGTCCCACTCGTGTGCCTTTGCTGACCAAGCGTCATCGCCAACTGCGTCTGCTCTGGCCCGGGAACATCGTGACTGGTCCATAGATCAGTGGGAGAGAGTTGCCTGGTCAGATGAATCACGGTTTGTCATTCATCACGCCGATGGCCGTGTCAGGATAACGCCGTCTTCCAGGCGAACAGTTGCTCCCTCAGTGTACAGTAGGTCATACACAGGCCGGTGGTGGCGGTATTATGCTTTGGGGGACGTTCTCTTGGGAGCCTCTGGGACCAGTGGTTGTGGTAGAGCAGACCATGAATGCTACAGGGTATCTGAACATCATTGCGGACCAGTTGCAGCCTTACATGGCCTCTGTTTTTCCAGCTGGAAATGGTATGTTCCAACAGGACAAAGCCCCTTGTCACAAGGCTAAAATTGTGTTGGAGTGGTTCTAGGAACATGATGCTGAATTCCAGTTAATGTCCTGGCTGCCTAACTCACCGGATATCAATCCGATAGAACACATTTGGGGTGTCCTGCGACGGCAGCTCAGAGTTCAAAGACCACCAATTCGCAATATCTCGGATTTGCGGGACCGTTGCTTAACAACCGGAAGGACAGCTTTTAAACAGCCTTAAACCGACGTCATTTCAAAACTTCTTTTCGTCGTGAGAAACTTCCCCAGAAGGCCGCTCCGCAACAGAGCCTCAGCACAAACAATTCACCTGCTTGAGAAAAACATTCGACCCGATTCGATGCCTATCAATCCAGAAAAGTGGAAAAACATTCTCCCTCGTGAATCCGAGCGGAGCTGAAGAGAGTCGGCCCGAAAAGGAAAGTTTTTTCCCGACCTTCGCGAATGACCGACGCTTTTCTGGGTCGAGGCGAACGAACTTCATTGGAGGCGACATTTTTATTCCTACCTCTTTCTTTCCTGGTCGGGGAAAAAAAAAAAGAGAACCGTCGGCGGCGAAACGGTTTTTTTCAAAGTGGATCATTCAGTGTCAGACGCTTTTAATATCAGTGGGAGAAAATAGAACTTTTGCCGCCAAACGCTCGTTGGCTTACTTCGGACGAACTGCGGGTCACTGGATCAGTGAGTGCAATGAGATAAGAGGCGTGTACGGAAAATGGAATCAGTGAACGGGCTGCAGTTCGAGTTAAAATGACATGCAGCGGTATATCGGTAATAATGGCATGTCTTTCTGCATTTTTATTTAGCACCATGCACCACTTATGTGTGCCACAAACAACCCGCCGACGGGTGATGAAGAGAATGATGAAGAGAATGAAAGAAAAACGGGAAAACTCCGTACTAGGCAGTCTGACTGTGAATGCAAGACTCTTTAAGCACGGTGTCACAATCTTCACCGAGTTTCTGAAAGCAGTGACTACAACTTTGTCGTGAGCGGACATTGTCTTGCACCATGTTATCAGCGTACGTTGTCACTGCACCACGAGTGAGGCTTATTGCCCCCTGTTTGTACATTTTTATTAATTTGTTGTTGTTTTGGAATGTCAGGTACACTGATCTGAAATCATCCGCCTCTAGAACGGCAGAGATATAACAGTTACAGCATTATTCAGAAGGCAGGCACTATGTGTTCCTGTGAGACACAGCGCCCGCATTGTGTAACTCCAATTTCGAACCCAATGTCCAAGGTTAGAATCTGGAGATTCGCTAACGGAAAGACATTCTGGCCCACAGATTTGATGTGCCTATTCCCATCCTTAAAACGAAGCATTTTCATTGGAGTGGAATTCTAGTTTTCAAGTGAAAACTAGAATTCCATCAGCTATATATTTAATCAAGATTTTTGATGTATAGAGAGTTGAAAACAGTATGATAGTAAAGTGAAAGGATTGTTGCCATAAAGGTGAAAATTTCATAACTTTTTAAAACTTCTTACATAAAGGCGAAAATTTCAAATCCAGTAGAAAAAGACTCGACACAATTCTAATAAGAACCAATGTAACGAACGAAATTCGGGTTGTATCTCAACTGCGTCAGAAGAACTGTTTGCATCGGCGACAACAGAGCCGCGGTATTTCCAGCTTTGCGTCCAATTCGCACTGTCGTAGTTTCTCAATCATCCTTTTGCAACCATCTCGATCCTAGTTCTCAGAAATCTCTTATTGTAATATCAGATCGATTAACAGGAATGCATTTTGCAAAAGAGATCTGAGTATAACCACTGGAGAAATTCCAAGACCCCGTTCCTGGGGTCATAGCTGGTTTATTACAAGAAAACGAGATGAGAATTAGACCTGAAATAATTTTTTGGAACTGGAGACATAAAATAATGTTCATATAAAAATATTCGAATGATTACCAACATCATTTTCATTATTACTGAAAACATCGATTTAAATAATCATCTAAAACAATCGATTCATGGCAAAAATCATAACAGTTTTCAGTATAATTTTATTCATAATATTCCTGTCATTCAGTACACTTGCTTTAGTGCATTTTTAACATTCTTTTCCTTTCTTTAGAAATGATGTCACCCTTTCAAATAAAAAGATTTAGATAATTATAATTATAATTTAGATAAGATTTAGATTTTAAAAGAATATAAAAAAGATTAACGAGAATAATTTTGTTTTGTCTTCTATGGAATGGCACGTCCAATGAAAACTGTCCGCGAACTTCCATCAACGAATCAGTTCTTTTTTTATTTTTTATTATGCTATCACAGGAGGGGAAAAAACGACCTTTTTTAATAAGGCGAATCCTTTTGTATTGCCGCTAAGGAATCTATTTTTTTTTTATAAGATAATATCAGGGAATATGTTTTATATTATGTAATTCCTTGTGCACAATATGACACGTGAAATGAACATGAAAGCTGAGTATCAGAAACGACGTGAACACTTTTTCTAAACTCTAAAGGCTTGTCCATTGCAAGTAAAATTCTTTATGGTTTTTTGTATTTAAGGCACATTTTTCTATCGTATAAGTAGGTGCATGTTGAATAGTTATTGCAATGTTAATTGAATTAATAATTTCTGCTATCTCTCATTAGAGTAATTCAAAATAAAAGAGTGTGTCATTTTACAAAAATTAATTTTAACCCTCAGAAATGGCTGTTCAGGCCGGCTGTTTTGAAAGACGCAAAAAATAGAGAGCGGCCACGAAAGCGGCGGCTCTGATGATTTAGTATTTCTTGCAAATAGGATTATTTCGGCAATCGTATTTGCGAGGTATTGAGAGTGAAAAATATTTGGATTCAATTTGAAACCGAAAAACATTTAAATGGGGAAATTTCATTTCTGATACATCTACGGTTTATCATGCCAAATAAATAGTTTTTTTCTTAATGATTATTTTGCGTTTATTTATTTTATAATTGTTTTTTAATATGAAATAGTGTTGTTTGTTTATTAATTGTTTTTAATATTGTTGTTTGTTGTATATAATTGTTTTAGATACGAAATTCCAGATGAATTCGATGTCGATTGTAAAAATAATCGAGGGTTTGCATTTGATTATGAGTTATCTTTTATTTAAACCTATTTTTTTTCCCTAAAAATCAATTTTGCACTTTTAAATTCATGAGTTTTTTTACTAATGATGCTTGACTTAAAACTCTCGATTAACTTTAACGAATAAGTGTTGAAATCGGAAATTTACATGCTGCAGGAATATCAGTTATTTGGGGGCCCTCCTAAATCTCTTAGATATTCACTTATGACAGGAGAATACAACTGCAAAATGTCTACGAAGATCTTTTACGGCAATTGTAACTCTTGCACCAGTTGAGTAAGCAGGGCAGCGTTCCCTCATCGTGCAGGGTGGAAGCCCGTGAGGCTCGTCTTCCTTCCTCTCGATCGTGACATTCGGATGCTCGTCTTGAGAGACCATTCGAGCAATCTGTGGATCTCGAAGAAGGAAGCAGTCAAGGACTGGCGCTCCAGCGACGTATCTCTGCTTTCGTTCGGCGAAGCACAACTGGTGGGAGTCCAGGTAAGAAGCGCCAAGAAGAGCTTCTGGACGCATTTGCGTTGATATCACTGCGGAAAAAAGGTCCTAAGCAATTTGGAAATGACCATTTGAATCACGAGACGCTCTTTAAAAAGTGTTGGCTGTTGATAAAATAAATGTTATTTTACTGTTATGCTTTGAGTATTTATTATTTTTAGAATTAGGTAACTATAAATATTTATTTTTTAAAACTGTTGTCGTTGAAAGGTAAAGATGAATTTTAAATCCTTCTATTATTTAGTTTAGTTGGCCAAACTTACTTAGTTGACCGGGCCTGAATGGCCGACTAGCGCTCTGGCGCTCGGTGCCACGAGTCGCTGTGCTATGGATGTTTGTTTTGAATCCTCTTTAAGCCGTAGGTCCCGGTCTAACATCACTGTAGACCATTGGACGTAGGGCTGACAGCCCTACTTCGTAAAAACGTCAGCGTCATGGAGCCAAGTCAGACATCTACCTACGGGCACAACAGAAGCTGCCCCCCTTTCTCTTCAATCATGAGACTACACGGATTCGTGGGCTTGGGGCTTACCTAGATGCCTACCAAGTGGGATAAGAAACAATGGCAGCGATATGCAGAAGTTTTGAATTAAGTCACTTTATTTGTGTGATGCCAAACATAACAACATTAAAACTGTTTTCAGCAGCTTTTTTTTTTTTTTTTTTTTAAATAATATTCTGTGTTTTTTCATTATTCTCTGAACCATAACCTAATAACCCACATTTTGAAATTCATTTTTCTTCCTTCGATGTGCACGCGTCAGTCAGTGAATCAAAGTTTTTGTTAAGTCATGCTGTGGTGAGCTGTTACCTGTTTTTTCTCTCTCCCTTGCAGCAACAACAGAGGAACTCCGCCAGGGGAGACTGTCGTGCGTGAGCTCTCACATGGGCAAAGAAGTAAGCAATTATTACTTAGTTAGTACTTATTATTAATAATTTTTTTGCTTTACATCTATTTTCTAACGAATAAAATTCTTAATTGCATTGATGTCATTGAAATGCGCAATCAAACGGGATGCATCCGCATCTTGGCGCTCAATTGTCTCCCCCCCCAGCCTTTTCGGAACATCACTTGGAAATCTGCTTCCTGCATGTGAACGAACACAAGAATAGAATTAAAAAATGCGCGCCCTTGTACGCCCATCTACATTATTACAAAAAGCTCACACATTCTTGCCAAAGCTTATGCATACATTTTCCTTACGAGCGGCGAGAATTCCCCAGCGGTGCATTTGTCCATGCGTCAAACTTAAGCGACAAGGATTGATACCACATTTTTTTTTAAAAACGCCATTTCCTTTATGCCATAATTTTTACTCAAGAGTCATAATGGATGGTTACATCATGGATGAACTGGCCGCGACTGTTGCAGAAACTTAATTGGGAAGTGCCGCTTCATTACAGAATCGGCTGCTGTCAGTGTGGCAAGTGGTTGGGTCGCTCGCGTCAAATCAGCCATCTGGATTTTGCTGATCTTTTCTAATTTTCCTCTGATGCGGACAAAGGGGTGTCGGTACTCTCCCCCCCACAAAAAATGTCAGCTCTTCCTAAAAGCAATTGAAGAAACATATTTAGAGCGGTAGTATCCAAACTAATTTTCCTCTGATGTGGCGCCAGGGAGTCTCATCCCAAAGAAATCAGCTTTTTCTAAATGCAGACGTTGAAATATCTTTCCCTAACTAATGTGTTCTGTTTTCCTGCTCCTTCCCCCATCCCCCCACATTTTTTTTTTTTTCACTATAGAAATCACTCATCGCCCTCTGAAACTCTACCATCCATAAGCGAGAAAACAGTAAAAAATGCATATTCTCTTGCACATCTGCTTACGTCTTAATAATAAAGCTATTGTGAATCAGACGCCTTGAAGACTGAAATTATAAAACTACTTATTAAAATCAACCCTATTGACATTTTCACGACACACAAAAAACGAAGAGGACGAAGAATCAAGCAAAAACAAAAATGGCAACATTCAAAATGATCCCAAAGAGAAGGATGGACTGCTATCTGCTCTCCTGTCTTCATGCCTTTACCACGCCATTATTTTTATTAAAGGCCCCCAAGCGTACTATCACGTTTCACTGCTCCCCTGTGTGGCTGTGCCACCCACTCTGAGAATCGGGGATTTAGAGTTTAAAACACCCCGAACTGGAGAGTGATAGACTAAACCGCACTTCATCATTTCACTTACACCTGAAACAAATTGGAGTTCACTCAGTTCAATTTTCGTTTTCGAAGCTCGTAGGTCCGTTGGATAATGAATAATTGTATAATGTGATAAAAATCAAAATTACTCTGTTAATTTGAAGCTCTAAAAAAAATCACAATAAAAGAAAAAGAAATTTTAAACCATTCTCCACCGAATTTCTATTTCGATTACAAAATGATTGTGATACACTTTTATCACTGCTTATCATATTTCACCATCACATGATTGTCATTAATTCAGTATTGTCCAGATTACACCAGGGTTGAATCCCTACTAAAAATCTCTTCGGGGGGTTCAGAACCAACCTCAACTATCACTCAGTTTGCGTTAGTAAAGGTGAGAACCAGAAAACCTGAACAAGAGAGCAGGACTGTACATGCCTGAAAGTGCTACCAACGCATGTCTGCTCGTTACACATATTGTTGTCGCCATCCCACTTCTGAAATGTGTTGTCGCCAGCCAGCGACTAGTTGCGTCTGAAAGCAATCTACTCTCTCTCTCTCTTTACAGTAGTTTATTTACAATATGAACAACACTTTACGCAGAATAATACACCCCGTGACTCTTCTACAATATCAATTCCATTAAATAGAAACCATGAACACATCACATCTCCTCTCCCTCAGACGCTCCCTCGCCTCCTCAAAATCCAACAACTCCTTGTACTTACCAGTTCACACAGTACTGGTCACAGCGGCGACCTCTCGCGTCCATCGAATTATGGTTAACCTTACAATATACGCAGTCCAGTCACATTAATGTGACCACCATCTACTTTCGACGTCAACGTGAAATAACCCATCACAAAAGGCAGGTGGCAGCACATTGCAGCGGAGTGTATATAAAGAATTCCACTCAAAGCCAGAATATACAAGAGTGCATATTCTGGCTTTTGACAGGTGGTCACATTAATGTGACTGGACTGTATATATATATATATATATATATATATATATATATATATATATATACGGGTTTTCATCATTTTTTTTCACTAGCTGTCGCACAGAAGACCATAAATGATAGTATAATAGAGAGCGACCCCCTATTCTGAAGAAGGACTTAAAAAATCCCGTCTTTCATGTAGTGCAGTTGGCTCGTGGCTTCTTTTTCCTGCGCTCGGCTGCTATGAAAGCGCACGCCTGTTACGAAGACATTTTTCTTCAAGTCTTTAACTTTGTGCTTACTCAAGATGAATAGATACAAGAAATGTTGCTTTGCTTATAACTCTGATCACTATGCAGGAAATGATATAAAACATTACAAAAAGTTTATATAAAAGAATATTTTATTTTTGAATAAAAAAAAAATAGAATTACCTCTTTTGAATAATAATAGGATAGTAATAGGAATATCGGGCCTTTTGACCTATTCAGATATTGAGTCATAGTAGATGCAGAGTTGCGTAAGGTTCACCCTGAAGAGAGGTTCTGCACTCACGTTCTGCCACCGCAATTTTGGGCGAACACCTTTTAGGGAAGGCTTAGGGCTCCCTCCTCTTGGAGTTCCGCCGAAGGGCATTTCCCCTCTGTACAAGTTTAGCGTTTCCGTCTACGGAATAAACAGGGGAAAGTGTCAGGGCAATGAAGGAAGTCTTGAGGGAGATTTTATTGTGTTAAAGATGGTTTTCATGGACAACTCAAAAAAAAAAAAAAAAAAAAATCTAAGAAATAGGATAATTCTTTTGTGTGAGCCTGCTGCTTTTCATTGCTCTTTGTTGCATTAGCGCATTTATGTATATACAATTGCACCCATTTCAGAAGTAATCAAAAATACTGTAGCAGAAATATTAAAACTGTTCGTTCCGATATCTTATCAAGCATTGAAACAGTGCCTACATCATCAGGAGAATCATGAAATGGGATAACCAAGAGACAGGTTATTTAAAAAAAAAAAAAAAAAAAAAAAAAAAAAAAATGTCATTTCATAACGATATAGCATTTCATCTTTTAATTGTGAAAAAATTCGCTTTCAATCGCCGTTCCTCGCGATTTCGCCAGACGCCCCTCGGTCACTAAAAAAGATGCGTCTCTGGAAAAACCAGGAAGAAAAGGCAAGGAGGAAAAAAGAAAAGATCAGTTTCGGTTGGGGAGAAATAACTAATCTGAAATTCAAACTATGTGGGATGACAGACCTCTACCGCTCCTTCGCCGCTTGAGTGAGGCGCTCTGCTCTGACGACAAGGCGCCTCCACTTCTCTTCTCAGAGTTGTCAGCCGCTTGCTGGCGGCGACTGGTTGTGTCAGGATGAAATGCCGATCTCTCTTTCTATTTACATCAGTTTATTTGCACTATTAGTGCATGCAATACACACGGCACCTCTTCTGCAATAGCATTAATAGTTAAAGACCATCTATCTCTCGTTCAGACGCTCCTAGCGTTCTCCTCGGGGTCTCCAGCTCTGATCGCATGTGCTTACCACCCTGGACCACACAGTTAAGGTCCCAGTTACCAGTTATAACCGCGACCTCTCGCGGTTGTATAATAATAATTAAACCTTACAGAGTGCAACAGGTGGGTGTTACTGAGCGTTGCTTTTTTCGTCATGCTATCTAGTAACGAAGGCGTCCATCTTTTAATGACGGGAGAAAGAAGTTTTAAGAACGATTGAGAAGACAGCGTGGTTACAAAAAAGTTGAACGAGACACTCATTTTTAGAAGCACGCAGGACCATGGATGATATCTAGAGTTCCCTCTTTAGTAAGCATTCACGTCAAAATATATATATATATATATATATATATATATCCAAAGCGCCATCTAACGAAACATTTAACTCGTGTTCTCTGTGTTAATGCTTAGAGATTTTTTTTTTTTTTTTTTTTTAAATAAAACATTCAAAGAAATTAATATTTTTGTAAGTACCCCTTTTAATAATTCGATTCCACAACGAAACGGCCTTCCTGAAATATAAATGGAGGACGAAAAGCCTGGAACTGCGCTTGATTCGGAGTCGCAGCTTTCACCGCAGCGCTCAGGGGGGTTCGCGCAAATGTTTCCCGCTTAAATTTGAGAAAGTTGTAATTTTTTTGGGTTAGTCGACCACGTTCAAATCACGATTTTCGAAGTGGGGGGCGTTCTTCTTGTATTTTCATTTTAAACATGAGTTTTTTAGCATTCGAAAACAATTTGGAGTTTCTTTCCAGAGTCATTTGAAGTCGAGACGCAGTTGTCACGAGCCATTAGGATGAGCTGAATTCGTTCATTCAAAACTTTCGATTGATATATTTAGAAAGCTATTTTTTTTTGTTTTGTTTTTTTCACTTAAATAAAAAATAAATCTTCAATAATTGTGGTTTTCGAAACAGGAGAGAATTTACTTGAAATTAAATTGTCGAATGTCGAAATATCACCATTTTCAATGAGTCGTAAAAATAATTCTTTCTTTCGAAAATGTCCTCATAAACCCTCTGCGTAATCTTCGAATTTAAGAAATACTAATATTTAGTTCAGCATCTTTCTTAGAAAAACTAATGCAATTCGACTTGTATCGTTTAGTTTGTAATTTTTATTATCAAATCCTGTAGAATGTTATTTGCGCTTTGGGCATAGTTTTTGAATTCTGCATAATTTAACCTTTGATGACATCATTTCGCTTAACTTATCCTCCCCCCTTTTTTTTTTTATGAATCGTTTTTTTTTTTTATAGATTCGACTGAACTTATTTTCAACCGTATGTTTTAGGGGGGGGAACCATTCTCATTCATAATTAAACCTAGTTTGCCACCAGTCTGTGATGTACTTTTAAAACCAACATAGTTGAATCCTCTTTCACCATTGAAATCCGAAGTTCTTCACCGACTAAACTCAACATATTTGTGATCTTTTAGACAGCAACCCTGAAAATTGTAGCAAACTGTTCAGAGCGTTTTTTTTTTTTTTTTTTTTTTTTTTTAGATACTGGCACACATTCTCCTTTTATAAGAATTCAAAACGTTTCGAGGGGTAATTCCTTATGTTTCATCTTCAGTTCACAATCAGGGGATATAATGGCTAGTTTTTCTTCTGTCCATGTTAGAAGACCAACTCCACAACTTACAGACGGACGAGTCTCATAGGCTGCAATGGAATTTTTTTTAACATAATCACATAGACGCTAACGACTTCTAGTAGCAACCATCGAAGGGATCTATCGGAAATATTCTTTGGCGCATTAGCACTTTTTCTGTGAATAAAGGAAAAAGAAAAAAATCAATCAAAAAGGTTAATTGTTTATAATGAAAGCTTGGAATAGGCAAACTGACAAAAGAGTAACTATATATATATATATGTAGACTTCTGTACCAGTCTAACAAATTTATAATGACTGAGGGGTGCAATCTAGGGGTGTATTTCAAAGCAGAATAAAGAAACATTGTTTTTCTCTCAACAACAGACATTTAATCAAGCATTATAATATGCACAGCGATATTTACATTACACAACCATCTTCTCCAGCTGCTTGACGTAGTCTGCTCCAGTGTCGCCTCCTCTCTTGTTGTCGGCCAGCGTTCTTCTCCCACGTCCATCTACGGGGTCTCTCTCCTTTTCCCAGGGCCAGAGTTCAAAGTCGAATACTGCCACTACATAGCAAAAGGTTTGCGCCAAAGACACATAGTCCGTGATGTGTCGACATCTGGTGATTAGCACACAAACAAATCCTACATATATATATTATATCTGGACATTATTTCTTCGAAATATCCCAGGGCGCACCTCGATATCCTGTAGGGCGCATCCTTCGAGAACCACTAGTGAAGAGATTGACTGAAACATCCTATTACCTCTTGAAACAGCAGCATTGACAGGCTCCACATCACTTGTGTCCACTTGGAGCTCCGAGCACTGAGGACGCAGATGAACTTCCGCCGCAGGATCACCCTTTCTGTCTTGAATCTCCCGCAGCGCTTTTCCTCCTTCCGCCGTCGTTTCATGGAAGTCGACATCCCGAAAGGGAGCCCCAGTTTTAACTTGCTTTTGGATTTCGTTTCACTGTGATTCTTGTACCTCGCCGAGACCTTTCGCATGAGGCCTCCCGTCATTCGGCTGGATAAGAAGAGCGGGAGCTGAGAAGAGCGCCGTTCCACATTCCCCCTCCCCCTTACCACCGGAATCTTCCTTTGCGCGATGATAAGTTTATGTTTTCCGTTGTATGAATGCTGGAGTGGCTAGCGTTTCAAATTGTGCACAGAAACGTAACGCTGTCATGCTGAACGGGCTACCCAGACAGATTTCGTCGCTGTTTTTACATCAAAATTTACAAGACGACAGATAAGTGGAACCATCCATATTTTACATTTTGTCATCCTAAAAATTTCAGCGAGTCAGCCATTCCACAATGACACACACACACGATGCATTCATTAAAGAGTTCAGCTGGCTTGGGGCGTGCGCGCGCGAGTAATTCGTTGGGTTCAATTCGCCGCTTCCCCCCCGTGCACCCCTGACTGCCGCTTTCGCTTCTGCAGGAGGAAAATCGCCCTTCGCAAAAGAGGATATTTGATTTTAGAAACGAGAATAAATTGTTTTCGGTTCGACGCACTTGCTTCGTCGCGGGAATGTTTTCACTTCTGGGATTAAATAAATTATAGTTTAAAAAAACACACTTTTGGAGTTAATCAAACTAAAAAGTAAAAAGTATTTGTTAACGTAAGAATAAAAGGACTGACAAGAAAATGAATATCACTGTTCTAAAAGCGTGGGGTGCTCGATATCAATCGTTATAATTTTTCACTAGTTTCATTCCGAAATGCAGAGTTAGTTTCATACAAAGCACCCCACAGTCATTTTATTCTTATGTTAACAATTATTTTTTTACTTTTTAGTTTGATTAACTCTAAAAGCGTGTTTTTTTTAGTTTTTTTAAACTACAATTTATTTATGACAATGCGTCGTTCTTCCTCGACAATTTTGCAGGTTTTTTCCTTTGAGTCTTTGTCTTAGATGCCAAGTAGACCAGTCAAGACAATTTATGATTCTAATTTCACAAACATATAAGTACTTGTAGACATTGCAATCTGACTGCACCTACATTCTATGCAAAAAGTACCGTAATTGCTAAATAAAGCATACAGAAATTAAATTACTCATCTAAATTTATTTTGTCGCCATTGAAATAGGTTTCATCGAGCGCAATACAACTATGGCTGCACTTCATCCAGTCCTCCATACATTTCTCATGCGTACATACTCCATACATAGGCCCACTGAAGTTTACTTGCTTCAGTGAATTTCCTTTTGTGGCCACAGTTGAGTCCAAGCGCCTTCCTCTAAGTGGTCATTTTAACATTAAAAAGAGTCGCAAATCGGGCGAAATGCGGTGCGTGATCAAAGACTTTTCGTTGAAAATTCTTGATAACTTTGTGCGAGGGTGGATCATTAGTGTGGGGTGTGTCCTTCCACAAACCCGACGGTTACCTGCCAATATTCTTGTGCTCAATTCAGACTGCACCATAGTCGAAAAATAACTGACCTTGATTTTCGATCCGTTGCGATATTTTGTGGCGAGTGCGGTGTTTTTTGGCTGAGGCTCGTTTTTTGAGCACCATTTCGATTAGCTTGCATGTCGTGCTCGTAAAATGTCACAACCCAAGTCATTAAGGCTCTGGAAATCATGTCATGTCTGCTTTAGCTTCTCTTTTTGGACAAAATCGAGCCTTTCCGAAACCAGTCGTACGGTTACACGTCTCACATCCAAGATTACTCACTCCAATCATACTTAAAAGATACGTTCACCTGCTCAGCCAACTCTCTAACACTCACATGATGATTTTTGACCAACCACTTCTTCATTTCATCGATGTTTTCGTCGTTCATAGCAGTTGAAGGTCGGTCCAAACGAGGCAAATCAACCACTTCCTTCTTTGAATGCCTTACACCATTCATACGCTTGTGTTTTTGTTACGCACAATTCATTCGCCGTAGGTCCCCTGTAACATATTTAGCGGTCCAGAACACGAAACACAAAAAATTTAAGGATAACTCTTTGATCAACTCATTTTTCCGTTATAAAAATTGCAGAGTACTGAAGTGTGACTGTCAAAACCTTGAGTCGCTCTCAAATTCCTCGTCATATTTCAGTACACTGCTACTAACTTACAAAAAATAAGTTTTTACGCTCGAGTTATTCGAGTTCGAAATTATGAATTCCGAACACACAGAATGTAGCAAAGATTTTTAAAATCTCATGTATCTCAAACGTGACTGTTTTGGTACGACATTGCGTTCTTCTCCCCATCGCATCGCAAAAAATAAAGATTTGCTCTTCCCTTTTATATCTTTATTTAAATGCTTATAGTGGGGATATACTATTATTATAGAAATGGAAATTAATATTATGGATTGGGTTAAAAAAAAATAAACATCGAAGAATTTCCGTAGTTCACTGTAAGAGTTTCCATGAAGCATGGTTGCTCACCCATGTCAGAAGGCGGTGATTTAGATCCATTCCACGAAGTCCGCCGTCACAGGGGATGATGGAGTTGGAAAATGTGAATGTTTTTTTGTTTTTTTTACTTGAATCAGGAGCAAAAATTTTATATGTCATCAGAGCAGTATAGGTTTAAAATCGCATTCATTAAGCCCAACAAGTACTTGAATCACTTGCATAATTATTTTTTTATTTCTTCTAACTATAATGTTGTTTATAAAAAGAAAAAAATAGCATTTTTAATTTAGATCTTTTCGTGAATGTTATTCTTAAATTGTTTGATTTCTATTATATACGATTATGCTATTATCTGGAAAATGTATCGTGTTATGGCCCGTTTGATATTAGGTGCAATTTTTTACTCTCGTAAAACCTTGTCCAATCGTTAGATCACATCAGGACGACATAAATAAAAGGGTTCCTTTAATTTTGAAGTATTTTTAATGACGCTTATCGCTTACTCAGTTATTTAAATTTGCAATTAAAGGCAATACTCATGCTTTCACAAGAAGAAATTCCATATCTCTTCTTCCAAGAGTGCGTTAGAACATTAAAAAAAAAAGCTGCACACAGCTCATTTTCCAGCTTTCAACTATTCTGCACTACTGCTCACTGTTTATACTGTGGCGCCATCTAATGAAACTATTTACAACAAAATTCGCTGTAATCATTTGTTGTTTCTTTACAGGTAATATCCGTTATGGAGCAGTGTCTGGTGGATCCAAGTCGCAAGGGTTTGAACGGGACCCATTCCGTCAAGGAGTTCTGCGAACAGCTCACGCACGTTCCTGAGTGGGTGGCCAAGCACGTCAGCCCACCCCCGCAGCTCACCAGGGTATGAACCCTTTCTCTCCTCATTACATTTCACGAAAAGACTTTCGCATAAAAGTACTTATAATTTAACTCATTGAATGTGAAGTCATTTTAAAAGGCATATCACACGGGTTCGTTTCGTTACACTCAGCATGAAGCGAGCCACTCAAACAGTGAGTTTACGAGGGGAATGACCTATGACGAACTTGTTTTCACGGGAGAAAAGTCATGCAACCACAAATCGCTTCTCATAGGTTCAAGCGATGAGAATGCTTCAAGCAGTTGAGCTATGGAGAATAAGAGTTGGATGTGCCAACAGCGATGAATTCAATATTTGAATGGTAATGACAGCTGGCTTCACACTGAAGGTAGCATGAGAGACACGTCTGATAAAGTTCGTTTACATATATTTCACCCGTTGAGAAATATAAATCAAATTTGGAAGGCGATATTTTTAGGGATATTTTTTTTATAAATCAGGGATCGTGTGTTTTAAACAGTTTATCACGGGGAGGTTTGAGAGAAGTGCGACTGCATTTGAGTGTTAAATGGGGGGCGAAAACTCGTAAAGTTCCTCCAAATGGCCTGAGTGTCGATAGAAGACCGTTGTTTCTGAAAGCATTTCGTGCCAGACATGCTATAAGTGGATTGGAATGTTTATTCTTCTGCGAGCCTCACACTGAACCAAGAAAGCCGGCCGCATTGGAATCGATTCTGTTTCTTCGCTGTAAGGCAAGTTTTTCTTATTGGTTGTCAAAATTCAAATCTCTTCGGTTTCAGCCAAAAGTTGTTTTGCTGAGAGAAGAATAAATAGAACGGTTTCAGAAAGGAACTCTCTCGCGAAGAGCGCTCTGCTTTTTTGAGAATCCTTTCCCCATCCGAATGTGTGCAGCGAAAGACACTGAAACGCGGTCGCTTCGACGAGCAAAAATTCTTTGCTGATCCCCTCGACACAGGTGGGTTGAAATGTTCGTAGGCTGACACATAGAGGGCGCTACTAGTATTAAATCCATATGGTTTTTAGTTAGCCCTAACCTTCAAAAGACACAACAGCTGTTGCACTATTAGTATGTGAGTTATAGCATTTTTAGTGGAGCAACTTTTGCTAGTTTGAAAAACTGGATAAAAAGGAATTTCGTGTGTGTTAAGTAAAGAATTGCTTTTTGGTGAAAAAGAATACTATTGAAGCCAAGGCTTGGCTTGATAAACATTATTCGGACTTTGCACCAGGAAAATCAACCGTAGAGAAGTGCACGCCCCAAAGAGGCTGTTACCGACGAAAGCCTCAAAAAAGCCCACAAAATAATTTCTAATAACCGTAAAGTGAAGTGGATTGAGATAGCTGAGACCCTAAAGATATCAAGGGAACGTGTTGGACATATCGTGAATGAATATTTGGATATGCGAAAGCTCTGTTCAAAGCGGATGCCGCGCGAGCTCACAATCGACCCAAAACAACAACGAATTGAGGATTCTAAGCAGTGTCTGGAGCCCAAATCCATCAATCATCCAAATCAATCCAAATCAGTTCAATCGTAATAAACCCGAATTTTTGTGTCGATATGTGACAATGGATGAAACATGGCTCCATCATTTCACACCAGAGTCCAATCGACAGTCAGCCGAGTGGACGGCACGTCATGAACACTAAAAAGGCTATAACTCACATACTAATAGTGCAACAGCTGTCAAATTTATACACGTGTCTTTTGAAGGTTAGGGCTAACTAAATATCATATGTATGTAATACTAGTAGCGCCATGTATGTGTCAGCCTACGAGCCCAACTGTTAAAACGTAAACTGCGAGTGCCCCCCAAACCGACTTGCTTCGCTGTAGACGAGAACTCTCCGGGAAACGAAATTTCCATTCTGGATAGGGACAGCTGCTGATCGAGCATTAAAAGACAAACGACTGGGGACTGGACGTAGACCTACTGTTGGGCGGAAGTGAAGGTATTCTCCAACTTGTTGCCCCGCTCTCGAATCGTGTCGGAGTGAAATGAAATCTCCTTGTAGGAATTCATATTACACAAGAATTGCACGCGTACTTAGATTTCACGGAAGGATTTAGAATTTCTTGTTGGCTCCTTCTGTTCACAATGGATTTCATCGTCTTCAGTTCCAAAAAGTTTTTTCTTTTTCGCAATGGAATTTCTTTGAATTGGGTAGCCTGTGAAGATGTCCTTACTCATTAGAATTAAACTATTAGTCACTAGAAGCAGGCTGCGCAGATTTTAGAAAGAAGAAGGAATCTCGCGCGCTGATTCGTGTAGGTAAGATAGATCATTTTGATAATAATTTCTAAAAAAGGTTTTTAATGACCTTTCCTTTGAAAGATCGATTTGCGGGAATCCTACAGCAATGCTGAGCTTCGGAGGCACGTTGCAAGAGAGCAGTGCCATGGAGGACTCTTTTCTGTCTTCGAAGCCCAAATAATTTGAATGCTTCAACCGCCCACTGAGCCCTGCGAACTGCGGGCGGCCGAGCTATTTCTGAATCTTCTTTTTCGTTCCCATCCTCGTATGTCACCAGGTTATTGAAATTTAGCGGAAGGAAACATTTCCTTAAAAGAATTTCCTCCAAGTTCTGTCAAATATCTCTGTAATAGTACCCCTTCATAATGGCGCTTTTTTTTTTTTTTTTTTTTTTCAGAATTTATTATTATATTTTATCTCTCTTGCATAGCAAAAATTACGAAAAAAAATTTTAATTTGCCGTTTTAAAAACTGCAATTCTGAGAAGAAGAAGAAGGGGGGAAAAAAATGAATAAAAATGTCAGTGTTTTGTAACAATTTATTTTTATGACAATAGCCTTTTGTAACTTATGTGCCTTTCTGCTTTTTATGCATATGTTATCAAATCCAAATGTTCTGAATAGATTCTATATTAAAAAAGTAATTCCTGGAATTCAATTTTTACAAAATCGATAGACGAAAAAAGTGTAATAAAGATGTTATTTTTTTCCCTTCCAAGAATACTAATAAAATAATACTTAAACGAATTAAAAGGAGGAGGATTTTTTAGGGCTTCAATTTTTTTCCTAAATATAGAAATCTTTAACTAAATATTTTTTTATTTCTAATTTAATGTTTAGTGTTGTAATCACAATTAACATTTTACTTCATCTGGAGTTACCAAAATTTCATGTATAATCAAAGGAAGGCCGATCCCGAGTTGCCGGTGGAGCTGGTAATGTTTCAGATATTTTCAAACAAAAGCACGATAACCTATCACCTACATGCGTGCGTATTTCGTAAAGGGATTTGATAGTAGATTCTTAAATTAAAAAAGGAATGAAAGAAACCATTCGTAAAAATGTTTTTTTTATTTTTATTTTAATTTGCCTACTTTTACATCTCGATGTAAAAATGTAATACTATTTTGATATTTTAAAACTATTTTTATAAAATGAATCGAATGGACGCCTCTGACAAGAGTAGGGTTACATTCGGCGCCCGCCAAAGCGCCAATCCTTTCCTCGCCAAAGCCATTCCGCTAAAAAAGAAAGTTGCCATCCACAGGTGTCATCCTCCCCTTTCTGCTGG
Source organism: Caerostris darwini (assembly GCA_021605075.1). Classification (NCBI taxonomy): domain Eukaryota; kingdom Metazoa; phylum Arthropoda; class Arachnida; order Araneae; family Araneidae; genus Caerostris; species Caerostris darwini. The sequence goes on along the minus strand of BPLQ01015080.1, from coordinate 139,269 downwards.
GGAATTCCACTTTCGCTTCCAACGGGAAAGGGGTCATTTCGAAGAGAAGTGAATCCCAGGTGGGAAACAGTTTTCTGGAACACTCGGTGCGTCACTTTCCACCTTGAACTCGCCACACGAAGGTCATCGCTCTGGATATTGGAGTGTGCGCCCTACTAGGTCGTCATTATCTAACTCATACTACTAGGTCGTCATTATCTAACTCATACTACTAGGTCGTCATTATCTAACTCATACTACTAGGTCGTCATTATCTAATTCATTAAGGAGATTAGATACTATTTTCTTTTTCAAATGATTAAAAAAAAATTTGTTAATTATGAATGTTTAAGTGTTTTTAAGTAAGGAGCTACTGCCAGTGAGTGCTCAGCTGGTTTGCAGTAGGACCCAGGTTCGGATCTCCTGGCAGCCATTGTTCAAAGGAATTGGGAAGACGCAGCTTTGGCAATGTGTATGAAGCATCCATAAGTGGGCTGCCAGCTGGGAAACGAAAGACGGCGCCGTGAAACTCACCCCTTCCTTTCACAACTCGTACGAGTGTGGAGGAAAAAAAAGAGACCACAGAGAGCAGTGGTCGAAGGCAACCTCGGCTGCATTTCGGGTTCAACTATTTTAACATGATGGCATTAAGGGTCATCTTGATGCAGTGAGTGAAGAGAACAGAATTCACCTGCGAATCAAAGACGGCCGGCTCTAAAGTGCCTGCAAAGGCAGTTCATCCTGCAATGACGGGACGTAAAGCAAACACTTTTAATGGCGTTTCTTTAATCCTGTTGAGTACCTTCGGCCGACTGCCGACAGAACCGAGGGACAATCGGGGTGGGGGGGGTCGATCCTCTACGTGATCGTGCGCCTCACGACGGGGCGAAGTGAATTTAAATTGAGTTGATTCAATGCTGCATTTAAATCGAGCCGCTCACGTGAGAGTTTTGGAAATAGCGCAATGCTTTTAGAATGTGTTGCAATGGCTTTGTTTGTACTGTAACTAACGGACTGCCTTTCTTTTAGGTGATGGGGCTGGCCGCCCTGGGCCGAATGGCGTGCGTCCTGGGGGAGGTGCAGCGCCCCCTGCCCATGTGGCAGGCGGCCTTTGCGGTAAGCCTTTCACTCAACTCGCAACGAACTCAATCGATTGCCACAAACTCGTATGCTTCCGCTTTCATTCAATAGTTTTCCCCGCAAGTCATGAAAGGTTTAATCCTTTTCCAATGAAAGAAATCCCATTGTTATTGCAGAGGTCACATAGAATAACTGCTGTGGCAAACGGAGGATTGATAACTCCAAATGTCCAATGAAACACGATGCTATGTACAGTGACGTTTTTCCAAGCAGTACTCTCTCATCCTGATCTTAGAATTGCGCAGAATATTTTACCCCACCCCCCACACACGCAAAGGCCAAAACTCTTAAAAACTAGAAGGTATATGAAGAGACAGGATTCGTCGGTTAAAAAGATAGTTGAAGAGAAACTGCTCCACATTTGCATGATAAATCAGTGTATCTGCATGATCATCAAGTCTCTCACTCGCAAGGGAAAGCATCCGATACCTTAATTCATTTGGCAATCGCAGTGACGCGTTCTCTTTCTTGCCTGTTTCATTACGTCACGTCTTCTTTCTTACGTGCTCCAATGCAAAGGTGCGCCCTCTGGTGGTCAACTGTTGGCGAAATTCCTACTGTCCTAGATATATAAATACAAAGGCAGTTAGATGAAATACATACATGGATGGCAATTTAATAAATTTACTTTTTCTCCAAATTTTTTTTTTTTTTTTTTTTTTCTAAATTAATTTTATTTTTTTTATTTTTTTTTCTAAATTTATTTTTTTTCTCGAAGATCACCGGTTTACTGTCCGAGGAATTTTGTTTCAGGATTGCGACATAACTGCTGGAACTTTGCCAGAGGAGTTCTCCACAAAATCCTCCCTCCGCTGATACCCACCACATATTGGCCAAACATTTTGATTCTCGACGAGTTGTATTCCAAACAGGTGGACCCACTTATAACTTGTTCCAAAGCGGACGAACTGACGTACATATTTATATACTGAAATTATAAACTCATGTTTGTGAAAATTGCAACACCATGAAGAACTTACGCGAGTGAGCTGAAATTTTCTGGAAATGCAAATTAGCGCATGATATGCAAATGATTAGAATTTCAAATCCGTTTCGCATGCATATGCTGAGCAGCGCCCTCTGAACGGCGGATGGATCCGAATAAATAGACGGCTGTAGCGAGGCGTGTATGGTTATCGGTGGTTATCTGCTAGTGGTAAACGTTAGCTCAATCGTTACTTATGCCTCTTCGACGAAAGAGAGCGAGATTTGAACAACTTACAAAGTTTGAACGGGGGAGAATCATCGGACTTCGTGAAGCTGGATTGTCTTATCGTGCAATAGCCGCTCGTGTGCAGCGTAACAGCAGCACAGTATTGCGTCTTTGGAAGCAGTGGACGGACGAGTGTCGGACAACTCGGAAATCCGGGAGTGGACCTCGAAATATGACGTCAGCTCGCGATGATAGACACCTGGTCCGCATGGCGCTGACGGACCATACAGCTTCCTCTAGACAATTGGCAGCACAGTGGTCAATAGCTACAGGTGTTTCATTGTGTGCTTCATCAATTCGTAGACGTTTGCTGCAGCGTGGACTGCGCGCAAGGACTCCTTTATACAGGATCCCTCTCACGCTAAACCATCGCCGCCTGCGGCTACAATGGGCCGCTCAGCATAGAGACTGGCGTGCTGATTGGCAGCATGTCGTGTTTTCTGACGAATCCCGCTTTAATTTGTGGTACCATGATCGCCGCATTCGTGTCAGACGCTATGCCGGTGAACGCCACCTTCCTTAGTGCATTATCGAACGTCACAGTGGACGAACACCCGGAGTTATGGTCTGGGGTGCTATAGCATATCAGGGACGATCTCAATTGCTAAGAATTGTGGGCAATCTGAACAGCATCCGGTACATCAGTGAAGTTCTACAGCCCGTAAAACATCCTACCACTGGACAGGTTTTTTGGCTAGACCCACTCCATAAAGGCCACGCTCTCGCTGATTTGTATTTTTATGCTACGAATTGAGTGTCATTCATTTTTTTTTTTTTTTTTTTCGTTTCCTTATTTAAGCGTTCTTTATAGTTAACATCAATATTCAATTGATATTTTCGTAGAGTAAAGATGGGGCGCGATCTGTTGTTTGATATGTTCTACATTTTCACCTTATTTATTTATTTTTTTTTGAAGAGAAAACTTAATCATATCTATGAGTGCGAAAAAAATAAGAAGAACGTGAAATTGAATAAATTATTCAAATGCCACTTCTATAATGCCCCACTTCATTAGATAACCACGCCAATGCATGGATTACTTAAACATCAAAGCGTATTTAAGTACACTCCTTATTTACACTTGCAATCAAAGTTAACACGTAAAGAAAGAACAAGAAATGAGTGCGGGAACACTTTAAACGAAAGCAACAGGATCTCGCGTGTCAGAGGAGCGTCTCCGATCCATTGCAGTGAATCCGGTCGCTTCCCCGAGGGACGAATCGAAGGATTCCTCCGAATCGCAATCTTGTGTGTAGAAATTGAACGAAACGAACGTCGGCCAGTTACGTCCTAGTGAACAGATACATTTTCGAAAATAAATAGTTGTCGATTTAGTGATACGCCCTACAGACAAGAAAATGAAAGAATTTTGTCTCGAATAATACACAGGACATTACTTTTTTTTTTTTCAATTTCTTCTATTAGCTCACACTCTCCCTATCTATATCTTGTTCAAATTTTCAATCGTTCATAAAATACTTTTTATTCGTCCACTCAAGTTCAACATACAATTTTTTTTTTTGAATTTGTAGTGGATGACGCTGGATGTTAGTATAGTTTTTTCAAATATTAAATCAGTGATTAAATTTAATTAATTAATTAAAATATTTTTTAGATTTAAGTTGCATAGATCTACCAATAGAGGGCGCCAGATAAACTAAAAGAAATGAATGAACATTTTTTTATAAAGGACTTTCTTCAATAGAGCGAAAAAAACGTAGGAATTGACTTTAAAAATTTTTTTTGTATTACTTGTTGAATGTCAGCATACGCAAATAAATAAGTAAACAAAATGTGTTATCAATAATGTCATTGTGAAAATAATAATAGAAATTGATTTCGATCTATAAAAACATATTATTGTATCAAACACAACTATCAAAATCAGAAGTATCGAACTGTATAAAATAAACATGCAATAATTGTTATTATTATTATTTTTTTTTTCAATTTTGGCCCATAAAAAATGAAATTTAAGTTAGAAAAGATAAATAATGATAATAAGCTTAAAGATAAAAAAAAAATCACTTTCAAATTATTTAATCAGTTCTAGTATTAAATTTTTTTTTAAAGTTACATATCACAAGAATTTTTTCAAATTATTTTTATTTCACATTTTTAATGTTTAATAAAATGCGCAACAACAAATTATGGTTTCATTTATTTTGATTTGTTTCATGTTATCCTTTTTTTACAGAAATGTTTCCCCGAATTTCAATCAACTACATCTTTAAAAAAAGACAGGTGAGTTTTAAAAAGTCAGAAACACTGCCATGAAAAGATATCTCTTTTTCTTGCTAATCTAGTTCTCAGCGTATCTGATTGATTTTTTTGTTTGCTTGTTGCTGAAGCAAAGTGTGAAAATATGAATGAGTGCGAGAGGGCATTCATTTCCTGAATATCAATGAGTTAAAATCGATCAACTCTTCAAACTTTTTATTTAAATACATTTTTATATAAAAAATTAAATACATAAAATAGAACTTTTTAATAATGGTTCCAAATGCTATGAAGTTTAATTATTGTACATTATTTCAGACAGTTAATCAAAATAATAATAGTATTTAACTTCAATTTAAATCTTATAAAAAAAAAGAAACAGCACTTTGTTTAAAAACTCGAAATGTTCAAATAGTTCATTACATTTATTTTTACGTGGGGAGTGGCAGATGAATTTTTAATTTATTTTGTATGAAATTTCAATTTGGATATAAAGCAATGAATTTTGAAAAATAATCTTAATTTATATTGTCTAATAACTCGCTACTTGATAAAAATGACTGCAATCCTTACCAGTTTTTAGAAAAAAGAAAATTAATTTCAAGTCAGGATTAAAAAATGAAATTTTTAGCAGATGGCGAGAGTCGTCTCAAAACCCAAAATATGGATCAATAACATTTGTATTTTAAAAAACATTACATTATAAAAAAAAAAAATGCTTTTGCTCTGCAAAAATATTCTAAAAGCAAACTATGCGAAGGAAAATATTTAATCGTACCGCCATGATTCAGCGACATTTTGGGAAGGTTTTTTTTTTTTTTAAAGGTTATATGCCCGTTAGATATAAAAAACAGTTACTAAACACCAAGAAATTAATGTACTTCGCTCCACTCCATCAAAATATTTCTAGTCAAAATGGACTCCGATCCCCAATCTCGTGGAGAATCGGCCAGCGACCCAATTCAAAAAGAGCGGCGTTATAAAGGAGAAAATGTCGTTTAGATGGGATTTTAATTGCAAAAAAAATAAAAGATTTTTAATAATTAAAATGTTAGATGACACGATATTAAAAGAAAAACTAGATTACAAAAATTCCCTACAACTATTATATCTTTTATCTTAACTGTGTGGGCTGAAAAGTACGTAGGCAAACACAGAGATGACGCTACTAGTATTAAATCCATATGATTTTTAGTTAGCCCTAACCTTCAAAAGACACGTGTATAAATTTGACAGCTGTTGCACTATTAGTATGTGAATTATAGCATTTTTAGTATTCATCACGTGCAGTCCACTCGACTGACTGTCGATTGGACTCCGGTGTGAAATGATGGAGCCATGTTTCATCCATTGTCACATAACGACGCAAAAATTCGGGTTTATTACGATTGAACAGCTCCAAACACTGCCTAGAATTCTCAATTCGTCGTTGTTTTTGGTCGATTGTGAGCTCGCGCCGCACCCACTTTAAACAGAGCTTTCGCATATCCAAATATTCATTCACTATCTTTTCAACACGTTCCTTTGATATCTTTAGGGTCTCAACTATCTCAATCAACTTCACTTTACGGTTATCAGAAATTATTTTGTGGACTTTTTTGATGTTTTCGTCGGTAACAGCCTCTTTTTGGCATTCACTGCATGCATCGTCCTCTGTGCTCCTTTCGCCTCGTTTAAATTTAGCAAACCACTTCTCTACGGTTGATTTTCCTGGTGCAAAGTCCGAATAATGTTTATCAAGCCAAGCCTTGGCTTCAATAGTATTCTTTTTTTTTCGCCAAAAAGGCAATGCTTTATTAACACACGAAATTCCTTTTTATCCATTCTTTCAAACTAACAAAAGTTGCTTCACTACAAATGCTATAACTCATATACTAATAGTTCAAGAGTTGTCAAATTTATGCATGCGTCTTTTGAAAGTTAGGGCTAACTAAAAACCATATGGATTTAATACAAGTAGCGTCATCTATGTGTCAGCCTACTAACCTTTCAGCCCATCTGTTATATTAATTCAAGGCAGCTTTGTGCGTTCCATTTTAGTAAAAAATGTTTTCTGAGTCACAGTTTGATACAATATTTTATTACGAAGAATGTTGCCTTTTGAAACTGTCTCTTTTTGTCCTAGCATCAAGAACAGGAGCGAAAATGCTCTGAGTGATCCCTAGTGGCATCTGTTTGCGAAGCGGTTCATTGGATAATGTGATATTGAAGATCATCAACACCATCGAAGATGTGCATTTCTATCTCTCAGAGGATACAAGAGGTTGCGCGCCATAAGCTCATCCAGTCTAGTTCACTGGAGAGTGCACATGCCCACTCTGAAATAAACAAAGAATTTAGAAAATTTTAACACTCAAAGCATTCCACAGCAAGTCCATTGACGCTATTTAAATTTGTATGAATTTTTTTTTTTTTTTTATCATTTACATAGTAGTAGTTTAAATTAAAATTGCAGCATATAATATTATAAGATTTATATAATAAGTAAAAACTGAGTATTTTACTGAAAAATAATTACAATACATTCAGAATAATTCTTTAAATGATCATCCCTTTCAAGACAATGAGTAATTCATTGCTGAAAAAAAAAATACATATTAAAGTTAAATTCAATGCGAGTTCACAATTCAATGATTTTAATATATTTTTTAAACTTATAATGACTTAAACGAAAAGAAGTATTCTAATTCTTAAATATTACTAATGCATATAACAGTTTGAATTGTGTATGAAATAAATGAAATCAACATTCAATGTCATTTGCGATAATTTATTAAACATTTACACAAAGAAATTGAGTATCTTTTAGAAATGAAATTTCATCTCGTTTCTTACTATTTCAGAGCAAACTAAGCATAGCAAGAAAACCTACATCGACAGCATTATATCAACTGTATATTTTCATAATACTTTGTAAATATATTTTTAGAACATGCTTTGTGAGTTACAATAATGTGTTAGCTTATAGAATATTTAAAATAAAATATACTCAAAACAATTTGGTTTGACTTGTTATTTTAACAAAATACACATACAACTAAATAGAATATTATTCCATCATAATTAAAATAGTAATCTGCACTTTTTATATACAAATTTACAAAGATAAGAACTATTAAAATTTATAAAATAAATCAAACATAAAAAATATTTTACACATGCTTTAAAATTATTCTAACATAGTTTTATTAACATTCATAAACAAGATGCCAGATATTTGATTACTTTATATATAAACAGCTGTAAAAATAACTCTTAACAACACTCCATGATAATTTTTCCAGCAGCTAAATAAAAATAGAAGAGTTCAAAAAATTATACATATATATAGAGGTAATTATATAAGAGGTACACACAAACATTTTGTACAATAATTTACATTAATTAGCAAAACTTAATTAGTAAACATTTCAACTGATTGAAAATAACAGAATGAAAAATGTTTGGTTGAGTCATAAATCTCGCTGAAAATGGATGCATTCATAACATTTTAACTGTAACAAATAATATATGGCAAAGGAAGTGCAGCAATACACTTTTATGAGTAAACATTGCAAAAAGTAATGATGCAATGACATAAAGGTAAACGACTTTTCTTCGCAATGATTTCAAAAAGGCGTGTTTAAACTATTCGATAAATATTTATCATATTTAGAGATATTTTACCACTAAAATATAGAATGAAATATTAAATAATATTTTATTATGAGAAAAACAATTCATATTTCATACATTATAACATAATCTCAATTTGAAGAGTTAAGTGCCATTTATAGGTACAATCAAAAGTTGGAAAGATTACAAGTTTGGATTGCACAGATTTTTTTTTTTTCCTTATAAAAACTGCGTTACCAAAATTACTTTACAATAATTTTGCAATAAATTACAAACGTATTTAAAGTATCCAGCAACAAAAAGAATAAAAATCCACTTTATGCATAATATTTTTAAATTACAAACAACTTTCGTAATAAATTAAAATAACATTGCTTATAAAAATATTCAACCATCACTTTATAAACTATTTAAAATTGTTATAACAGTTATATATACTTTAAAAAGCTGAATTTTGTATAAAAATGTTTTACATAAAATTGAGTATTATTAAAAAACAACATAGTAAGTAAAGAATCAAACTTTTAATGCATGCTAAAAATTATATACATTGAGCATGATAAAAGGAAACAACAACTATGTAGACCCAGTCTTATTTCAAGTTCTATATATACTCAATTACAATATGAATGACTTGCTAAGATAATTTTTGTGCTTTATATTTAAAACTTCCTTCCTTTTTTTTTTTTTTTTTTAAACAAATTCACTTTTACTAACAGGCAAGTAATAAGATGAAAAATTGCATTGCATACAATATTCATAATATACTAGATGCACAAAAAATAAAACTGTAGCAATTCAATACAAATGAATGAATATTTTTGTACCTAGTAATGGAAGTTTCAATAATGTAAGGCACAGAAAATCTTTTTTGTACATGAGAAATCAACCACAAATGAATTTGTATGAAAGCCAACACATGAATCTATCTCTCATTTAAGTCACACTGACATGAATTGAATGTACTCGGGTCAAAGGCAGCTTTTTACACTCTATTAAAAATAATTTCAATCCCTATATTAAATAAAAAAAATATTGACAGCAAAGTATTTGTCAAACAGATGATTTTTGTTTGTGCATTTTCATTACAAAAATAAAATAAAATCAGTTTTAAATATATACAGATAAAACAATGCTTCCAACTGAAAGTAATTTTTATCTAAAGAAGATTAGGAAGTATGTACACATTTAATTGAATTCATAAACAAAGCAGCAATTTTAATGTAGAAAGCTGTAGTTCAGCAATTTTTAAGCATTATAACTCACATTAGTGAGATTTCAATAAATGCTAAGTAATTTTATGCCTGAGTGCATTTGTCAATGTGCCTTAAGTTGACCCCTTTTTTTAAAACTGCTTACAAAAGTTAGGTCTTTCAAAAACAAATAATAATAATAATAATATTAACAGTTTAAAGCTCTTTAAAAATACACATTTTTGAATTGACAAACTTTATGACATGAAATCCATGTTTTCTGGTGTGTAAGCATCTCTCGATGATAGCATAGGATCACCAACACCTGTGACAGGCTGATCATCTTCCATCATGAGATCTTCGAAGTTAGTGAAACCTGGGCTGGTGCAGGTGGTAGCTGGGCTCTGACTGCAGGACGAAGGTGTTGGAGTCTCTTGTTTGACCAGGTGATGCAAAATAGGCATTCGCTTGCGACCTGGTTCGCTGTGCGGCTGGGACTGCATAACGGAGGTTGAGAAGTCATAATTGGTGCAGTGTTCTGGGAGAGTAGCCAGGTTAGGCTGGCTACTGGGAAAGTTCTTCTGGTTAGCAGATCCATTGATAAAAGAAGGGCTGAAAATGACTTCTTCTTTGATGATGGCATTCAGGTCTTCCTCTGTGGAAGGAATCCAAGTGGATTCATCAATGGGGACGTTGTGGGCCTTTAATGCCAGTTCTAAGTTCTGTAAGATATAGAGAGTAAATTTGCTATTAGAGTTAAGCAACTTTCACATTTTCACCATCATAATGCACTGCTCAATTAAATTACAATAAATCAATGAAAAAAAAATAACACTGAATAAAAGAAAGCCAGGGAAATATATTTTCTAATTGCAAAAGAATTCATGCTTCTTTGAGAATAGCATTAAATAAAAGTATCCTCACTTTAATATGGCACATTTGAGAACCTAACCGTGCCAGATCATGGAGCATCAATACAATATCAATATAGTTACAGGATATCAAAGATAAAGCATTCCAGATAAAAATTTAAACGATTCAAATATGTAAACATTCAATAATGTTCTGAACTCTTGTAGCCGATACAAATATCTGATAAATGCTAGCAATACTGTGCCACCATCTGGAGATCAAGGTCAATAAATACATGAATCTATATGAAAATGAAGACTCGGTCATTGCCAGATTCTGATGTGTAGAATTATGGAATGCCGAATTAAAAATAGGTTACTGTGTGTATAAAAATGGAAAAAAAATTTCATAAGCTGATCATTATTGGCACATTTTAAAATACTGATTTATTTTCAGATCTTTTATTCGATATAAATCATTAAGTTCACAAAAAAATGAATGAAGAATTTTGAATAAAAGAATTTATAAAAATATAATCCTTATCATTTAGAGCACAGGCTTTCCCACATCATGCATGCAAATGTTGATGAGAAGGATAGAACTTTTTGTCTATTGCCAAAGTGTTTCAGAAGCAATAAATGTGGAATTGTATGAAAACTTGACTATTAATAAGTAATGCAAGATGCTCGATAGTAATATCGTTTCAAAATGTAATAAATACAGAAATTAATAGGATTCTGAACCTTTTAACATTTAGATTTAGAGATTTGCTCTACAGTAGATATTCCATTTGAACTATTTAATAAAATGGGCAATGATAAGTATTTAATGACTTCTGCATCCATGGCAATAGATTGTAAAGATTACATTGAAATTACTAAAAGTTATTTTATAGTCAATAAATAATAAGTTGTTATTTTTTTAATTAATGAATATTACACATGCCATAATTTGTCACATTCCAAGAAATTCAATTTTACTATGAAATCAATTTTGGTATCATTAATTTCTTATAATAAACATGAATGAATTCAAAATAGTTGTTATAAATTGTTAAGGATTAATCTAGTTTCATGTATTTAAATAAAAAAAATATGTATTTAAATATAAAAATTTAATAACTATGCAAAAATAATTTTTTATCAAAATGAATATGACAAATATATATAGCTATACATAATTCAGAATTAATACATAAGTGTGTAGTTGATTCTTTCATGTAATTAAAATTAATATATTTGAAATAAATTAAAAAATATGACAATCTAATTGTGGGAAAAAATATAAAGGGTATTTTTACACTTTCAGGGATTTGATCCAATAGTCTGTGTAGCAATATTGAAAGTAAAAGTCTCAGAATTTTTATAATTATTCCATTTTATGTCTTTATTAAATAATTTTGCTATTTTATAATTTAAACTTTTAATATTTGAGAATGATATACATCTTCTAATTGTCATGAGGAATTCAATAATCATAATGATTGCAGTTTTTTTTTTCTTTGAGAAAAATATTAGCTGCACAGATAGCCGATTTATATATCACATTTTTACTATATACTTTGCTATTTGAACTTACTTACTCATTTTTATTACATGAAATTTTTTTTAATTTTGTATGAAAACTTTATATAAAAATAAAAATGTATACTGAAAATTTACATTGTGCTGTTTAATTACTTAGATATCAAATATCTTAAAATGTTTATGTCATTGGTTTTGCTTTCGATCTTTGGGAGGATCAAGAAATAATGGCACAAATAAAAAAAAAAGTGTATACGCATATATATAAGTTCTGGCAAAGTTTAAAAATACATGTGCATGTCTGATAAATTATTAGAATTTATCATAAAAACAAAAATATCTATAGTCCGACTACAAAAAAGGTGATGTGAAATGGTAAATATCCAATTTAGTGGCTTCCCTTAGAAGGAAAAAAGTATAATACTGAGTGTGGATTTTTTCATCTGTTTTTTTAATGTTTAGAAATCTAAAATTTTAATCATTAAAAGTTATTCCTCTCAAATGACAGCATTCCCCCCCTCCAGGATAGCACTGTTTATGAATCGGTCCGACTTGTCTGCTTTCAATTATCCACATGATTGGTGACTGGACTATATATTTCCTGCAAAATCCGAACTTTAATCTCTAAGAAAGACAACATTATTTTATTCTTTCTATGTTACATGAAATGGGAAAGTATATTGCATAAAAATAAATGCTTTAGTAAAAATGCTGCAATCTTGTATAGAAAATTAAGTTAGACAACAAAACTTCTGTTTTAGGATAAATATTAGTATATTATAAAATACACTCTTCAATATTTCAAACATCTTAGATTCAAGGAAAATTATTGCTTAGGTTAATAGAAAAAACAGTAAGTTAATCAGGTATCACAATAATTTCATTTGAAAGCTACCATAAATGATTTGCTTAACACAACACCTACTTGTATTCTGAGCAATAATTTTTTATTCATCTGCTCCACAAAACGCAAATGTTGCTGAATTTCAGGAATCTTTTTCACTTCCTTTTTCAAGCATTTCACATAGTCCACAGACGCTTTTAAAATGGTGCCTTTGTTTTGTCGCAGATCTTTCACTAAATCAAAATAGCTAAAAAAAATCATAATTAGCATATGTGTATGAAAGTCACCAAATTACATTTATATAATTTAAACAGCGATGGAATGTCGATGAAAACATTTCTGATTTCGGAATCAGATTTGTTATTATAATTCCTGATTCTTTCTCGAAAATTTTATGTATTATAATCTTTTTCTAATAGATTTAGAAGAATTTGTGATGTAAATTCAATGACTTTTATTTAATTCATATATCAATAACAAGTTTTTCCATAACATATTTTTTTGCACTTTTAAAGGTGTAGTATTTGTACTCATTAAAAAGGTATTCTTGTACACTAAATTTCCTTACAAAAAATAACAGTACCAAACCATTATAACACAGTTTAAAGCAAGCAAAAGGAGATTGTACATTTTAAGAGCAAACATGGTATACTTGTAAATTTTATTTGTTTTGAGTAATAATACAATAGCTTCTGTAAGATGTTCTTTCATTATAGATTTAAAGTGGCTCTTTATATACCTCACTGCTGAGAAAAGTCTCTCAATACTTATTGGGTTTGCTGCTACAGTCACCACTGTGTTTACTGGTTGAATTTTTGAAGAATGCAATTGAATTGCCCTCTTAATATTTAATTTTAACATTCCTAGAATTTGGGGAAAAAAATTATTTATATAAAAGAGTCGAGAGTCAGGTTTTTAAATCAATTCAGATTCCTTCGAAAATGCCTGACTCCAACTGCCTACTTCTGTATTTAAATAACATGAATATATGCTTCACATGCCAATGCATATATTTATAGAAATGTTTATTATTACATTTATTGAATAGATGCTTGAGCAGCCTGATTGATAAACCAATGTTTTTTTTTAAAACTGAGGAAGCTGGAATCAAAACAAACTAACAGTTAGTCTTTTTACGGCAGAGATGGACATGATAATTCTATGGGCTGGAAAATACTTTCATTGCACCTGCGAAAGAGAGTGACAACTTCCAGATATTGCTTCTAAAGGCACTCACGCTACATTGGCAGTGCCAATTTATAAGTTCAATGCAATAATAACAGCTGCTATGATGCCAAATGACTTGAGGTTATATTGGAAGTGCCTCACATTTCCAAACTGAAGTATATTTATCACACAATATTACTTCATATTATTTCAAACTACTAAGCTATAGGAAAATCAATATCATAATCATTTTTTAAAATAAAGATACATCAAGATACCCATTCAAGGAATTCAAAAGTCTGCCTAATTTATCTTCATTTAAATATAACTCATCATCCATGATAAAGAATACTGTGCTGTTTAACACGTTTACAGAATTTTAGTGAAAGACATGACAGTGAACATTATTTTTGAAAATTTCAATTGATTTTTTCTTATGTTTCATGTGCAAGAATTTATTGGGAAATGAAATAATCAAATTATTTTGATAAAATTAGGAAAATATTTCATATCCTGAAAAAAAAAAGGAAGAGAAAACTTTAAAGTATTTAATAATTATTGTTAGCCAATGTAATCTTATGTTTATTAGCAATCTTATGTTTATTTATGAGCAATATTCTTAGCGTGGGGGGGGAGCTGAATCAAGGAAAGGCTATTGCCTATTTTTTACATTTAAAAATTGAATTATCTTCAACAACAAAGAAACAAAAGCATATAAAATATAATTCGTACAAAAGCATATAAAATATAATTCGTACAAAAGCATATAAAATTCGCAAAAACTTTTAATGAACATAAACTTTAATTACCATGATTCACAACAATCACCTGAGAATGATAATAATTCATAATATACCTCCAAAATTTCAGGGAAAAACTAATTGGTGGTTATAAAGTTAGGGAAATATTACGCATTTTAAAACTCCTTTTATTTCTTAAACTAAAAATAAATTTAGATTAATGATTTATTCATTCAAATTTTTTAAGAAATATGGGGCCCTAAGACCCAGAAATGAAGTCCTGAAACAATTGTATTTTTAAAATGAGATCAGAAATTATTTTCAAAAACTGTAATAAAAATAAAGGCAAAGGTACCTTAGGTAGTGAAAGTTAAAAACATTTTCTATGTTTAATTGAAGTGCTGCATACATGAGAACACATGCAGAGAATGATTAAAAGCACTTATAAACTTAGATTAGTACTTACGGATCATTACTTCTTGGAAGCAAAGTTCCCAACTCTTTTATTCTGTCATTGATATTAAAGCGCCGTCTCCTTTCAACTAGATAGATAAAAATATCTTTTAATTTTTAAGATGAAATATTTACTTCAATACTATTTAATTCAATATTTCAGGGGTCATTACTGAAATTACTCTGATTATTTAATTTAGACACTGATTACACTTAATACACTCAAGAGAACAAATGCATTAAAATTATTTTTTCAGCCATTATCCTGTGTATCTATAAAACCCTTTTTAATTATTTGATAAGTATTTCTTGAATGTTATGCATTAAACTTTTTTTTTTTTAACTTTAAATAAGGGGTAGTATTACTTGCATCCATAGCATATCTTCAATCTACACACGCTCCCTGGGTTTTAGTGCTAAATGAGTAACAGCAGTGCAGCCTTTGCTAACGGCATAAAGATTAAATGTCTCTATATTGCCAGCTGCATTATAATAACAACAACTGTATAAAGATAAAATATCGCATATAATACTATTTTCTTTATTTTATATGTTATATCATTTTTACAATTTTAATCAATACTTAAATTTATTTAGTTACTGCCATGCAATCAGAGCTTCATTATTTTCAAAGATCATTTCAATCACCAATCTTAAATAAGCTGTAATCTTCATGATCTTGAATGTAAGCATGCAAGTATGGTGCAGTATGTTTGTATGATAGAGTTCAATGCTTGTTGCACTTGGTCAATTAAATCAGCAACAGTTGGAGTTGGTTTGCGGATGACATTGGATTTATCATCTAATAACATACCATCCATGTTCAATGTGAAAAAGATCTGGTAAGATTGCAGGTCAAAACAATATTCCAACTCTCTCTATATACAGCATGTTGGGTGACAACAGCAGTATGAAGATAAGTATTAACCTAGTGAAAAGTTCTACTCTAGAATAGCAATCAAAAATGGCATCACACATGGTTCAATCGCTAATCTAGCTGTCACTGTGCATGGAATATTGTCAAGAATGTTCCTGCTATCATAGGAAACTGCTGCACAGACCACAATTCCAGGTGAAGGTCCAGAGTTTGGAGCCAATTTGTCTGCATTGCAGGGTTGTCTCCAAATACTCAACTGACCTCCTTCTAACTAATATATATATATATATATATATATATATATATATATACACATACATACTGGCATCAGCACAGAAATGGCTCATATTGGAGAATACAACATATCCCTACTTAGCCCTCCAATAAATTCTAGTTTGATACCACTGAAATTGCAGATTGCAGTGATTTGGAGCTGATAGCATGAAATCTACAAAGCACCTGAATGAGGGAGCTAGGCTTTAAGTAATTGACTTATTATTGTATGCTTTACCACTCTAGTGTCTACATACATTTGAATTTCTGCTGCAAATGAGCCATATGGCATTTAAATAGGTCACACTTTTCAGTGTGCAGTCGAAACTCAGGCAACAGTACTTTCCTGAGCCACTGCTGCCAATTATCATGCACAGTGGATACATCCTTGTTAAGTCTTTCTGCAATATCACAAAGACAAATATACCTTCTCATAGTGCTATTGCACGGCCTCA
This sequence comes from Caerostris darwini, assembly GCA_021605075.1. Lineage (NCBI taxonomy): Eukaryota > Metazoa > Arthropoda > Arachnida > Araneae > Araneidae > Caerostris > Caerostris darwini. Next base: position 122,725 of record BPLQ01015080.1, on the reverse strand, counting down.
TTCAAACTAAGTAATAAGTTCATATTACCTTCTCTTATTTGTCTAGCATGAAACTTAAATACATATCATCTTTCAGAGGTGCAAAATTCCTCCCAAATTTCATTTATGTAGCCTGATTCTTTTTGGTTTTGGAATTTTATTTTCTGCCAGTGTAAATAATGTAATGCATAGCGTAAGACACGCATTCAGAACATTTTATCCTGAATTTCTTATAATTTTGCTATACAATCAAAAATATGTATAAAAATTTTTATACTTTTTAGTTAATCGGAACTAGTTGCCAGTTACCCACAAAAATTGTCATATGTAATCTGGAAATATCATTGTGATTTATTAGAAAAAATAAACATTTAACAGTTGCCAGTTACTAAATAAATAGGCAATAAATATATATAAAAGGCACTATCCCCACTGAAAGATTTTTCTTCTAAATTACATAAAAGGAAACCATACTTTATCACAAACACAACATCAACAGTGCAGTTCAACAAATAAAAGATAAGGGAACAAAAGTAAGAAGTGCAAGAAAGACTGACTGGAAGAAGCAGAATTACACAGCTGAAAGTGACAAAAATTCTCACATTTCTTTAACAGCTGTTTACTTTATTTATTTATCTGGTGAAACGGAGTTTTCTGTAGAAATGTGTGAAATATAGTTAGAAATGAATCCCTTGGAAATTTTTGGAACTATTAGATTTGATTAGATCAATTAGAGAGGCAAGAGTGAATATTTTACTTCCTTGGCCCTCTTTGAAAACCGGCAGTTTCTATAAAATTGTGGAAATTGGAAGAATTTTTATATATTCATAAGAGATGACACATAATATATATTCTTTAGAAGAAGTTACTATATATCAGCCGTTTCACGTCATCTCCATAATGCATTTTGAATTTTTATTATCTATTTCTGTTATCTCATCTCTCTATTTTTTGTTATTTCATCTATCATCTGCCCTTGTTCCCATTATTATTGTTATGTTTAAATTCATTTTGTATTTTATTTAGATCCGCACTTTTTTCCATTTCCTGACTTACAAATATATTTAATATTATACGAATACGCTTAATAAAATGGTTGACATAATTGTTTCAAGTTAAAATTTGAGTCCAACAATCATGAGTCAACACTTGTATAGTGGAAATATGGTGCGTGTTAATTAAAATGTGTCAAAAATTTCAATAAGTTCCTTTTATTAAAAATATCTTCAGCAAAATAGCATTGTGACAATAATGGTTTTCCTCCAATGTTAGAATAGCAATCTCTGTAATAATAATAATAGTATGTTTGGTGCAATAGAATACTTACTTCGATTATGGTTATCTTTCTTTTGCCTATCTTTTTGAAAAGCCTGGACTTTTTCCTCAATCTGAGCATCACCTTCAGACAATTCGGCAAGTCCAGCTGGACAGGAAGTGGATATGCCACCGTCCACAGGAAACATGGAAAGGACACGAAGTATGTCAGTGTCATCTGGCTGTAAAATTTTAAAAAGAATTGATTTTTTTATCTTTATTATTTAAGAGCATACATTTTAAATGAAATCGTCTTTTTCAAATAAAAAACACTTCATAACAAATCTCGAAATGACTTTTTTCAATGCAAAAATTATTTTTTATGAATTATTCTTTACAAATTCTATAATTTGTAATAATTCAATAATTCCTCCATCTCATATCTGAAACATGAATTGATTATGGCTTGCGAAGTTTGATTTTCAAAATGCAACATTATTATTATTATTGTTCATCATATGCATTTTAGCCAATATAACTGAAGAGCAAATAAATTTGATATTATATCATGCATTTAAAACAAAATATTAACCAAATTTTACTGCACATGAAATTTATTTTGTATTTTATTGTTGATTTGAAATAGAAAAAAAAGCATATGATATAATATAATTGTTCAGTCATTTTGATTCTATAAACTAATTAAATTTAGTTGATCTAAAAAATAAATGTAAAATGGAACATAATTATTCCATTTTTCAGTAATATTTTTATTTGATATATCAATAATATAAAGATATAATGTAAATCGTAAACAAAATTAAATGCTGCACCAACACAAAGCTAAAATGTATAAATATATAAATAGATTTATAATTTAAACAAGGCAATCCTGGACAAGAAACAAAAAATAATACTGCTTAAAGTAAAAATAAAATAAATTACATTAAAACATAAATTCTATAATTAAACAGGATATATAATGATTAGTGTAATTATAATGTTTGGTTGTGATAAGATTTGTTTAAATAAGATAAAATATTAAAAAGATTTAATAAATCAAAATAAACACTTATTAATCAAAATAATTACATGCTAATTCAATAATTAAAAAACAAAGCCATTTTCTTTTAATAAAATCCTTACCGTTTGAACAGGTACTGTAAGACTAGGATCTAGTATGTTATCAGCTACTGAATCTGTGCAAGAATTAAATTGAAAATCATTCCAAAAGTCCTCAAGCTATCATGAAAGAGAGAATGAAAAATTCCATTATTATTTAAATTTTCTCGAATTACACATTTTTTACATTTTAATTTAATATAAAACTGAAATACATTTTTATTTTGAAAACAACAATAATTTTAAATACTGAAGACAAAAAAAAAATTCATTAACAATGTAAATTTTTTTATATAATTTTATAAGCCAGAATAAAAAAAATTACTTCAGGACTTGCAGCACTGCTACTGACTGCAGCTGAAAAATCACTTGAAGGACTAGGTTCAATACTATTTCCAATGTGGTTCGGTAGACTGGTGGCTCGGCCATGATGGGAATGTGAAAGATACTCTCGAACTTGGCGTTGTCGACTTTCTTGCATATGATAAGGTGTTGGGTTTTCAAGCTTACTTTTTACCTAAAAATTAAGAATAAATATAAGTCACAGCTGAAGAGAGAAATCACTAAATTATTTTCCTTTGCAAACTGTTTGATTGACAATATATATATTTTGTGATGATAATAAAAAAAACCTATAAACAAAATATTTTAAAGTATAAAAATAATATATGGCTATTTTAAAAATATATAAAAATTAAACCAATTTTTTAAAAATATTATAATCTAAATACTAATTTTGATACATAAAAACCTAACAATTCTACATATTTACATAAACAGATATCGTAAATGTTTCATTATCCTTTTATCTTATCTTTCTAAATTCCAAACAAACAATTTCTTTGTTCCACATTTTCTTACAAAATTTTGAAAGAAAAAAAATATTAGAGTTATAAATGAAGAAAAATTAACTAAATGCTAACTTAAAATATAAATTTTCAAAAAAAAACTTTTTATACATAAAATGGTACTTACGTATTAACGCCACCACAGCAGAAGTTGCGCTAATGCGCCAAATTTAAATCTATGTTAAACTTTATATCGGCCCATTTTCCACCAAAATTCGATTGACTACTTTGTTTTTAAATAAAGTATTTTGAATTTTGAAAGTGTTTTGATTTTAAATAAAGTGTTTTATATATTTTATGATTTGTCACAAAAATTTTAAATGTAGATTGGCGCCACCTAAAAACCGCCCAATCTGTAGCTGAGGTGGCGTTAATACGTAAGAACCCATAAAATTTATGCAAAAGTAACACAGTTTCTTGTTCCACTTTTGAATCAGGGATAGTGTGCAGTGTTAAGCTTGCCTAAGGACGAAAGGTGGAATCCTATTGATGACATATGTCAATTCTAAAAAACAAGAGTTTCTCTCTCTCTTAAAACAAAAAAGCCTAATTGGGCAGTCACCCCATGTAAGTCCTCTCAGAAAGAATTACTTTCTAATGAATGAGCAGAAATTGCCTTCACCATTAAAAGCATGCCAACAATTCAATGTTTCATCATTCATCTCCTTATTTTTGAGTTTCACAATCAAATTTAAAGCGCCATGGGCACTTCACATTTTGCTTTATCAGTTTGCAAAATCTGTTTTATAACATATTCAAAAACAGATAGCTTAAAAACCAATATTCTAATTTCATCAAATAACGTCACCATATAAAATAATGATATTTATATAAGCAGTAGCATTTTTATTTGTTATATGAATAAACAGAAATAAACAGTTACCATCACTAATTTATCTACTTATTTCATCCAATTTATAAATATATTGTACTCTATTTACAAAAAAATTATCATGAAGAGGACACATATGAAAAATAGAAAATAGCTTTCGACAAAACTTTAATTAATATTATATAACTCAAATACAAAATGCGATCAAATTTAATTTGAAATAAATAATACAAATTTGTTAAAAAATTTGATTACATAAAAATAATCATACATAATATAGCAAACATGAAAAATATAATGAGCTATTTACCATAAGTACTTGCTTCGGCACTTGCACAGGAAGGGGTGTTGAATAGATGGGGACTCTGATGGCATTTGAAGTTTGGGAAGGCGCAGAACAGGCAAGGCCTCGTTCTCGCGCTTCTTGCTGCTGCAGCTGCTCCCTCATCAGTTGTTGTTTTAAAGCCGTTCTGCTAATCATGATGGGTCGTTTAAGAATTACCTGTCTGCGAATACAAGTAAATAACATTCAATAATAAGAAATTTCAAGCATTTCAAAAAGTAATTAAGTAATATTAATTTCAAAAATTTCGTTTTCTGCAATTTCTAATATGAAACATGACAAATATTTAAGCTTCTTATAAAATTTAATTACATTGATTAGATATTACTTGTGATATATAAAAATAATTTTAAGTCTAACTTCAGCAAATACATTACTCTTATTCACTAAAATTTTAATTTTAACCTAACTTAAGATGACTCATCCTAAATCACACTCAAATAGGGAAAAAACTCCTATTTATATAAGTCTCATAAATTCATAAAAGAAAAACTCTAGCTTCATAATTTGAAATATACTAGATTAATATTATTTTGTATTTCCCTTTTAAATTACAAAATGAAACAATTATAGTGTTTAATTCTTAAAGGTTATGATTTCACATATTTACCAACAAAATGATAATATGCATAAGGATTCCTTAATGACAATTTGCTTTATTTAAAATCATGCCTATGCCTATTATCCGTTTTGGATAAACGCTACTTTATATACAAATAATTTTTTTTACAATCTGTTCATCATAAAAGAAAAGATGTTCATAGAAAAGATAATCTTGTAGATGAATAAAGAAATCATTTATATTTAAAAGAAATTTACAAGAAATAAAGGAAGGAAATTTGATTTCTTACATTGCATACAAGATAAAAATAAAGTATATAATTCCATATCAGCTATTCATTGTTGCAATGTTTGTTACAAGTTCTGTTTCATAACATAAATAAATATACTAAATGGGACAAATATAGCTAATCTCAGCTTGTATGTGTAGTTAAAAAGTTAAATCTGAATTACATATTTTACCTTTATTATAAACCAAAATCAAAAAGAGAAAAATTTTGTAATTTTTTATATTTTATAAATTTAGAAATCAAAACATAGATACATAACAGGAATTATATAATTATTCAAATAATTCTTGGTCCATAAAAGCAGGCCAAATTTCATAATGCATTTATAATTTTCTTTACACTGAAATAATTCAGTTCATTAATAATAGATGATTTTTTTTAACATTAAATGAAAAGTAAATCTAAAATTTCTGTGTATGCATTTTGCATAATTTAAAAATTTGTAATCCTGTTCAGTACAAAGCCTAACTTTTATTAGCATATCTGTAAAGTAATAATTGGCTAAAGCCTTTAAAATTTGTTATTAAGTTCGGAAAGCATTTTGTTTCTATTTTTCCTCTTATCTTACCAACAACAACAAAAACAAAATCTAAACAACTTAAGTAATAAAATAAATAAATACATACAGCATATACATTTATATTTTACAATTAATAAGTTTTAATTTAAATGTAATTGATTTTCTAAATTTTGAATAAGTTATTTATTAAAAAATACATTCATGTGTTATGTAAAATTAAAAATCACAGCACTTTATAAAAAATAATTAATGGTAAAAACTGTTTTTAGAAAATAGAATGCACATAATAAATAGACAAGTCTTAAAATCTATAATCATAGTAATCGATTATTATAAATATGCTAACGTCATAAATTACAAAGATTAAAGAGAATCAATCTAATACAAATTTAAATTCAGAAATAATTTACAATAACTGCTAAATTAATTTTATATCACTCTAAAAAGAAACATGTAATATTCTTCATTAGCTGCCAAAATTGTTCTTTTTAAAAAAATTTAAAACAGTTTAACTGATTAAAACACCAAGAAAATTTTTAAATTTCTGTTAGAAATTAAAAATATGCATAAAATAGATTTTCTGTTGAAAGTTTAAGTAAAGGGATTCTGCTACTTGCTTATTATAATTGAACCTTTACTGAAGGGCGATTTTTTGGGGGATGCTATCAACTGCAGTTTATTAAAAAAGTACTAATATCAATTTTTCTCAAAATACTTTTACAAAAAAATTCTATCATTTGACAAATTTTCTTCTTGAATACTTGTAGAACCCTTACTATTTTTTCATTTCTAGCCCAGAGCTTTGCTAAAATAAATATACATCTTATATTCCATTTTTATGGTATTTATGTATCAATTTCATGCCATTGGCAAATGTCAAGATAAATAGCTCAAGAAACAGATTTCCTGGTGATGACATTAATAAGTGCTGAGGTTAATAAAAGCGATTGATCACTGACATGCGGTTAATATACAAGTATCAATTTTAAGATGGAAGGAAATTCCTCACTTTGAAGAATGATATAGTATATTCCCTTTTCCCTGCTAAATTCCAAATTTATTCAATACTTATTGAACTTTCTGACATTTCAATTTGATGCTGCAATGTTTCTTTAGATATTTTTTAACAAAATAAGAAAGGGGGGAAACAGATAAATTTCGTATAAATTTCTGTTCACTAGATAATGCATTTAAAAAGTGTTACAATATTAATCAAGTAATCCATAATGTTGGCAAGTAAAATCATGGTGCAGTTGTGTTTTATAATGAACAAATACTATGATTTTTTCATATATGCATGAAACATTTAAAATAATAACAATGCATAAAGAAAGTATATTATACATAACAAACTATACTTAAACTCCAAAAATGTGAGTAATATGTAGGAAAAAACAATATTAATAAAAATAATCTTTCCATATCTTATAACATTCGTTTAATGAAATTAGTTAGGTTTGGCATAATAAATTTAATATTTCCAAGTTTGTCTTAAGAGGCTATTTTAGTTCATAATAATTTACTTTATTTTTTTAACAAACGTAGAAAATTAGAAACACTTACTATTGTTATTTAATTACTAGCCGCAAAGAAAAAATGATTAAAATAACATTACAATATTTTTAAACATTAGTAAATTCAACTACAAGTATATAACTGTAAAATAAAATATAAATTGTTTTGGTGTTTTTAAAAAAATGTTTAGCTTTATAAATATGTAAAATAAAAAACAAGAATGAAACTAATTTTACTTCCTTGTAACATAATAATCACAATATGAAGCTCGCATTAAATACTTCAGAAAATACAAAAAACAAATATAATTTCAAAAAGTAACTACAATTTCATTTCAAACATGTATTTAAATATATATATATATATATATTTCACAAATAAGGGAAGTTTCTTATTACTTAAAGGGAATGACAGAACGTTTACAAAGAAAAACGCACAGTAATCTGCGCACAAGAGTCAAAATTCAATTAAAGAATATTTTTTCTTTAATTATTGATTATCATTTCATTCTTCAAATCGTAATAAATGTTAATTTCAATGAAGATCAATAAAATCATACCCGTAAATATGACTCACATCTTTTCAACACACGCAAGACGATCAGTATAGCGGTAGTCGATAAGCTAAACTATTGCATAATCATGAAATTATCAAAACCAAAACAACTCACAGTTACAACCGCAGTTAAGGAATTGAGATAAAACAATCGATTAATGTTTTCAATCTTACTTTTAACATAAAAATCGTATACAAAGAAGAAATAATGGTATTTATTTTTAATGTTTAAGTTCTTTTTTACCAAATAAAAATAACTTGCATTAGCGTACAAAAAAAAAAAAGCGTCGAAAAACGATTTCTCTTTCAAGCATAGATATGATCCAAGTTAGTACTGTTAAAGAATAATGTTAAAAATATTTGTGAAAAATAAAAATCAAACCTAAACCATAAATAACACTTTTTAGATTAATAAATTTTCAAATCTTCTAAAACTTTAAAATTGTGTGTTAAAATTATTTCAATTGGAGCTTTTATTCCATCTTTTTTAAATGCAAAATTCAGTTCTTCAACAATTTATTTTCAATGTACCGTATATTTCCGAATATAAGCCATTTCTTGAGTTCGGCTTATATTCAGAAATATAGTGAGTGAATTTTTTCTTCAAAAAATTAATCAAAGTTAATTCAATTCCTGTGTATAAGCAGGGAAAAAAAATTCCATGTAGCGTTCATTATTTACGGTATTCCATTATTAAATCTGGTATAAGTTTTGAAACAATTCTAAGAGATTTAATTATGCTTGCTCCATTTTTTAATCTTTTAATTTAAAATTTAAATTTTATGCATATGCTCCAATGAAAGGAAGGCATTCGATTACGTTCTTGGGACTTTTTTTATTCATAGAAACGTGTTAAAAAATATTTGCGTCCTTCAAAGGTCGCTATTTGAAATTAACTAAATATGTGTCTTTGCATGCCATTATCGACAGACTTTTTAAAATTTCATTTATTTGAACTTTTTTTCTTCTCTATATGTTTCTGTTAATCTAGGCTGGATTCAATTTGAAAAAAAAATTCAATACCAAACATGTACTTTTTTACAAAACATGTTTTCTTGAAGAGAAAATCAGCATATTTTTAATGTATTCTGCTTATAATATCTTAACTGAATACCTTTCATTATTCCATTCCAATTATCGTTTTGAAATAGTTAAATATGTCTCTTCACGACTTGATGGTTTCAGCTTCGATAGCAATTGAGTCGAATATTTTGCAGTTATCTAATGATTTTTCTCAGTAACACAAATATTAGCAGTTACCGTAGAAAAACTTCCACGCTTATATTTCAATTTCCATAATAATCTAGGGCATGCAATTGGAAAATTTTATAATTAACTGCATTTTACTCTAACTAATTTATGTGATGTGTTGTGTGAAGAGCTTTGGTTTCAGAGAAGATATTTCATAATAGTACAATAATTTGCATTTTCAAGATTTTATGAAGGCTATTCATCGCAAAAAATGTTTCATGGGGGACACAGAACGTAAAACGATTACAATTTTACGTTTAGATGAATTTTCTAAGAATGATGAAGAATTTATTGAAGTTCTGCAAGTTAGAGAAGTATAGTAGTTATCAAGTTAGTTATAGTTTATAGTAAGTTAGTTCAGCATGTATCCAAGAAAAAAAACTTTCCAAGAAATGAGAGTCTTTAGTGAATAATAATATATCACAGATTTGTCAAAAGATCATTATTTTGCTACACTCCCCCTCCAAAAAAATCTTTTCTATAAAGATTTTTTTTTTTTTTTCTGTGAAATACCACTAAAAAACAAAAGAATAAAAAAACATAACGATAAGAATATATATTTAAAATTTACATAGCTTCGTTTTGGTATTTTTCTTGTTCACATGATAAGTTTAACTTCCAAAGTATTGGACATTAGCATATGTAAATGAAACTAACGGTCAATTAATCAATCGGCAGTGAATAAGATGACGTAAAAAGCGTCGTTGAGAAACGTGCCGAGAAGAAAGCTTTGTCAGGAGGGGTTGATTAACGATTTCTATTTGTTCTGAAAAACAATTTTCCATTGGATCCTTTAAAAGAAATTCACAATATGCCAGATATTTTTATAATTTCATTAAAGTACTCGTACTGACCTGGGAAAGTTACACACGATATTAAAGGCGTCACTTTAGGAATGCAGTAATTAATCCCTTTATCTTTTCACTGATAAGATGCAATCAGTCAGTGGATTAACTTGTACAATTCCCAGAACAGAACTTTAAATAGAAAAATCAGTCAAATACGAATAAAATCGATAGTAAAATTAGAGATAGGCGCAAAATGCAAATGTAGACAGAGAGATAGTGCAATAAGTCAGATAATACGAGTACTACTATAAAATAGAGAAACTCATTTCAGCAACTGAAAAAATCTTTTTAGATTTAAGGGGGTTGGGGTAAATAAAAAGGCAAGCTTATTATCGAAAAGTCTTTTTATAATCTCCCTTCCCTCGAAATTATTTCGAAAATGCATTCCAACAAGCTGAAAAAAAAAAAATCTTTAAATTTCAGGAAATGCTTATAATTGACGTTAAAAGCATATTAGTATATAAAGAAATGAAACATCCAAATAATGATAATCATTAATTTGTAGAAAAAATATCCAGCCCAAATCAGGATAATAATATTAAAAAGGGTATGCTGTCTTTTATTTCATACCAATAATATTTTCAAGGATAGAGGGGAAATTCTAATTCAATTTAAAATGGGGCTTATTCTAGTGGGAGTCATAATGTTAGCATTTCATAATATAATCTTTCATTTTATTTTATTTGTATTTCGTAAATTTGTTTACTACCTATCGGTAATCCTCTTATTTTAAAATCATTATCACGAGTGATTATCAATGATCAAATTTTTAATCAGATTGCGAATCTTTTTAGTGACGAATACTTCTTAAATGATAGGAGCTTCTGCATCAAATCTTTTCAAGGCGTGGTTATACAAAATATACAAGTTTTTTCAACTAAGAAACGATTTTATTTATAAACGTTTTTGAAGCTTTCAGACATATTTTTATAAAATTTTTGAAACTGTGGCATGATTGCTGTACGTGGAGTAGTTTCGATTAAAAATACCTCCAAAAATTGCTTTTACGTCTCAGAAATAATCTGTGTCGATAATCATCTATAAATAAAATGAATCGATAAAGTAGTTATTTCATTATTTGCGATGGCTTTCATTACACTCTTAAATATATACTTTTCTGGAAATTAGTGGTTTTGGAATTCTGAGCTTAAGTGGTGATTAAAACTGATATATACATCTTAAGTCAAAATGGTTTTAATCTAGTTAAATATTTTTTTTTTTTTTTTTTTTTTTACATAAAATCATTATTGCTGTGTAGGGAAATTTTGGAAACTAGTGGAATAACCATTTTTGACAATTATGTTTCACTGTGTAATGATAACTAGTACACCATTGATGCATATAAAGTATTATAAATATGAAATAGAAATAAAAATTGAATCAACCTAAAAGTAGCAAATTTCATTCAACAGATGAAATAAAAAAAAAAAGCAGTTTTCAATCACTTTTCCTACCAATGTGTGTTATGTGGAAGCCCTTTACTGCATAGAAGTACCAAACCAGAAAACACTATACAAGTAAAATTTCATAGTGCAGAAATGGCAACCTGAAATGAGACCTTCCAGTAGTAAGATAATTTTCAGCAGTTTTTGATGTTTAACAATAGTAGGTGGTTGGCCAAAGCACATCTTTCATTTAAAAAGACCAACCACTTAACCACAAAATTCACGTCAGGAACCATTAGCGATGTAAACGGTACCATTTAGCGATGTTCTGAAGTTATTTTTACCGATAAGATTTAATGTATGAAAAAATTAAAAATGTTTTTTTCAATTACACTTTGCACTTTGAAATGAAAATCTAAAATATTGTAAGTTCAAAAAACTTCATGACAATGTCCGACAAAAAAACGCTTGATCATCACAGTACTAACAGCTCTTTTCCAATTCCTTCTATTTGCTCACACTCTCCCTATATATATCTTGTTCAAATTTTCAATCGTTCATAAAAAACTTTTTATTCCTCCACTCGAATTCAAATACAGCTTTTTTTTTAACTTTTAGTGGATGACACTTGAGGTGAATGCAGTTTTTAAAAATATTAATTCATTCATTAAATTTGATTAAATAGCTTTAGTTTTTGTTAGATTTAAGTTGCATATATCTATAATATAAAGGACTTTCTGCAATATAGTGAAAAAAAAGTAGGAATTGACTTTAAAAAAACTTTTTTTATATTACTTGTTTGATATCATGCCACAGTATATTTATTTGCGCCCATTGTTGAATAAGACAGATTGTCGCTTTGACAAAACTAGCGCAATATTTTTCGAAATCATTGAAGACTTTTTTTTTAATTGCAAAAAATAATAATAATAATAATAATAATAATAATGTTCTACAAGTACTAATTTTTCCCTTTGTTAATTATAAATTTTTGCCATTTTTACTAAAACTGCGAAGAATGCGCAGTGGTTGGCATCCGTGTTTATGCGAATGAGTTGAAAGCTTTAGTCGTGTCAGGCACCAAAGATCGCTTGAAGTATTGTATATAAAGACGTATACAAAAATTAGGAATAAAAAAAAAGACGACACCTTTTTTTAATTACCTTTTGACTAAATAAAACATTTCCTTACAAAATACAGCCCTGCTAATAAAAAAAAAAAAAAATAAATAAATAAAAAAAAAAAAAAAATAAAAAATCGTGTAAAGTTCGAAAGCACCTTTTTTTTTTTTTTTTTTTTTTTTTAATTTACATCATTTAAATAAAAGTACATTATTTTTTTCTTTTAAGCAACTTGACGGCTTTTTTTTCATTAACAAAATCATAAAAAATTGGGTTGGGTTTATTAAATTGTAGTTATTTTTAAAGTTGATTGCATATACTCATAATCTACCTTTACATGTTAGCTTATAAAGTTAAAAATAATTATTCCTATAAATATGATCATCATACGTAGATAAAACACAGAGGCTCCTTTTCCACGACTTAAATCTGAAATCAAACTAGTGGCTGACCACTGTTGCCAGATCAATTGAAACAAACATCGGTGCAATGACAAGGGCTCGGCAGGGCTCATCGGTGGGTGCCTGGTCTACAAGGAAAAATGCGGATTTCAGTTCGACTCGCGGCATCGTGACGACGGACCGAAGTTTAAATACGCTGGCAGCACACGTTGAGGTCACTGCTTTCAGAAGCGAGTAGACTCGATGGCGATTATGGCAATGTAAGTAAACCCTCGATAGTCCGATTGCCTGGTGGATGTTTCCGGATTTTCTCCTATACGACATGCATCCGTAAAAAGTTCGTTCAGAAGGTACTGTTTCCCCGTAAGTGGAACGTTTGTAATTTGCACGAGGCCCACCGATGTTTCACGCTCACTTTTTTAACCAGTTGGGGGCTATATATTCCTGGGTACGGGGAGTGAAGTATGGAGAAAAGAAAAGTAGGGTAAAGCAAATGTATTTTTAAACGGACGGAGTTTCTTCTGATCCTGAAACTGAAGAGAGCATTCGGCTTGTCACACACTACATTTTCAAATAAACGAAATCCTCATTAAGAATATTTTTGCCCGTGTAATGGAAGCGAAAATCTCCAGAGAGAATGCACTCTTCTGCAGCATTTTAGAAGGATTGTCAATATACATCAATTAGAAAACAATCAATCCATTAGGCAGATAGTCAATATACATCCATTGAATTGTCAATATATATATTTTTCAGGTCTCTGGAATTTTTTTTTGAACACACACCGATATGTTGAAAAAAATGAATGCGCACATTGCAGAGCTAAGTTTAATCAAATAAATAATTAATATATCAGGTATTGTCCAGACAAACGCAAAATATAATGTTTACGACTGAAAAGAAAGTGGATTCATTTCAGTGCGCGAGGGCGAAATGATGCTCGCTTGCTGAACGGAAGATGTCGAAAAACCCGCAGCCGTTTCGGTGGGACTGCAAAAATTTTCTTTTTCTTTCTTTTTGCAGATTTCACTCACTTCATGAATTCTAAGAAACTCTGCGTTTATCGAGAAAATGAAAGGAAACAACTGCAATTATGATTTGAAAGAAGAGAAACGAAATTCATTCTTGAAACATGAACGGAGAGAAGAAAAAGGAAACATTCAATGCGGATGCAACACTAGGTTTCCATTCAGCGGAACAACCGAATTAAAATTGAGGTTTCGGGAATCATTCGAAACAGACTGATCGAACGAATTCTTTTTCCTAGCGTGAAGTCGACAGGGACCCATCTAACGCTAAGAATTCTTAATAAATTTTGTTCCATGGATATTTTTACCAATAAAGTCCGCTTTTCAGAATATTATTTTCAAACTCAAACAATAAAATTACAAAGTAAATCAAATATCCTTGATCAAATGAACTATGAAATTTTTATTAGCACGATTAACCAGTTACTAAAAATATGATTGATGCGATCAATTACTGGAAGTGAGGCAAAGGCTCAGCGAGCAGCAAACCACTTATCGGTGGGCCGAGCGGTCTACAAAGAAAAACGAGGATTTCAGTTCGATTCACGCTCAACCAGCACGAAGCTAGCAAGTCACTAAATAAGAAGCTGAATTATTTCAATCCCTGAATCACTGTTTTCAATCATTGAATGAGAAACATTTGTGTTATAGTTAGAGAACAATCCATTTGAGAAGGCATGGCTTTACAACTTGACTAAGTTACTACGAGTAGTGATTAATGAGACAATGGGTAAGTTCCATTAACCTGTGGGTGCTCTTCGATTTTTCTGGGGGAGGGGGGAAAGTAGAAGGAAAAAAAAAAAAAAAAAAAACCTGGATTTACTCGATTGTGAAAAATGTTTTACTTCTCTCTTTTTATTGTCAATGGACAGACCACGGATCCAGCCTGCAAAATAAACTATTCACGGTAGGTGGGAAATATCGAACGCATTGTAAAACGAAATAAAACAGCAAAGATATAAAGAAAATGTCTTTATTGGCTTACAATAAAGGCGCCAAACTTAATAAATTCCGAAATGAAATTGCTCGACTTTATGCTGTGTACTGGCCAGCATACGAGCAGTAATGGAATTTATAACAACAGTTGTGATGCGCCCTGATCTGTTTAAAACCTTTTTGTGGATACGTTGTGACATAAAAACTTCAAATCTGTGTCAGTAATAAGTCACACAGACAGATAATTGCGCGGGCTCTTTTTTTTTTTTTTTTTTTTCCATTACAAAATTTTGAAATATGCCTAATCATTCTCAGACAACCCAGTGCGTTTTGCATAGTTCTTTCAATTTTATTCAATATTATTTATTTGAAATGAGTAGGCGTCCCATTTTGAGGCGGGGGGGGACCAAACAATGATCACATTAGTTATTAGGAGAGCATTTCTGTATAACAGCATGCACGGAAACACGATAAAGAGTGTATATTCTGGCTTTTGACAGGTGGTCACATTAATGTGACTAGACTGTGTATATATACAAAAGGAACTACATTAGCAGATCTAAAAAAGAATTGAAAAATGTGAAGGGGGTGAAGCTTGTTGTCTCCAGACAATCCGTAAAACCCGAAAGAAATTATTATAATATATATATATATATATGCTGTATGTTTTGTATAAAAATTTTTATCTGTCGGTGCAGTCCCACCTTTTACCTCTGTATTTAATTAAAGATTTTCCGTTTCGTATTTCCGGATCCTGAATATATTTTTTTTCTTTTTTAAAAATGGCGTGCAGTGAATGCCGGTCATGGCGGCTTCTGTTTTTCGGGTCATTTATATATAAGAGAGAGAGAGACAGAGATAAATTTTTATTATTTTCGGAAAAATCTCGTGCTTGAGATCAGTTATTGTTATATGTTTGCGATACATAAAATGCAGATTGATATAAACAGGAAATTGTAAAGAACTAAAGAACTCAGACTGGAACAAGATTGCACAAGGAAAACAATTTTTTTAAATTATGTAATTAACTGAAGTCAGATGGAGTCATCAAAATATATTTTACAAAAATTAAATGAAAAATTAGAAAGACTTCAACAACTTCAAACTTCCAACACTATTCCGAATGCAGATTGAAATGAATTTTTTGCACTTGGCTCGGAAGGCAGAAACCAAATGAACACAACCAGTTGAAACAGGCTCGATGCCTCGCGTCTTTGTCACTGGCGTAATATTACATCCTGCACAGGAACAAAACATAAATACATACAGATACAGACAAGTAAAGAAACCCTTCTTTTTGAATTCCTCTCTAAGAAAAAAAAAAAAAAAAAAAACTTCATCAGATGCCGTAAGTATTTGTTAAACACACATTTGCAAACAGGAATGGACGTATAGCTTAACACGGCACTGTCCCCAATGAAACAGTAAGTAAATGAATTAGGTTTATAAAAATGACATCGTTTGCCAATGTTTAATGATTTAACCCAATTTAACAACAGCATCCAAATTGAGATAAATTCATTCGTTCAAAATTCATTTGTTCCAAAGGGAGACTAAAAAGAGATTTTTATATATGGATTATTATTTCTGTTGTTGCTGGCTGGTTTGAGGGTAGAAGGAACAGAGAAGCAGCTTAACAAGGAACACAAAGGCGCATGCGTGATAGCAAAGCAGGTGTCAGTATTCAACTGCCATTTTCCCTTCTGCCTATTCAAATGTCATTTGACATTTCTCTTTTTTTTTCCCCCCCGTTGGAGGAAGGTCGGTGGACGACACTTTTCTTCTTCTTTCGGGGGCGCGATTTATGACATTGGGTTAAGAAAGTGCTGTGAATTATGAATTTTGAAAAAGATTTAAGTCAGTGGTTCTCAAACTGGGGGGGTCCTCTGGGGAAGTGGTTTGGAGAACCAAAATCTTTAATTTCAAAACGTCCCGCATCACCAATGTGAAAAAAAAAAAAAAATGTGATAAATCCTATTTGAAAAAACAATGTGTTAATAACTACAAGAAGCTTGGCTCGCCCTGTGGGCTTCACTGGATTCGCTTCCAGTGGCAGTAGTCATTGCTTTCAGAAATGAGAAGAGGTATGAGGAGGGTACGACAGCGTGTACAAAGCATCGATAATCAGGCTGGTTGGCGGAAAGTTTTCCGGATTTTCTCCCCCGTGAAAACCAAATGCGCGGCAATTACCCCTAAAAGACCTCCCTCATCAGAAGGCTGTTTGTATTGTACATAAGAGTAACATGAGGCCCACTGATGCTACATACGCGCACACACAAATAATCACAAGAATTAAAAATGGAATTAAAATTACTGTAATGCTAACACAAAAATGGAATTAAAAAAAACCAATAATAATATTATAAAATTAAAAGAGAAGAACTTTTATAAAGTGAAAATAACAGATTAAAGAGGGGAAATTTTCCAAATATATTTTCCACGCCCCCCATGGGTGTGTGAGAACCCCAACTCTGCGAATCTCTGCTGTAGCAGACAGCGAAGGTATCTCCTATTTAACACGTCTGGGCTATTTGTAATTGTTGCCCTAAACGGTGCTGATTATACTCTAGATGTCCTATTATTTAATTAATAGGCTATTTAAACGTTTTGAATAGATTAATTAGTTTCATTTCTGTAGTGTTTTCAGCTTAACAGTTTGGTGTCAAGATGATAATTTGTTATTAAATTTTTTTTTTCAGTTACTTTTTTTATTTTAATTATTACGATTCGTTTATGCAATTTTCATCCTAAATAAATACTCGAATACCACAAAAAATTGTAAATAATTGTTTGTCAAAAATGATTTGTTAACCGTAGCCTGTATGTTAACTGTAGTTTGAGAGCCACTGAAGAGATCCGATTTTTTTTTTACGCATTTTCATAATTCGAATCATTTCATTATTGTGAAGATATTTAAATATTTCATACAAAAGGGCTCATAATAATATAAAAAAATATATAAATGCAATAATTATTATGAAATTATATAAATGCATAGTAATCCATGGGGAGAGTGGGATGCATTCAAATGGAATCACCTCCATTTCTCAGTTTTCGGAAAATGTTATACTTCGACGGCCGCCCTGCGTGGTGGTGGCATCTGAAAGGATTTGCATGACAATAATTTCTAGACTTTGCTTTTATGTGGAATGGAATGTCTGGGCGGAGTTATTAAGAGCAAGTTATTAGTCATTCACCTTAAGTGATTCATAAAACATAAAAACCATTTAACCAAAAAATAATAGCTATATAGTTGAAATATTTGTAACAGTTTACGAAATCGATTATACACTCCAACATGTAAGAGCAACAGAAGATATTCGATTGTAAAACCGAAATCATCAGTACACAGAGAAGCGGAATTGCGCAATGTCATCTCAAAAATAAATTTGAAAGAACAAAAAATCTTATTTCAATTATAAACTAAAATTAAGCGCATCTATTCAAAAGGAAAATTTTTGTTAGGGATTTAGAAATAGTGATCTAAATTCCAGAATTTTAAGGACGTTTCCTTTGAAAATATTGAGTTGTGCAGATAACCATAATCTCAATTTTTAGGAAACACATTTATGGCGCTCTTAATTCCTTCCTTTTTTACGACAAGTGTCACTATTTTTAAAGTTACTCTATGACAGGTTGTAATTAAAAAAGGTTAAAATTACTATATACTGAAAAATAAAGGATTTTAAAATTAGTAAAAATAACTATTCCGGAGGGAAAAACAATTAACTGCACATTAGGAAATCAATAGTGCTCCTCCAAAAATATCGCTTACCTATCTTTACAAAGTTAGCTAACTTTTTAATGCCTCTGCTATCGCGATATGTTTATCTGCTGTGCAACAATGCTTTTCGAAGTGGAAATTTGTTTACCGTTGCCATAGAGACTCTGATTCACGGCCTCTGTATCAGAGTGATGGAATTATTGTTGGACGAATGGTAATCGTGAATAAATCATCACGTTATTGGATCACTCGCGCGATGACAATTTTTTTCTTTCCATGATGTCGCGCAGTGAAAACAGAGAGGTTTTTCAACCCAAATAAAGGCACGCCGTTGCATAAGGTGAGGCTTTTTTCTTTCTTTCAGGATATAGCCTGAAGTGAGCGCGTCCTCCTATTCTGCATGAATAGATAGTTGAGACTCCCTTCTTTTTCGTGCTAGAGTTGGAGCTAAGAAGAAGACCCGACGACGAGTGTGGCAAAGATCCGATTGACTGGTATGAGCTTCCTCCTCACACCACACGCAAATGCCAGAGAGTTGCCCCTAAAAATTCTACCGGAAGGCAATGCCATTGCTCGTCGTCTGTGGGTTATTACAATGGGTTACATACATCAGTGGAACACGAGGCCCGAGTGCGATTTCGTATAAATTATAGTAATAATAATTTCTTTATTCAAACTGTTCAACCGTTCTGATTGTGAATGATAGAAATCAATCAAATGAACGCAGGGTGGGCACGGAACAAACGTGGAGGAGTGGTGCAGCTTACTGAAACATGCATTTTCTGTGTAGGAATGTAGGGTCGGAAGTGACGCGTTGAGGAATTTCAAACGAATACATAACTGATACCTGTCTCATGAAGAAATTCAAACTATGTGGCTGGCAACCCAAAGCGCATTCTTATTTTATTCTTACTCAGAGTTTGCAACGGTATTTACCTGTACGAGACTCAAGTGAGGATCGTGTCGCTTGACTCTTCATTGCGGCGGCGAAATGCCCGGCATCTTTGCCACTGTACGATACCAAGAACGTATTACTGTGGGCGGTGGTCATTTTAAGCACTTATTGTAAACATCGCTTCAAAGAAGCACTTGGCAAAGATGTTGTAAATGAACATTTTTCTTTTCACGTGTCATTTTGTGTGTGGTGTTCGTGCCTCCAAGCTAGACTTCCGCCCCTACATTCCTACACAGAAAATGCACGGTTTAGCAAGCTGCACCCCTCAAAGTGGCCCGCTGAACGCCCCTGCACATAGCGGAGCACTTCATCGTAACTTTCTTTAGTCATTGTGTCTGACATCGTTTATCTTCAGCGCTTGCAATGTCAGCGGATTAGGAACCGAGATCCCCTGCACACTGGGGCCGCAAGTGGGACATTTTTTTTTTTCATTGTATACAAGTAGTAGAATAAATCGATTGCTAAACGAAATAAGATTCGAATCGATATTAAATTCAAAAACTTTTTAAAAAATACTTCAAATATAATAACATATGTGCAATTTACGGAACGTAAATTCAAACGAATTTGTTCGATTGGAAAAGGGGGTGGCAGTCAGGCGATTCTGATTCCCAATCTCAGTGCAATCTGGTGATATCTCCAGGACTGCAACCCAAATTTATCACGAAAAGACTGTGCATCATTTTACTTCACCCTTTATCATTCGGTTTTTCATTAAAATGGATTGTTTTCAGACAGGAAAGACGATAAAATATTCGACGGGCAATCGATTTCATTTTATCGTCTGGTTTTCATTTCGATCGCAAAACGTTTTTTAGCAAGCTGTCTTTTATTTATTCTACACATGCAAGGACTCAATTGCAGAATAAATGTCTATTTTCTAAAAACAGTGGTGCAACTAATTAGGAAGTGTGGCAGGGAGCCGTCCGCCATGATCGCGAATGCTTTCAGCTCAGTTGTGGGAGTCTGGAAACGTTTTTCCATTTCCTCCAGGCTTTCCAATGAAGATTATTATAATGATATATCTACATCTTACTTATATACATCTTTCACAGACCGCGGTACGTGCAAGCCTGAAGAGTATTAATATATATGGATATATTATTAATTAATTCACGCTGTTTCTGCTTATAACCGAAACCTTAAACGAAACGAAGTAGCCACTGACCAATCTGGTAATTAACTCCGGTGTTTCAAACAAGAACTCTGCCGCAATCATAATTAGAAGAAAACAGAAGACATTCCAATTTCTAATATTTAACGAACAACTTCTGTGCCAGTTCGAGTGCAAAACCAAATTTCAGAAAAAGAAATTTTTCTGTTCAATAACCTCCTCTATAACTCCTCTCAGTTTTTAACTGACTGTTGCATTCTAATCCGAGTGCAGAGATCAGATTTCAAACAAAGAAACTCTCCACTGCACAGATTTTGTTATTGACAAAATACGAACTTCAGACAATTGGAATTGATTTTGCAACTTTCCAAAAGGAACTTAAAAGTAAATTACAAATTCAATTAGAACAGAGTTTCAGAATTCACCGATTGTGACGTGCATGAGCAGGAAAGAATGATTGTTTTAATCACTCAAAAAGAAAAAAAAACTTTTAATAATAGTGTAATTTAGTGCAAAGACTAAATTTCTCAAAACATGGATTAGAATTTCAATTCTTATTCATTGAAATTGAGTTTTTTCTCTCGGCAAAAAAATAATTGAATCCATTGTTCCATGCTGCATAAAACAAGGTTGTTATTAAAAAAAATAAAAAAATAAATAAAAATAAAAATTTGATATGCAATACCAAGAACTTTTGATTCATTTAAATGCTTTCTGCGCATAAACGATTATTTTCTTCTCTGACAGAAATAATTTCTCGATATCTTTATCTCGAATTCAATATGGAGAATAGTCATAATTAGCATGCTTAAAAAAAAAAAAAGTAAAAACGTTTAGGTATAGAAAGTATAGGTTTTTTTTATAATGCAGGGACAATAATTCAAAATTAGATATTATCGCATTATATACAATACAACGCACTATTTCAACAGAAATGTTAAAGTAAAAATAGAAGTTAAAATATCGCACACTCAATCTTCGCATCGCACACACAAAATCTATGCTTAAAAAGATAGATTCCAAATCTATATTTTGAATCTAACTATATTTAAAAATATCGATTTTGAATTTAACAAAGCATTTAAAGCTTTATGAACATTATTCAGTGCTTTACAAATAAAATCAAAAGCTAAAATATTTTAAACTGAGCCTAACTAATTATCATTTCTCTTCTACGCATCACCATTACTACAAAAAAAAAAAAAAAAAAAGTAATATATATAAAAAAAAAAAAAAAAAAAAAAAAAAAAAGTAATATATATATATAAAAAAAAAATTTTTTAAAGTCAATTCCTACTTTTTTTTCACTCTATTGCAGAAAGAAAGTCCTTTACAAAAAATTTTCATTCATTTTTTTAAATTTATCTGGCGCCATCTATTGGTAGATACATGCAACTTTAATCTAAAAAAAAAAAAAAAAAAAAAAAAAACTAAAATTAATGAATTAAATTTAATTACTGAATTAATATTTGAAAAAAGTGTATTAACATCCAGTGTCATCCACTACAAGTTCAAAAAAAAAAATGCACTTGAACTTGAGTGGATGAATAAAAAGTATTTCATTAGTGATTGAAAATTTGAACAAGATATATATATAGGGAGAGTGTGAGCTAATAGAAGGAATTGAAAAATGAACTTGAAATGAAATAGTTATATATTTGACATCCTCCTTTTATGTGCACAAATACCTACCGACAAATAATACTGAAACAAATACGCTCAGACAGCCAAGCGATCGAGCATGAACGGTAAAAAATTGAGCAAACAAAAGAGTTATCATTAACTTAAAATCTTGTTATTACAGAATAAAAATTCGAGATAAGGAGTCAATAAAGTTTTAGCGAGGGTGCTTTACTTGTAAGACGTGGGAAAATCATTCATGTAAAAATTCAAAAGGAAAGACTCTTTTACAATCAGCATGGTTTTTTAAAAAAATTTTATTATTTAATTTAAGAGCAGGATTGAGTCCTTATTGTACTCCGTTCATTTTACAATTTTTGCTTTTGGCACAAAATGTATTATACTTATGATCTCGTAATTATAACTGTACACTATAAACAGCGGTTTATCAACAGATCCATTTATTGACATTGAGATATTGACACATTTTTCTGATTTCAGCGAGACAAAGAAACAGTTTTGGCAAAACAATTATGAGAATACTGAGTCGCATGAATGGCTTTAGAATAAATACAGAAAACGAAAACGTCAAAAAAATCAGTAACTCATTTTTTCCCCAAAAAATTATACCACTTTTAAATAAAGTAGTTCATACATCAAGGAAAAAGAAAAAAAAAAAAGTAGGAAATATAGGGCGCCAGTCCATACGGATATCATCAAGGCAATTAAAGACACAAATGCAATGCATTTT
This sequence comes from Caerostris darwini, assembly GCA_021605075.1. Lineage (NCBI taxonomy): Eukaryota > Metazoa > Arthropoda > Arachnida > Araneae > Araneidae > Caerostris > Caerostris darwini. Next base: position 99,772 of record BPLQ01015080.1, on the reverse strand, counting down.
TTCAACTCTTTAATACAGGGAGTTTGATTCATTCACACGGTAAATGAAATCGAAACTCTGCGTGGATATCAAATCATTTGAGCGAAAATAATGATTTGGGACACGCTGTGGACCGCGTGCGGGCACGAGCCGGCGGCGAATCGTTCTCGCGGCGGGAGGAGAAAAAGAAAATGGCGCAAGGTCGCCCGAAAGCAGCAGAAACTCGAAACCGAGGAAGTGCTCGTTTCAGGTTTTCGAATCAAAATCGAGCCACCGTGATCGAGAGTTTCGCGGATAAAGGAACAGAAAATTCTGGAGAAAAAAAAAAGAAAGATCGGGTATCGATGTCTTATGCGGTTACAGCGAGCATTGTTTTTTCTGTGCTCGGGGAAACGGAGCTGCGAAAAGCGCGGGAATTCGAAACTGCCGAAGTATGTGCGGCGAATCGCGAGATCGGGTGACGCAAAATGCAAACACAATCCGCGTTTGAGAAATGTAAGCGTGTTCATTTTTCTATTTCACGAAACTCAAAAGGCAAGGATATCGTCTTGCAGTGGATCCCAGGCCATTGTGGGATCTTGGGTGATGAGAAGGCGGATTCTCTTACCAAAAAAGGAACAACCATCACCCAAAACTTTTGTAAAGACATCTCTTTTCACTCGATGAAACTGATGATCTGAGACTTCTTTCGGAACACTCTATCTGATAATATACTTGAAGGCAACTCATCTAAAACCCGGGTTAACTTTACTCTAAACATCCCTGATCAGCCCAGGTTTAAAGCTGTTGCCCTTTTCAGACTCCTGACGGGCCACGATTGTATGGCCAATCATCTTTTTCGTATGAAAATATTTGCAAGCCCAAAATGCATGCTCTGCAGTCTTAGAGAGGACATGGATTGATCTCACCTTCCTGTCTGCCCTGCACTTGTTTCCTCTACTGTGTAGGGTCGTTACCGGGAGGCTAGGGCCCTTATGGGCTAAACATGTCACTATGTGATTTCTTTCGATTCTCGTTGTTGTTTTCATGCTAAATTTTCTTTTTTTTTTATTTTAGTAGCCTGCCATGGGGAAAAAAAATTATTTTTTAAAATACGAATGAATAAAGCAGTTCCAAAACAGGACGCTGCCTTTTCAATCATAGCACTTTCTTCTTACTCTTATCTGCAGAAATAATCTGAATTCTTGAGATCTTAACTGAGATTCGTTTCTCTTTAATTTTAATTTTAAATTCCTCAACTGAAATTAAAAAAAAATAATAATAACCTATCCACCTACTTCCTCTTCTTAAGATTTCCAAGGAAACAAAATTATAAGCAATGGATACATTTGAAATCGACACTGCCCACAAATCTTTCATTGAGAAACACGAGACGATACTTCAACAAACAGCACACAATGAATGGACCGGAAAAATGATTCGAAAATTGCCCTGTTGCAACTGAAAAGGTGTCTCTAATGGAAAATAAACCGAATAACAGCTCCATTCATTCATATGTATACTTAAAAGAGCTTTCAAAATAATAGTGTAAGGTTTAATTATTATTGCGAGCCGCGAGAGTGATCTTAACAGTGTGGTAAGTACATGCGGACAGATCTAGATACCACGAGGAGAGCTAGAAATACGGTCGGGAACCGTATCTTATGTGTTTGCGCTTTATTGAGTATAAGACAGAATTTATAGTGTAGAAGAGGCACAGGGTGCCACGTGTATGTATGTACTAATAGTGTAAATAAACTAATAAAAATAGAAACAGAGATTGGTATTACATCCTGACCAACTAGTCGCCAGCAAGCGGCTAACAATAGTTTAAATCCATTAAAAGATTTATTTTTGCATAAATCTGTAACTCTTGGTGAAAAAACCTTTTCTTCAGGGCAAAGTTTTGTAAAATGTTGTTTCCTGCATGCCTGCATTGCACTTAATGTATTAATACTATGAATGGAAAATTAACATAACTACTAAATTAATACAATAATTATTGTATTAATTTAATAGTTACGTTAATTAATACAATAATTATTGAAATTAAATTAATTAATTAATTATTACAATAAAACTGCCATAAAGCTTAATGAACTTTACATGAATAATTATGAGGCAAAAATAATAACTATAAGCTCTACAAATCATCCCTATTACTTCCTTGGAATTATGTGCAATTCATATAAATTGCATGAATAGTCATATAAATTGAGCCAATTATTTATAAATTAAGTTCTGCACTTCAAAATATAATAAAAAATAAATTACATATGAAAAACAAAAAGTATCTGTACATTTATGAAATAGTGACTCAGTAAAGCTATATTTAATTCCATTTACAAAAAGCTAGAAATGCAAAATCGATAAAACAGGAGTGGAAATTTTATTGTTCTAAGTATGACAAAGGAATTCCAGTCTCACAAAAATACAGAGAGAGAAAGAGAGAGAGAGAAACAAGAACTCTCTTTTTATTAGAGATTTTCTTCCTCCGACGTCGCCCGCAGAGGTACTGAAAAAGTCACAACAAAAATATAAATCATTTTTGTTTTTGGCAGTTTCATCTTTGATTTTTCTTTTTTTTTTTTTTTTTTCAACTGGTTAAAGTGAAATCGCGTAAAAAAAAAAAATATCTTGCAAATCAGCTTAATAGTTCCATTTAGCGTTAAACATGAACCGATCAGCCAACATCTTCAATTTCCTTGTTGTACTTAACTTTGATGCTACGTAGCGTAACTTTACTCAATATAAATAAAACTCGAATAAATAATCACAGCATAACTTGGGCTCATCCCGACGAAGCCCCCCTCCCCCCCCCTCTCGCAGTTTTTAATCATTTTATCATTAAAGGAGTAGGGCCTGAATGGCCGAGTGGCTAGCGCTCGGTACCACAGGTTTCGGGTTCGAGTCCCGGCGGTGCCATGGATGTTTGTAGTGGTTCGGAATCCACTTTAAACTGTAGGTCCCGGTCTAATAGGATCGTTGAGCGTTGCGGGGGCATTGTTACTCCGCGTCCGTGGCTTATCTTCAAGTGACACGCGCCCCCCAGGTAATGCAAAGGGAGCACGTCTGTGCAGCGCTTGCCTTAAGGCATCCAAGACCAAGCTGTCTAAGTGTTTGCCAGCTGCATTAGAAAGAAAGAAAAAAAAATCATTAAAGGAGGCCCGTCGAAATGGCCAAAACGCACCTCTCGTCGAAAAGCACACGTACACTAGAACGAAAGCGAGGAAATCATTAAACGACTGTTTATCAAGGAACGCGGCGGGCGCCTCCATTGTCCTCTGCACAAAGTCGAAATGGGTTCAGTGTCTGAACGCACACCTTCTTCGTTTGGATTGAACAACATCTCTTTCCTCCAAATCGCCCCAATCGCTCTGCAATGATCCTTGCTTTTTATTCACAGTGCATGTGTAGTAAAAAAGAAAAAAATCATCGCATTGTAGATGAAGATTACTTTTCAATTCTAAGTTGATTTTACAACAAATTTCTGAAAAAAATATTTTTTTATTTCTTTGAAATGAAAAATTGAAAAAAAAAAAAAAAAAAAAGGAAATTGTTTGGATGGAAAAAAGGAAAATGAGAATTGTTTAAAATTGTAAAGACCGTGAATGAAAAAATTATTTTAAAAAAACCCCTATTTTTATGTTGACACAGAAGATGGACACGCATTTGAGAAACTTGTGATAAAACAACAGTAAATAAGATAAAACTATTAAACTTTACTTTTCCTAATAATTATTCGTGCAATATATTCGATTATATCTTAAAGGAAGAATAAATTCTCCCTTAAGATATTTTTACGGGTTTTTTTTACGTTTAATAGTAAGAAATCAAAAGCTTGTAAAACAAAATGGATTATTCTTGGAAAAAATCAATTAGTTACATTAAAAAAAATTTCATATGACAATGTAAATCGTATCATTTATTACTAAATTACAAAAATATTTATTAAAATATAAACTTGACATAACTAAATTTCCGCTCTATTTCAAATGCGGCTTATAAAAAGAAAACAAAAAAAGGAAATATAATAATTAATATTTTGCCATGAGTGATTGCTTCCTTCCATATTGAATAAAAATATTTCCTTTCAAGCAATGTTCTCCCCCCTTACAGTTGTCTATTCGAGCATACATCAGTGGCGTACGAGGCCCACCGATATTCGACAATAGAAAATTTCAATCATTTAATTTAATAATTACGTTATTGAAATAATAATAAGGAAAATTTAAATAATTCCAAAAATTTCCAACAATAGAAAATTTCAAGTTGAATGTTCAATGTAAGTACGAGTATTTTACACATGCTGAAAATAACTGTAGGGCTTTTTCTTTTCTGTTGTTTAGATGCCTTCTCAGAGTGCGGACTGTCAATGTGAGACGTTGTCCGTCCTCCTGTGGCGGGGTTTTCTGGGGTTCGGTCAATCAAAATTTAACTTTTAATCTTTTTGCACACTTGCTGCGGGAGTTTTGAATGACATTTCCAAATCCCGTATCCAATGAATTGAGACGAATTTTGTTTTGAAATGCGTAAAACGGTTAGAAGCATTTGTTGTTGTCCTTTAAATCCGTGAAAGTGCAAAGTCCAAGGAAACTGCCGCGTCTTACGCAACACCCTTTGTGGGAGTGCATCTCTATGGGAAAAAAAGGACGTTCGGCACGTGCAGTTTTAAGCCTGCAGATTTCCAAACCTGTTTTTCTCAGGAGGAAGTCCGAAGGCGCGCGTCACAACTGTCCTTACGCAACGGAGGATGCGAATCGCACTTTTTCTTTTTCCACAGATACAAGAGCATAGAGCGCGAAATTCAAACAGCAATATTTTTGCAATGATATGGAAGTGGAAATACCGAAATCAATAGGTTTTGTTTTCATCAACTACTTCATAAAAAAAAAATAATAAAAAAAATGTTCGTTAGTCTTTGCAGACTCGTCCAATTGCAAAACAAAGACAAGTGGGGGAGACATTTCAGTGGGATTCAGCAGACAATTGCGAAGAAAGAGCTAGATGCATCCTTTAAAAATATTTAGTTATTCAACAGCCTGAAAATGTATCAAAAATTCTGTTTCATTTTATTTAAATGACAATTTGGAATTCCCATTTTACCGCCTTTCCTATTTCAGTAATTTAAAATATTTTTTCAGAATTCACGAAAAGGAATTAAAAAAAAAAAAAAAAAAAAAAAAAAAAAAAAAAATCCTTGCCACGATATTTTGTTCATGGTTCAGTCATAGTTTAGACTATTTACTAATTTTTGATTAATGAATAAAGCTCAATCAGTATATTTTAGGTTCAAATGCGGCCCAAGAAAGTTAAAAGTTGGAGACCCACATATTGAATCCTTTCCTCGTTTAAAAAAGTATGCATTCACAAAAAAAACAGTAATTCGCTATACCATTTCTTTCAATTGCGGAGAGAGTTAAAAAATAAAGAAAATTAGAAACATTTTAGAAAAATAACAAACTACACCCAAAAAATTTAAAAAATTCAGAAATTTCTATTAGAATTTATAATCTTTGAAATGATTTTAAAAATTAAAAGTATCAAGGTCAAAAACAGAAGCAATATTATGCTATATACAGTGAGCCACAAAATTGAGTATACACCTCTAAAATTTTTAGACTTCTTTCAATTACAAATTAAATATTGATTTAAATAGATAAATTTTTTTATCCTAGATACTTTAACCTCTGCTTTACCATCCTATAATAACACAATTCTATAGTTAACTTATTTATTACGAAAAAAGTTAAGCGATTCGAAGAAAAGATAGAAAACCATGCCACAAAATTGAGTATACACTTCTTATATTTGTAAATTATGCCACCACTTTTTTTAGTTTCAAATTTTCTTTAAAGAGTTTCAGAAGTAGCTGCTGCTTATAACACGTGCTATTGTACTTCAACGCTTTTAAATAGTATTTTTTCTCATTAAAAATCGTAAAATGCGCTCTCGTAGAGAAACTACTGAATCTGAGCTTTTATTGGTTATAAAATGGTCGAAAGAGGGCAAATCTCTTCGAGAAATCGCTTCGTTGATTGGTGTAACTCATGGTTGTGTCCAAAAAATACTACAGAAGTATAGAAAAACTGGATCTGTGGCTAATATTCCAGGAAGAGGACGTAAAGAAATACTGAGTATTACAGCGAAGAGGAAGACCATTCACTCAGTAAAGAAAGATCCGAGGGTGAGTGTCTCTAAACTAGCTTTATCGATGTCCTCTACAATCGGGAAAAAGATCTCAGTTGAAACAATTCGACGTACCCTTCACCTATATGGGTTTCATGGCCGTACACCAATACGAAAGCCACTCATCAAGTATGTGAATAGACAAAAGAGAGTGATTTTCGCCAAGAACATCGTTTAAAGCCTATTTCTTTCTGGAACACTGTAATATTTTCTGATGAAAGTAAGTTTAATCTTTACGGAAGTGATGAACGATTTAAAATATGGAGAGAAGCTGGGAAAGCACTGGCACCTAAAAACACCATTAAGACAGCCAAGTTCCGAGGTGGATCTGTCCTCGTTTGGGGTTGTATGTCGGCTGGCGAAGTTGGAGTGCTTGCTTTTATTGATGGTATTATGGACAAACATGTATATTTGGGGATTTTAAATGATAACTTGAAAAAAAGTGCCAGTAAGGTGAGGCTTGGGTCAAGCTTCATATGCCAGCAGGACAACGATCCCAAGCATACAGCGAAGATTGTGCAGTTATACTTGCTGTACCATTGCAAGAAGCAATTATACACTCCAGCCCAGTCTCCAGACCTAAACGTCATCGAAAATTTGTGGTCGCAATTAGAGAAAGCTGTACATGAGCACGGAATCACAAGCAAGGAAGTTCTCAAGAAGGTTCTGAGAGAAGGATGGGCTAAAATTTCTGTTGAAAACACTAGTAGAATCTATGTCCAGAAGATTACAAGCTGTACTTCAAGCAAAAGGTTATGCAACAAAATATTACTTTGTACGTTAAAAGGAAATTAATAAAGGTGTATACTTATTTTTGTGGTGTTGTTTTGCCTCTCGTCTCAGATCTTTTATTTTTTTTCGTAAAAAATAAATAAACGTAACAAGTTTATAAGTATAGTACGGTAAAGCATAGACTAAAGTATGTAAGGTAAAAAATTCAATCATCTTAAAGCAATATTTAATTTGTAATTGCAAAAAGTCTCTAAGTTTCTAAGGTGTATACTCAATTTTGTGGCCCACTGTATGTTTTAGGAAAGTAAAATTTCAGAAATTTAAAAAATAAAAAAAATAATTGCCGAATATTTTTCCTAAACGTTTGATGCTATGCACAGCATTTTTCAAATAACTTAATTATTCAGATTTCAATGTAAATGAGTTGCCAATATTAATTATTATGAGTCGCCAAATCCAATATTAATATTTCATTTTTCATTTTGACTTTTGTGATTCATTTTGAAGAACATTTTAAGATTTCTTTTAATAGAATTATTAAAAAAAATTTTGTTTTATTACGTATTCTTATTCGATATTTGATTGAATAAATATACATATTACGATTTTTTTTTATCAGGAATGTAACTGATATTTTTCTATCAGATAAAATTTTTAAAAAATGATGAATTGAATAGACACAAGTTGTGCAGGTTTTTTATTTTGACAAGGCAACTGAAAAACACTACGGAACACTATGCAAATCGAGCTACAGTAGTCAGTTACGGAAAATGTGTAGTAAAAAACATCTCATTAATAAATTAGAATTGAGAACTCTTACTTTTCTGTTACCAGGCAAAGGAGAGGTTTTTATGACCTTTCCAAAACTTCAGTTTGCTTTTCCTGCCATTTTCTAGATAAAAGTAAAGTAAAAACCATTTTCCCAACAGAGTGTTCCGGGAAACAAAAATAGTTACATGAACAGATATATTTTCAAAATTAATATTAATCGAAAAATGTAGTTTGATTTATTTCACTACTCAAAGAAAGAAAGAAAAAACCGATTATAGAAATTTTTATAAGGTATGTCTTTATCAACCTGTGAATCGATTCGACGCACATTTCAACTTAAAAAAACCCCACAGATAGTCTTTTTACTTGTGTAGACACACTAATAAAAAAAAAAGCTTATTTGCAATATTAAAACAGCTAAATTTATTGACTGAATAAAAACAAAGCCGAAAAATCAAGATTTCATCGCTATAATAAATCGACTACTTCTGTATCTTTGACTTTCTAACAAAACCTCCTTTCAGTGTTGTAAAATGAATTCTTTTTTTTTTTTTTTTCCCTCCAGCGTCCGATCTGCTGCCCCGGATCTCTTCCCCGCCCCAAAATTCGCATACCTGAAATTTGGATTAAAAAAGTACATTTTATTTACGATTAAAAAATTTGAAAACTTCTAAATATATACAATAATAGTATACATTATTTTAAACCAATGAGTCCATGAGTCTAAAGCAGGGATGGGCGAACTCCGGCCCGCGGATAGAATTTTAATTTGTCGGCCCGAGGCATATTAAAAGAAATATATAATTATATATTATATATTCACCTCCTTTTCTACTTCGATTAAATATATTTTTTTTCTTCCTTTTTTTTCAAAGGCCTGACGATCTTTTTACTTTCTCTATTTCTGTTCTACAAAACGTAAATCGACGGAAATCGCAAGCATCAATCGGTAAAGTATTAAAAACGGAAGTTTTTTGTTAATTATAGCTGTAGATTGGCTCCAACAAGCGTTACCTCTTTATCGGGGAGCAGACATATGGGAATCCAATATAGGTGAATTAGACCTCACATGTGGCAGATTGCGCATTTTAAGCTCCAGCCAGCGTCTTTTTTTTTTGGTGTGAGTGCTAATATTATTGATTGCGTATGGAAAGATTGCGGACATATAGCATCATTGTGAATAGTGGTGAAATTATTAAAAGAATAGCATAGATAGTGCTTATTTGGGTTATTCGTAAAATATTTCAAAAATAAAGTATATTTATTATTGGTTAATAATATTATAAATAGTATGGTAATAATAAATGGTTATTAATATTATAAATATTTTTAAAATTTTAGAAAAATTTATCTTGGCCTGACAAATTTTTTTTCTTCGATTTTTGGCCCGCGACCGAAAAATTTTGCCCATCCATGGTCTAAAGCAGAGGTCTCCAAACTTTCCAGCCTGAGGGCATACTGTTTACTCCAGTAAGTACCACGGGCCAAAACCGTTTTAATTTTTCTGCCATTATCTACATAATTACATAAATCTCATTAGTATTTTTTTACAAGTGCACACCCCGTGGTTTCATTCACGTTCATTTAGCTTTTCCGTTCCTGAGGGATTTTCAGGATAAAAATCATATGTTTGATTCAGGATATATACATTCCAAACATCGATATACATACATATGCAATACTCTTTATCCCAACATAACTACCGAGGGTAACAGCGGGATGTTCACTAGTTTATAGTGTTAGTGGGATTCATTTCAATTATTTGTTATGCTTAAGTTAAACTTTCAGCGTATTATGCTTGTCATTAAGCAAGTCAATAAAACCGAGTTATTATCATTCTTTTATTGAACTTATTACAGCAACTTGTAAGCTATTCGCTGTCGCGGGCCGGATGGATGACACTGGCGGGCCGTAGTTTGGAGACCCCCGGTCTAAAGTATTGAAGGACAGCACGAAACACGCAGAGGTGAGTCACCCCCCACACGTAGTCCTTTCACCGTGCTTCAATAGAATGCTGACCTTCGAAGGGAGAAATGAAAAAGAATTTCGTTTCAATGAAATCATTTACGCTTCGGGGACTTCATCTGACTGAGGATCATTTTGCGAAAACAGTGCTGTGGCACGAAGAATTTGCGAGGCGGCGATTCTCGAGTTCACTTGTCCCAACGCCCGTTCTTAGACGAATCAAAAAATGACTCGGAGGAGGGGGGGGTCTTTGAAGGCACAAGCAGAAAGATATGGGGATGTATCTGTGTGTATATTTAGGTCTCAAAACACTGTAAATGAAGATATTTTAATTCAGACATTTTGAAGCTCCAATTTATAGAACTTGTTAAAATCAATTCTAGTAACATTGGCTTGCTGCCCTTTTCAGATGAATCCTTCCACCGCCCCACCCCATATTTCCACGACTCTCCTAGGAGTGGGTGTCGCTTTGCGAACGTGCTTGAAAATAAAACTGAAATGAAAAAAAATAATAAAAGGCCGCAAGAGCAACTTGAAAGAAACGAGAGTGAGCACTGCAGGATGGGGATTACGTCGTTGTTTCTAGATATGGATCGGGGTGGACTTTGATCAGAGGTCAGCATGCAGTCCATTTAGCGTTTTCCAGTGAGCTTAACGAGGCAGCTCCCACATTTCACTTCACTGACTACGAATGAGCACCCTAGTGAAAACATCCCCTTTCCATCAGAACATAAGTCTAAATGCTCAAGACGAAACTGCCATCTCTGAGCGCTTCTGCTGTAAAGCTGGGGAATTTGTGATTCTTTTAAATTATATATATATAATTTAAAAGAATCTTGGATTTATATCATATTATATGAGGTACAACTTTTAATTATTTTTGTCGTGGGTCAAAAAAGTTTGGAGCCCATTGACCCAGAGATCTCTAAATCCTTATGTAAATGATTTGTAATGAGTTTTTTTCTTTCAGCAGAAAAGTTCCTGAACATTTTTTGAAATAAATATAATCAAAAATATTGAATAGTTTAATATTAATAAATATTATCAACAATGTTACAAGTCCTTTTTTTTTAAACAAGTTGCAAATTTTTTTTTTAAAGTAAGTAAACAATTCACATATTATTCAAAATGTAAAGTTACGTAGAAATTTAACGACTTCTTTATTTTTAATGCGTTTTTATATTTGAACTGATATGTGACTGCCTTTCTATAAATTACAGTTTTTGCTTCTGTTTCTGAATGAATTTTTTAATAATGAAAATAATTCTTTAACATCAGTACTTGCCACAACAATGCCAGTGTTTAGGGATGCGTATACTATTTTAAACGTCTTTTCAATTCTGCGGAATTTCTGAAACAGTTATGTCTGCCCCCCAATTATATCTGCTGTTGAACAGATAGGCGCCTCATCCCCTTTTTTGGCATCTCGTTTTTGAAACTTATTTGACTGAACATTGTTCACTACATTCTAATGTAACGCATGATGTATGTATTATTTGTGATAATATATGTATGTATAAATACCTTCAAGTGTGTATGTATTATTTGTAATAATGTATGTATGCAGTAATGCATTAAGGCATTATTCGAATGTGTTGAAATCTTTTAAAGAGCATTTTTTTTCTCAATATTTCTGCTTTTAAATCAAACTAATTAAACTGCGTTATTCCATTAAACTAATTTTTTAATAGAGTTAGTTTTTTATAACGATCTATTTAATGTGAGGTCAAACTAATTTAAATATTTGGACAACACTTTTTTTTTTTTTACAAGAAGATACTTTCCGAGCGGAATAGAAAAAAAGAAGAAGAAGTAATTTCTTCGTAAGGAAATGTCAATTAATTCTGCAACATATTTATTATGCGTCATGAATTCAGAAATGATGTCAAAGTTTCGGTTTGTTTGACGTCATATTTCGCATTGACGCCAATTCTGTAGAACAAATTCTACTTCTGAAATTACGATAGGCGAGAATTTCTATTTAAAACAAAATCATTCATCTTTTTTTAAAACAAAGAAAACGTTTTAAACGACAAATAAAAGATACATATTTCTTAAAAAGTATATTTAATAGAAGAAGAAACAATAATTTTACTTGTGTAACTTAAAAAATATTTCAAAATAATATAAAAATTATATAAACATAAATAATATAATAAACATAATTTTTTTTTTTGGAAAAAAATTGATACTTTTTTTTTTAATACGGTAAAAATCTTATAATTTTGCAACAAAAAAAACTTTTTTTCGTTATTTTAACTGAGACTTTAAAATTTGTACTATAAAACAATCTTTAATTTTAGAAATTTTGCATTCTTTATATAAAAAAATTAATTTTTAATTGATTTAAAATATTTTTTTAAAAGGTAAACAATGAAATAAAACTGATCATCATAATGAATTATTAATCTGAAAATGATAACAAGAAATGAATATGTACGAATGAAATGAATATGTTTTTCCACGTACATTTAATTCCGTATAATTGTATTAATTGAGCATAAACTAATTCGAAGTAACAATTCCATGACCACTAAGATTCAAAAAGTAATGCTTGCTGTGCGTCACCATTTTCATAATGAAACGTTGTAGTAAACTTCAACCAGCATTCTGAAATAATACTCTGTTACAATCATCATCGATTCTACTCGTTTACTAAAGCACCAGAAATCAGTTCGCGCACTATGTACGAGCTACTAATATATGACATGATTGTGCAAATGATTTCATTTTCAAAATTGTACTATTAAATGTTCAATACTCTAATAACTTTAGCTTATGAATATATAATTCCAGAAAGTTATTCCAATCTATATTTTTGATTCTTTTTTCCATTTCATGGGTGTGTTTCCCACAAACATTGGAAATAAAACAATTTAAAAAAAATATTATTATTGCTCCAATGGATCGGGCAAACGTAGTAGAAGAGAGCGCAGGACATCCGAACGAGGAAACTTGGTTCGAAACCCGACGGGCGAGATCTTCCGTGTCTAGGACACGGATGGCTCCCATAAATTCGTAGGTTGGAAAGTCTTTCTATTGGGTTCGAGGAAAGGATGGTAAGAAAAAACGAAGGCCCATACGAAGGGGAAAAAAGGGACATCTGGAGCTCCAAATTATGATTGAATAATTTAGGTGTAAAGCGACAGGTTAATGCTGTATCTGCTGCCGATTCAAGAGTTCAGCAACGAACAAGTTGGAATTGGAAAACCGTATTACTGTTTAAGTTACATGAATTTAATAAAGCGCTTGGCTATCGAATATAACAAGTCTACTTTTATAAGCTTTGGAGAGCCTCGAGAAATGGCGAGAGAGGGAAAATGCGCCGAGAAACACAACTTCCATAATTTGCACTAGTAGGTTGGCAAGGAAGTTCTTTCGTTTTTCACCACTTAGAAGAAACCGAAAGAAAACCAATATTTCCGACGTAACGTCTTCCCTCGGATTTATAACACGCTCACTATTTACGTTCGCGCGATCACCCTGCAGCAGAAACCATTATTCCTGCGGTTAGGTAAGAAATTAATGTACGCTCCATTGCTGGTTCAATTCGGGTCGCTTGGGTTCGCCACTGCACATATCCTAACAACATTAGAGTTACAGGGTTCCACAGGGCGAATGAGGAGCCGCATTCTCAGTGTAAAATTCTTCGAACAAATATGACGATGACGTAGTCAACACAATCCAAGAAGATAAGCCTGTTGATATTAAACACCCGAATTGAGCCACCGTAGGAGAAAAGTATCCGATATTTAAAGCCGCCTATTTTGTTTCCTCACCAAAGAAACTTTTTGTTTTATTTTATAGAACATAATTGCACCTGAACATTAAAAAGGGGTGTGAAAATTATTTAACATTTCTGGCTGCAGAAGTTTTTATTTATTTTTTATTTTTATTGTTTCATAGATGCCACATAGATAACGACAATGGAGATGTCCTTTGGATTATTTTATTGGACAGCATCTTTCGGCTTTGCCGATTACTTTTATGGATTAAATGCATATGATTTCTTATCACGCATGCGGTTTCGAGGAAAACAAATAAACCGATTATTTCAATGTAGGTCACCGGAAAAAAATATCGAATTCACATTCCGATAAGCACCCTCACTGGATGGTGAAACGGCAGCACTGCGCTCAATAAACGTTTAAAAAAATCACCTTTTTATTTTATAGAACATAATTGCACCTGAACATTAAAAGGGGTTTGAACATTTCTGGCTGAGCACATGAATGAGGAAAGAAAGTCGTTAATTGTTGAACGGATGCGATGAGTGCTCCTTGAAGCGAATGGGCTATCCAGACACCGCACCAAACAAGAGATTGCGGTTTTCGCGAGTGCGACGAGACATTTAAAAATAAATGCACTGAAATTTTGCAAATGAACGACACTGCTGTTAGCTAGCGCGCAAGAGGACGCGCGTTTGGTCCTGCTGGTGGCGTGCGCTGCATTCATTACTTTGAAAAACAGTCGACTCTTGTGACACCGGATTCCAATAAAACACGCAGATGCGGAGCAGTTTCCCTCGCAAAAAAGTCTTGCTGGGATACATAACCCTTCTAGGGAATAAAGTTAACACGCCGAAGTAGTGTCGACCATTATGCCCATGCCAATAACTTCGCGACTTCCCGTTATCGAACATCGATGGACCTCGTGTTCCACTGACGTGTTGCCAAGAACGGCCGATGTTATAGCCTTTCGGAAGGACAACTGCGTTGCATTTGCATGGGGAACACGGCGGCTGTAAATGCGATACTCGTCGTCACCCTCCGCATCGTGTCTCCCCGTTTCAGGATCCAACGGATTCGAACCTGAATCCTCCAGCATCCTGAACGTGAATCCGAATAAACGAATATCATTTCGCGGAGGGCCAATCTAGATCAGAATTAGCAGGAAGTTTATTCTGTCGGGATAGGGAGGAGGGGAGGATTCCCCCCTTTCCTTTCTCATTAACAGTCGAATGCCGAAGAAGTCAGAACACGTATCTTTCAACAAAATCAGACGAAGATAGAAAAATCCCCCTTCTTTATTTGATCAGAACGTTTTCAGTCTTAAATACAAAAAAGTTCGGTTAACCCTCCGGTTAAATAAAATAATCGAGTATTAAAAAATCATTTTCGTACGACCGGTTGGCTACACACTTTCGGCATTTCTTTGTTGGCGCCGGGCGGGAGGAAAAGCGAACAATTCTGGGCTCATTTGAGTGATCAGGGATTGATAATTCTTTAAGAAACTTTTTAAAAGCTTTTTATTTCTAATCTCTGAGGCAAAAATAGTATTAGTTTTGTGTAATGGAAGAAAAATTGTCGAATATTCTTATTCGCAGTGAAGTGCAATTTTAATGAAGCGTAATTCGTTCGATTCTGGTTTCAGTGCTTTTCAATCTCCAGAACAGACAGTGCTGGAGATTTTTGTCCTTTGATATTTGTAATTGCGAAACAATTTTGGTCAATTTTTTTAGGTGTACAGAAGGTTTGATTTTTAACATGTGCATAATACGGGCATGCGCAAAATTTTGCATAATGCAAAAAATAGTCTAAATTAAGGAAACATTATCAAGAGTATGTACAATTTAATATAAATATATATAAACACCCGCTTTTCTCTCCCTGAATTCCCGATCTTTAACTAGCAGATTCGGTTGCTACACACACTCTCTCTCTCTATATATATAGCACTTAGAGAACGCATTCAGGTATCCTAATTAGGCAGCCAGTCATTTATTAAGCTATAGCATGACGTCAAGCCAAAACACACCGAATGAAAACAAAAAAGATTTCTCCGGATTATGAGGAAATGAAAGAACGAACGAAACTGATCAATGGAAGGAGCTTCCGAAAAAGGTTTTAGCTTTTAAGGAGAAGGGGGGAGGGGTGCTTTTCTCGTACCGCAAGTGCAAAAGAAAATTTGGCTTCATAACATTTTCAAAGATGCTGAAGCTGAATAACAAGTTGCAAGAAATTATTTATATATATAAACCAGGAATTCAGTTGCATGCAATTCACAAAGGAGGAAATGTGTGGAGACTCAGGACTAAAAAGAAAAGCCTGCCTTTTTTGAGCAATATTAACTAAAAAAAATTGTAATAATTTTGCAATATTTTTTTTAGCAATTTTAGCGTTTGGAAGAAAATATCAGATGTATGTACGAAATGGAAAACACGCACATAATGATGATTTATATTCTAGAATATTAGTTGTAAAACTTAGGTTTAGGTTATCGGATAGCAAGCTAAATCCCTTTTTTGTAATCAATCCTGTTGTAAAAAAAAAAAAAAAAAAAAAAAAAAAGGTTGTAATGAAATAATCAAATCAGTCTGACATTTCGAATGGAAAACATAAGTGAACGCCTATTCATGTGTGCTAATACACGTGCTTTAAAACACAAGTAGTTAGCAGATAACAAGAGTTAAATAGAGATAAAACCACAGATAACAGGATTCGCTTTTTGTCGATGACACAATAATTTAATGAAACGGTTCGTTCAAATAAAAAAAAAATAACTGCAGGTCTAAAAGTTCTACTGTGTGCTTAACGCTCATTGTTTCTTCTTCCACATGGTGAATTTCACTGAGCTTTGCAGGCGGATTTTTTTTTTTTTTTAATTGCTAAATGAGAAATTGGGTTTTCATTCATGACTAATGAATGTGAATGTCATCGAAACTACGGATGCATTTTCGATGGAAGAATTTTCAATCAAACAAGTCAAGAGCCTCGAAGTTGTTTGAATGGAGCTCAACGAGACGGCTGCCGGTTTTTTTTTTATTTATTTATTTCGAACGTTGCGCCTCATTTGCGGCAACACGCATCTCAACCAAGTCTCGCAAGCCCTGTCAGTGAAATGCTTTCAGATTTATGGACACTACCCGCTCTACGCTAAATTGCTTTTTGTTGAGTATTTAGCATTTCAATGTACATACATACATATACATATATATATGTAGGATTTGTTTGTGTGGTAATCACACATCACGGCGGCGACACATCACGGTTGTTTGTCTTTAACAGAGCCTGTTTACAATGTGGGGGAGTATTCATCTTTGAACTCTGATCCCTGGAGAAGGGTCATAGATCCCCGTAGATGGAGAAAGGGGGAAGAACGCTGGCGGACAACGAGAGAAGATATTCGCACTTAATTAATAACTAATATAAATATCATTGTATCATAGGGTGTAATTAAATGGTTTTATTTAAAGAAACGTCCCATAACTTCATTTTGTCTGTCAAATCCCCTAGACACCCACTGCAAAAGTCCCGCCATTGTTCGACTGGTGGAGAAGTCTACAAAATTGGGGGCTCGCCCGGGATGAATCTAGTGGAAGCGGTTGAAGTCTACATATATATATATATATATATACACTCAAGAGAAAAAATATTATGACCACCTGTCAATAACGAGTTGGCCCACCTTTGGCGCGCAACACAGCTTCAACCCGCCTTGGCATGAATGCCACAAGTCCTTGGTAGATGGCCAGAGACAGATTGTACCAGATGTTTAAGCAACGGTCACGCAAATCCGAGATATTGCGAATTGGTGGTCTTTGAACTCTGAGCTGAAGTCCCAGGACATCCCAAATGTGTTCTATCGGATTGATATCCGGTGAGTTAGGCAGCCATGACATTAACTGGAATTCAGCATCATGTTCCAACACAATTTTAGCCTCGTGACAAGGGGCGTTGTCCCGTTGGAATATTCCATTTCCAGCTGGAAAAACAGAGGCCATGTAAGGGTGCAACTGGTCCGCAATGATGTTCAGATACCCTGTAGCATTCATGCTGTTCTCTATCACAACCACGGATCCCAGAGACGCCCAATAGAATGTCCCCCAAAGCATAATACCGCCACCACAGACCTGTGTATGACCTACTGTACATTAAGGGAGCAACTGTTCGCCTGGAAGACGGCGTATCCTGACACGACCATCGGCGTGATGAATGACAAACCGTGATTCATCTGACCAGGCAACTCTCTCCCACTGATACATGGACCAGTCACGATATTCCTGGGCCCAGCGCAGGCGCCGTTGGCGATGACGCTTGGTCAGCAAAGGCACACGAGGGGGACGTTTGCTGCGTAGCCCCATATCCAACAGTGTCCGCTGAACAGTGTGCTCCGATACTATTCTACTTGGCCCTGCATTGTATTGGGCTGTCAGTTGAGCCACTGTCTGGCTCCGATTTTGCTTCACCCTGCGAGACAGTCTCCGACGACCTTTTTCTTTGATAGCGTGTGGACGTCCAACACCATGTAGTCTACTGCTGGTTTCACCGTCATTCATCCACTTTGCATAAATACTAACAACTGTAGATCGCTAACAACCCACGAGTCGTGCAGTTTCGGAAATACTTGTTCCGAGCCTTCGAGCCATTACAATCTGCCCTCTATCAAAGTCGCTTAGATCCGCAGCCTTTCCCATCACACACAGAAGTAAGTGAAAGAATGATTCTTCAGACTCTCCAGGAGCAGTTAAATACCACTTCCACCTGATCACGTGCCTTCCACGTCATCCAGGCGAGTTCATTGCAAAATGTAGGGGTGGTCATAATGCTTTGGCTCTTGAGTGTATATATATATATATATATATAGAGAGAGAGAGAAGAGAGAGAGAGAAAGAGAGAGAGCGAAAACTGTCGTGGCTTCCTTTTTTTTGGGCAAGACTGCTGAGTTTTAAAGTTTACAGAAAGCCAAATTTATCGACTTTCTATTACCTGAATGAAGAATGGGGAATCGGTTTGCATTGCCGTTCTCTCTGAACCTCAAATTTTTACAATTGAATGAATGCTTTTCTTTATAAACTTAATTAAAAAAAAAAAAAAAAAAAAAAAAAAAAAAAAAAAAAAAGATTAATTAATATAGGGCATATCTTATTTTACATAATAATATTCACTTATTAAAGAAAAAAAAAATCATTCTGTTTAGACAGCGAAATATTTCAGTTGTAAACATCTTAAATATGCTTTCTATATAAAAATAAATAAATAAGGCTTTTGTATCAAAGTAAAGCGGAAACTAAATTTAAAAAAAAATAATAAATAAGCATTTGGTTGTTTTAGAAGAGCGTCTAAAGCAACGAGCAGTGGTTCATTCGTCGTTCAGAAAATCAGCCAATCCCATCGTAGGGACGGCGAAATGCACAATTCATTTGCAAGTTGTTCGAATGACAAAAAAAGATCCGATACCATTAAAATGGTAGTGGTTATCCGATGCCATTTGTACTACATCCGACAGCAAAAAGCGCTACAGTTTATAGCATTCATAACACACACAAACATGATTTATTTTGTCATCTATTTTTTCATTCCTTTCGACAATAAAGCGCACTTACTTAATATAGATGTCATTATATAAAAATAATACAATTTATGTAAAAACAAACGTAACATAATGTCAATGGATAATACGATACTATTGTACTGTTTCATTATTTATGGAATACAATTGCATGAAGAAACAATTACAGTACGAGCGATATGAGATTAGAATGACATGTTACAGCAAAATAAATAAATAATAATAAATAAAAACTATGACCAGTAACACAGAAAGATGCCAGTATCATTCGCTGTCTGCAATACACATAAAAACATTAAATTAATAATACTTAAATAAATGCCACATTCAAATGAATGATCTAAAAATAAATATTCAGCTCTCGATTTAACAACAACAACAACAACAAAAAAAATCCGAATGAATGTGCGCATAAAAGCTATTTCGCTCACTCATTACGGAATATTTTTAATGAATTGCAAGAAAATAAACGAGATATGGCATTGAAAATTCATGTAACTATGACGAATCGAACAATGCCAGGACATTCGAGAATTCATTTTTCACCAGACATAAGTTTTAAGGGGATAGACGGATCGTCTTGTCGTAAAGAAAGCAAGTCGGCGGGTGCATCTGCAGATGACATGCCCTACGAGATCTGATTGCGGTGGCTAGGAGGAAGAAATGAAACACCATGCATTTGAATTTCCAATCACTGAATTGAAATGCAACTGAGACCGCGATGAGCACACTGGAACGAGAGGCAGAAAGCTTCACTGGTTCTTCAAAAAAAGCGAATTCCAAGTGATCGGCGATTGCTTTACAAATGTGCAATAGAGATGCACTACTGTACACGGCAGCGAGATACAATTATTCGAAAATTCCTTATTCTTGTTGAAATAAAAACAAAAACTTTCAATTCGAACAGACAAGTAAACACAAATTTTTCATGAATGAACATTTTGTAAATTATTTTGCAATAATTAATTTTTATTATTACGTTTGTAGTAAGCATTTATATCAGTTTTATTCTCAGTTGATGGCTTTATTAATGCAGGGGAAAAAAAAAAAAAAAAAAAAAAAAAAAACACCGCCAAAATGATAGATAGATCTTAAGATTTAATTTCTTTCTTAGTAATTGAGTTGTGGACGATTAATTTCTTAAGTTAAATGAGATTTCACAAATATATATATATATATAGTTCGTATTGAATGTTAAGATAGATTGATTCGTATTGAGTATATACATTAGGACGGAGTGTAATATATATGTATATACTAGAAGACCCGGCCACGCATTGTTGTGGCTTTCTTGTATTTCGTTCAATTATTAGATACTATAATTGGCATTGTTAAGGAAGTGATTGGTAAAGAATGATGAAAAGTTCAAATTAAGCTTCAACGAATAGAAAATGTTTAATTTTTATTAATTTAATGAATGAGGTAGATATTGTTGATTTTTAAGACTGTTTTCTAATTATTTTACGTAATTTAATTTTTAATAATCATTACTTTCATTTAACTAAGAACTAAGCGATGAAAAATATTTCTTGTTAGTCTGTCTTTCGTCTAAATTCGATGGTTTTCGAACACGTGAGCATGCAACATACAGCTGCCCATGGGAGAAACACGGATTCTGAGGTTAGATTTTTTTGGTGGTCTTTTACTGAAAATGATAATTGAAAAAATACAATACAATTAAAATAAAATCGGGATATAATAAGAAAAGTCTTTAAAAAAAAATTCACAATAAAATACAAATGCAAACGATCGTTTAAGGTACACGAACACCTTCGAAGGAATTTTTTTGAAATTTTTTTATCTTTGTACACATTTTTGGATTGAATGTATCTAAAAACTAATGATTTCACATAAAAAAATTTCATTATTATTTTTTTTAAAATTTTTATAAGCTAAAATAATGGTAGAAATGGCCAAAAATTGATACTGTTACAAAACCTGAAACCAAATCAATACTTTTTAAATTTCTAAGTTTGTATTTGTTTGTGCTAACATTTTACAGTGAATAGACCTCTGGTAAATTTATATCTTTATTATTTATTATTTTGTGCTAGTTTAAATGCTGTTGACACAAAATTCTTCCATAATTTGCATGTAATTCAAAGTTTAACAATTAAAATAAAAAATATTTATGTAGCTATAATCATTTCAGAGGTCTATTCCCTGTAAAACATAAATACAAAGTTTTGTAGCATTTGGATCAAACTTACTTGTGTTATAGTGTTTCACATGAAAACAAAAAGCATAAAAATTCATTCTGAGAAAAAGCTAAAAACAACTTTTAATTAGATATATTACCTTTAAAAATGTTGTAAATATTTTAAAATGCCATTGAATTATCAAGTTCATAGTCTTATTTATTAAAAAATATAGTTTTATTTTTCCTTAAAGCTGTAAATATTTTCTGAGCTTTGTTTTGAAAAAGTTAAAATTTGCTCAACAAAATTTTTTTTTACAAATTCCTGCTATTTGCAAAGGCTTATGAAATTACCTGAATTTAAAATATTTAGCCATTTTGCAAGTGTTTTGATTAAATATATTCAAAACCTTTGAATTTCACATAAAAATATCAACTTTAACTATTTTTTATACAATTTATTCTTTAAAATATGGATAAACATTGCAAAAATGTGATATTGTTGCAAGACTTTATAATTCAAAAATAAATAAAACATGAATAGTTTTTTCCTTTGCAAGCATTTTTATGCTGGGAATATCCTTATGTAGGTAATATACTGTTTTCAAATTTATATCTCAATTATTTATACATTTTTGTATGCTTAAAGTTTGTCGACACAAACTTTTTTTTACAAATTTACAAAAATTCTTAGTTTAAAAACTAAAATAAAAATAATTTATGAATTTAGGTTAATTTCCATGTTCTATTCCTTTCATACATTTAAAGAAAACTTTTACATGAAGTTTCAAAGCATTTAGAACAGAAATATTTTTATTATGATGTTTTGAATGAATGCAAAATGCATAAAAATTCAAATAAGAAATAATTAAAACCAACTTTTAAATGTAAATAAAAACAAATGTACATACATAAAAATGTTATTGAGCTTTAAATTCTCCTTTATTAATATAAACACTTATTTATTTGTTTTGTTTTCTTTAAATAACTTCCAACTTAAAAGTACCATTTATCAATTTTTCTTCGACAATATTCAAATCACTCAAATTCTTTGTTTTTCAAATAACAAAAGTTTTTAAAATAAAATGTCCTTGATTTTCGAGTTGCAACTATTATAATACCTTTTATAAAATTTTAATGTTATCATTATATCAAATAATTGCAGAGTTTACTTCATTTTCACACTTTTCAAATAATCCTTAACATTCATCATCTTTCTTTAAAATTATATTGTCTATATTATATTATCTTAAAGATCACATTTCATTTTAGAATTCTTAATCAAATACAACACATGTTGACAAACTTTAAGCATAGAAAAGTTCAATATTTTGATTCATAACTTTTCATTTAATATATTTTATTCCAATTCAAATACAAACTTAGAAAATAAAAAAAATATTGATAATCAAATCAGGTAATACTTACATACATTTGATTTATTTCGCATAGAAATAATATAAATTTCATACAATATAATTTTCACAAAATTTAAACTAGTACATAAAACAATAATAATCAGAACATGAGAATTTTACGGTTATGTAGTACAGGCATCGAGACACGGCGCCATCTAACTTACCTTTTATTGTGGTATACCTTTCGTCTGTGGTGGAAACAAACTTTTTACTCCAACGATGAAATTAGTGCAAATAAGAATTCTGCAATTAATTATCGAAATAGCAATAAAATAGTCATAACATTGTTCGAAAAATGGAGCTACGAATTCCTCTAATTGCAGTATTGCAACCCTAAAGAAATTGGCGGAAAATTGGCGAAAATTCAGGGTTGCAAGATTGGCGACTTTCTCAATGGTAGATTTTAAACGATTTTGCAATTAAATACGAAAAAAATCTGAATAAAAACTATCCTATCTCTCAAATTGGAACAAAACACACATTTAAAAAAAAAAAAAGTTAAAATCGGATAGTTAGTTTCGGAGTTCATCGCGAACAAACATCGTGACACGGGAATTATATATATATATATCCTTTTCCCTCTAGTGCCAAAATGTTGTAGGACAATGAGCAAGCACATGCTCATCTTTTATTAAGTGTATATTAAAGATAAGAATTAATGCGGTCATAAAAAATATATTTGATTAATATTAAAATCGACAGCCATTTGATCGCATTGAGATAAAGTTAAGAGAACGGCCGTTAAATCAAATTATGTTTGCAATAATATATAAAAGATGTTCATAATCGCATTTTGACCTTTAAGTACCCTGAGTTTCGTGGTTATTTCATTTCGGTAAAAATAAATTTAATGAAATCCTTCATATCACTCATGTTAGTGCAGCGAACTTACCACCTGTTCGAAAATGACTCGCACAATTTTTTATCCATTTCCTTTATCAAAACGCATTCATTTTCTAATTTTTTTTTCAATCGTTCGTTTAAATAATATATATAACTATCTACTCAAGATGATTATAATATTGCTTTACCGAAACTGAACTAATATTTGGATTCCTAAACGTTCGCAATTTTTGAATAAATTTCTTTGACATTCTAACAAAAAACACTTAATACATTTAGGCTTTTCCACAAACCTCGAGTATTATAAAATTATTCCCCTGCCTTTGATACGTATTGTCTTTTATACAATGCTCTTAATGTTTGAGAGGACCGTTAGTTACGATTAAAAAACAGAATTTGTGTTATTTTAGATGTATCTGAGCCTCCCGTCTTCAAGAAAGGCTACAGACAGTCATTTAATTAGTTTTTTTTTAATTTTGTAATTGGAAACTGAGGAACTGTTCTTCCAGATGTTCCCGTTATTCATAGACAATTCTGAAACATGAAGACGGTTATTTTACACTCGAGTGATACATCGGCCCTTTTTTTGGTCAGTTCAGAAGCAGGTGCCTTTGTAAATTCATTTAGACGAAGGCGCCAGCTTTCAAGAACATTCGGAAGTTTGCGCAATCACGCATTTTTGCAAAGTGGCTGAAGCTCGCCAATTCAGACGGAAATGCGCTCTCGAAGGACGCAGCCCGGGTGATAGTTGCCTGAAGGCATTTTAATGTTTCTATGTGTCATAAAAACGAATCATTTATTCTTAATTCTACTCAAAACCAATTATACTGCCTTAACACATTTAAGTTACTATTTAAAAAAAACGAATTAGAAAATATTTATTGATAATTTTGCACTTGTGGTTTTTGTATTTTTTTTTTTTCCCCAAATCTTCCGCGCTGGAGACGGGAAGAAAAACTGAAATGTGAAAAGTGATGCAGAATCTTCAGCTAATTTTGCGTATGTAGAGCTGAAAGAGCGAAAAAAAGTTACTTATTGATTACTCTAAAATTTTGAAATTTTTTCGTGATACTGAGGGGGAGGGGGGAAGCACTGAAAAATGAAAGTTTAACACAATTTTCAGTTCACTTCTTATATTCTGAACCCAAAGGGGAACCGGAAGCTATTTATGGATTCATTTAATGTTTCTGAAACCATTCAGCTCCGGCGGAAACAAGAAATTCAAACAATTTGTAGGAAAAAAAAAAAAAAAAAAAAAAGTGACGTTCCGCCATGCAATGTATCACAACACTTTGGGGCTGAAAATCAACAGATAGGGGAAACGAAATTGCTAATATTAATTTTGGCTTTCAGAGTAACATTCCAACCTACGTTATGTTTCTTTCTCAAATATTGAGGAGACTCTTTGCATTCATCTCAAACATAATCCATCCTCTCTTTTTCTCTTTATTTATTATGATTTTGCAAAAAATAAAAAAAAATAAAAAAACCCTTTTAGGCTGCGATTTTGTAGAACGGAACTCCCAACAAAAAATGTGCACAGACTGTAAAACACAGCGGTATACAATCACCGATTGCACGCAGGAAATAACGATGATTCATTTGCTCTTTGCGAAATGACTACTCAAAAAATGCATCTCAAAAATAAACAAATTGTTTTAAGAACCTACCTCGTGTTCCTGATGACGGTGGGCGCTCTCTTGGTGAGCTTCAGCACTTTCAGGACGACGGGCCGCTGTGAGGAAGGTGCGGGAGGAGCTTGCGAGCAGGAAGGGGCGGGGCGGAGAACGACGTCACAACTGGGCATGACGCAACGGTGATGTCACCCAAGGACGCTGAAAGATGGAAGGCGGCGATGAGGAAGTGAAATGGAAGAATACCGCTCGAAAGAGAACAAACTTTTCAAGTCGTTTTAGACACAAAAGTTTCTTTGAGTTGTCGCCAGTGGATTTAAAGTTCCGAAAACGATGACAGTAGGAAATAAATTAGATATTTTTTAACGGTAAGGTCGTATGACGTTATTTACACACTAACCTAATTGATATCCAGAATGAAGCCAATCAAGATTTGTTTTCGCATTTCTGCACGAATTGTAAAGGGCGACTGATTTCGCTAAGACTATTTTAATGCCCGGCACACATTATTCCAAATATTTCCATTGTTTTAAAACAGAAAATAATACATTAATTTTTAAATGCAAAATATTTTTGTTATGCTACAGAATATTAGAGTTTACCTGGTGATTGTTATAGTGCAGTTAATAAACTCTTCTTTAATATACAGATTTTGTCATCTCTAGAAACAGACAGTGCTTTCTTAATTTGTTTAAATTAATATGACACAAAAAATTACTTAACTCGTTCAATAAGTAAATAAATTTTAGAGAAATAAGCATCATTCTTCCGAAAAAAAAAAAAAAAAAAATCCCTTTAAAGAAAGACATCAGATATAAACAACTTTTTTTCCTATTATTCCTTTTAATTACAGACACGAAAATAAAGGTAATTCTAAAATTACACTTGAAAATAAACCTTTTTTTTTTTCTGTTTAAAAATAAACTCGACTGAGTTTATAATTAATAAGAAAAAAACTCTAAGAATGAAATTTGCAAAAGCATATTGTATAAAACAAAATTTAGACTTGCGACATTGCAAAGAGTAAACTGTTATCACTATAAAAAAAAAAAAAAAAAAAAAAAAAAAAAAAAAAAAAAATCTCCTATCGCTTTCACCCATTTGCATTCTGGCATTGAAATAAGAATTGGCAACAGGAGTTGATATCGATAAAGAGATTTTATCTCGGAAAATGTTAGATTAGCGAGGGAATTCAACAGTTTGCGTTGAACTGCGAGGGAAAAGCAAGTTCATTTTCCTTCTGTTGTGTCTGAGTGAGGAAAATTTGATTAGGTGTATTCCGTCTAAAATAAATGTGGAAATTGCTGCCTGAAATATTAACTTGCAATTAATATTTTAACTTTTTATGTTCACATTAAAGCTAACCTTTTTACTTTTTATATTCACTTTAAATGTCACCTCTTTTAAACTTTTCATCTTCGCGTTCAAAGTTAACCTTTTTGTTATTAACTATATTAATTTTTTCCTTTGTTAAATTTCTTTTACAGACTTTTATTCAATGCACAAATCTCGGGATTGTTGTCAAATATTTCATTCAAACATTCATTTAAACATTCATTATTCAAACATTCATTTTTTCAAAGATGGTTTATTACACTTCTACAGTAGAACCTCCTCTGTAAGTCGAACTTCAAGGGAGACGCCAAATAATTCGAGTTATAGAGTTTTCGACTTGCGCGGATTTTGTAAGGAAATATTCGACTCGTAGACTTATATATATATATCGTAGACCTCTCGACTTATTTTGACTTAGAGAGGTAAAATAAATAACAATTCAAGTTACAGAGCTAATAAATATGTTTATTTGCAATTTGAAAGTTATATTACGCACTACAATAAAAAATCAAAATAATTCCGAAATAATTTCAAATGATCAAGTTGTAAAATCAAACATTGCTAATGTTCGAGATACAGAGGCCCACTTTTTTTTCTTCCGTGTTACGGAGGGAAAATATATACCAAAATGGCTTGACTCATTATTTCGCCATAGTGAGGGTTGAAATTTCGAGTCATGGAGGTTTTGGGGCTTGAAGGGAAGGGAACAACAAATTTTTTTCGAGTTTTGAAGGTTTTCGACTGAAAGAAGTTCTACTGTATAATACTACAATGTATTATTCTTCCGAATGGAAACATTTAAATGTGAAAAGGGATTTGTTCGAAGCCCCATTGTTCCAGGAGTTGAAATATTTCCAACTATTTGCGATCTTTGCCACAACTTTTCTTTTTTCCTTGGTGATATTTTCTTTTGCTGGTTTTTAGTTTAATTGATTTATAGTTTAATCACTGCGTTTTTGTCAGTTCAGTTGTTAAACTCATGCCGCCAGGATAATTTGTTATTTAAAGAACATTATTATTTGCTAAAAATAGCAGTGTCCTATCCCGATGGGGTGAAGATTCATTCACAATCACCTATCCAGTGTGAGGCGCTTTTTTTTTGCCACGCAACTTGTTATAGATAAAAACTCCTAAAGACTGTGACAGCTGCAATGGTCGAAACAAAGACAAACTTAAAAGAATAGTTTAGTCAAAACAGATACATTGGAATTTAAATTTAAATATAAGGACTTATGATTTGCTATTTTCAGGATAAATAATTACATTCCAATTTTTTTTTTTTTAGCAGCATATCATTTTGTCTCATAAAATGACTGTTCAATTGTGCAGACTCTTGCGCAGTAAAGGCTGCGATTCTGGATATTTTTTCTCCGTCCGTCTAGTGCTTTGTTTGTGAACTGCGTGTCCTAATCAAACTGACGGTGTTGCTGCGCATGCGATATATCTGTGACGCGTCCATTCCTATTTCAACATTTAAAATAATTCTGAAAAAATAACTAAACATCTCTTAAACTAGATGCACGTATTTGTTGTGATTTGGTAAAAAAAAAAAGAAGATATTTCTGTACAACAGGGTCGCAATTTATAGAATAGCAGTAATGTTTACATTACAATATAGGCAACTGGTGTGATTTTAATACTTATATATAACTATATGAATGCAAATAAAATACGATCAATCTTCTGTAGTAAATTATGTTATTTCGTTGTCTTGTTTTCTAAAAAGCACATTGTTCTGATTCGATGAAATAATTTTTTAATATTTATAAAAATTACGTTTGCTTTTACGAATGCCTTCCACCTCACCCGTGAGTTGGTGGAGAGATAGCATTGAAGCAGCCCCGGCTCATTTCGAATATTCCTTCCCGCGCCGAGGCTGCCATGAAAGTCACAAACAATTCATTCAAGAACAAAAAAAGAAAACTCCTGTCGAACTGAGAGTTTCCCCTTTCTTTCTGCTTCACCCAGTTCTGGCGGAGCACCTAATCCTGATTCGTTGCAGCTGGCGCGCGACACAGCTTTTTTCCCCACTCGAGGGAAATTTAACTTGTGTCTGTTTAAGGCAAATAATGGCGCATTCGTTATTTATTTCTAAGCGAGTTACAAACACACAGCAGCCCAAAGTGATTACATTTTTGTTGCAGTCATGCAACAAATATGTATCGGGCGCGTTATATGTTTTTCGTTTTGTTAGTAGAATAACAGCACAGCTTCCTAAAATGTTTCGAATCTTTGAGAATAATCGATTCAAAAGAAAAGAAGAAGAAAAAAAAAAAAAAAAATCTGCAAAATTATCCCAAGAGTCATTATAAAAAATGATCATGCGAAAGCCCAAATATTTTATTGATTTTTTTTTCTTGTCATCAAAGAAGCTTTCTCTGTAGCATTTAGCAAAACAGATCGGAAAATGAAATACATCACAGAAAATAGAATGTATAATAATAATTATATATTATATATACACTCAAGAGCCAAAACATTATGACCACCCCTACATTTTGCAATGAACTCGCCTGGATGACGTGGAAGGCACGTGATCAGGTGGAAGTGGTATTTAACTGGTATTAAGTGGTGGTATTAATCCATTTTCTCTATTTTAATTGTTTATTACTAATGCAATGGGCTTAAAGCTAAAGTAACTTCCCTTTCATATGCAAAGAAGGAGTTAACGGTTACCTAAAAACCAAGGAGCTCCGTCAACCTACAAATCGTCGTCGTATTAATCCATTCCAAGGCGGGTTGCGCGCCAAAGGTGGGCCAACTCGTTATTGACAGGTGGTCATAATGTTTTGTCTCTTGAGTGTATACACACACAGTGCACGCAATGTTGCATCTTCAAAATGTCAGGATCCATGAAAATTGAAATCCTTCAAGTTCGCGTTTATAGTGTTTTTCATATCCGACAGATCTTAACTGGAAATGGCGTACTTGAGTGGTTTCTCAGACGATCTTTCCGCCCGGCGGCGGATGCTGCCCACCCTTTAAACTACCGCCCACGTCATCTCGAAATTCACGTCAGCAGATATTCACATTTACAATATGAAACACTCTAAAGTATTTGTAAGCATTTGTTTTAAAAAACAAATTCTGAAATATTAAATTAGAGTTCATTTAAAGATATACACTTTATTAAGAAATGCAGTTACTTATTGCAAATTGGATCGAATGCAGGACAAAAAAATATATATAGGCAATTCTTTTTAAGAAAAGCAACATTTTTAAAGGATAATACGAACATCGCAGGTGTCGAAAAGAAGCATCAGCGTCCCGTTCGAAGATCGCCGGTGGGTGTTGGACAACTTCATGTCTGTGTGAAGGAGTTCAGTTACTCAAAATTTCGATTTCTTGCAAACTCCTTTTCTCGATGTTTCCTCGTGCTTCCGCTTCCATCCATGTTCTCCTCTCTCGGGGATGTCCGCAGCACCCCGCGTGGGGGTAGCATACTACTAAATCAAAGACATTCTGTAACTTTTTTTTTTACCGTTTCGTATCTGATCGCCAGGACCGCGACAGCGAATAGTTTATTGCTGCAGTAATAAGTTGGATAAAAAAGCACAGAAGGATAATAACTCGGTTTTATTGACTTCCTAGGTAAAGCTTAATGACAAGCATAATACGCAGAAAAATTAACTTAAGCATAACAAATAATTGAAATGAATCCCACTAACATTATAAATTAGTGAACATACCGCTGTTACCCTCGCTAGTTATACCTACCTATTTCCGCTTTTAACCACTAGAGGTCGTCAAGTGTCACGGTTGTACCAATACACACAATAGTAATTGTAATAATTGAACCAGCGAATTTAGCAAGCGTATGCTCGCTCAGAGCGCGTACTCGGCGACTAGTCTAGAAATTATAGATAATGGCAGAAAAATTAAAACGGCTTTGGCCCTTGGTACTTACTGGAGTAAACAGTATGGCCCTAAGGCTGGGAAGTTCGGGGACCCCCTGCTATAGAAAACTGAATGATTTTTTTATGGATTTTTTGGATGATTATTTTACGTACTTCTAGTGAGTTTGTAAAATAGCATACACATTTATGAAAATCTATTTAATGACATACATATTTTGATATAAATATGTACGATTCATTTTGTTATTGTAGAAACACAAGGGAAGTTGGTATATATATGTTAAATTAAGTTTTTTTTCACAAGAAAAAAAAAACACATTAAATGCACGCGAACTTACTTATACAATGCATAAATAATAATAATAATGCACTTCGTTAAATATATACAACGCTTGCGCCCGTTCATCGCAAACATATAGAGTGACGTTTATTAAACAAGAAAAACGCGTGAGAAAAAAAATAAAACTTTTATCTCAAAATATTAAAAAGTTTTTTATTTATTCACGTAAATAAAAAATATATGTGTAAAAGAGAAAACAGCATATTACTAAAACAATAATGTCAACAAGATAGGGGAGAGCCGTTTAAAAAAGCGGCACTATCCAAAAACACGAACCTATGATGTCGGCAGTTTCCTCTCTAAAATATTCCCCAAAAGTGTACCGCCCGACTCAGGCACGAGTAGAAGATATGTTTCCACACTTATTATCGCAGCACCCCCCTCCCTCCCTCCCTCCCCCGAATCGAGTCCAATTTCGCGCGTTCGAAACGGAATGAGTCAGCCGTGAATTTCAAAGAGTAGATCGGAAGAGGACAGGTAGAGGATCGGAAAAGGTATTTCGGATGAATTACATTTGACGTTAAATTCTCATTAAGAACAACTCTAAAGCAGACCAGTGATATATTTTCTTCCCTCTCTCTCTAGATTATATATATTTACACATTTCTCTCATACTTATGAAATTGCAACGTATTCACACATATATATATGAAAATATAATAATGAAATGTATATACTTATTAAGCATATATATTTAATAAAATGCAAACCCAGACATATATGTTAGAGACAGATCAATGGTGGATCTTCAGATCGACAGTGGATGCTCTCTCTCTCTCTGACTGCAGCTCGGAAGGACTGCGTATTTCTATGCAGAATCTGCTGCGAGAATTACGACTTGGTTTAACTTGGTTTTCGTGATGCCGTGCACTCGGGGGGATTGCATTTTGCATCAAGATATTCCTGTGAACTCGGCCATGAAGTTCGCTGCCAGTGAATCAACATCTTAAAGAAAACCTGATGATGACGACGCACCTCAATTTCTAATTTACTGAAACCTCATGATCAAATGATACAACTGATTCTAAAAAATATCAAAACAAAATTGATTAATATTATAATAATTAAATTTTTGTTTTTCTTAAATTTTATCCATTTCACAAAAAAAATTTCCGATATTATTTTTTTTTTACATTCATGGTGACTATTTAATTTCCAATTAAGTTAAATGAATAATAGCTATTGTGTTATGAAAAAAACAGGACCAAGAAATGTGGATGGGATTCGGGTGGACCTGCCCACCTCTCAAAACTCCTGCGACGTGAGTTCCTTTTTATTTTACATTTTTCCTGCACTGATGTCTGATTTTTGAATTTTTAATGCCTTTAAAAAAAAATTAAACAAAACTGTGGATTTTCTAAATTTGGGCTGTACTCAGCCACTCTCGGTCGTCGCCAAAGCTGCCTAGAAACGACCCTGTTCAAAAGGTTCCTCCGTGGATTGTTAGTGGGGTAAACAAAGGAATGATGCACTTTTTGAATCCACAGAGTAATAATATGATAGAGCGAACCTCTAGGTTGCCAGTTTGGGTCATCTCACGTGATCCTGTTCTGAGGAATAGGCTCCTATGCGACAATGTGACTTTTATCAATCAATAGTGACTTTTACAGTAGTCACTGTCCGCTGTCAGGTGAGACGTGGTGGCCTGTCACTTCGGTGGAGGAAAAATGAGCTTTTGTGGCGCTGCTTCGAGAAGTGTGCGAAAGGAGGGCTTTTCCACGACGGACGTCATGATTTCATTTGTTTCTTACGTGGAATGAATATTGTTATCGTGCGTAGGCAATTAATCCATGGTGCATTCCCGACATGCGGCATGTTAGATGAACGGCTCATCTGTTGATCTTTTTATTTCAACTCGCTTAAGCAATAGTCACTGTCCGCTGTCAGGTGAGACGTGGTGACCTGTCACTTCGGTGGAGGAAAAATGAGCTTTTTGTGGTGCTGCTTCGAGAAGTGTGCGAAAGGAGGGCTTTTCCACGACGGACGTCATGATTTCATTTGTTTCTTACGTGGAATGAATATTGTTATCGTGCGTAGGCAATTCATCCATGGTGCATTCCCGACATGCGGCATGTTAGATGAACGGCTCATCTGTTGATCTTTTTTATTTCAACTCGCTTAAGCAATAGTCACTGTCCGCTGTCAGGTGAGACGTGGTGGCCTGTCACTTCGGTGGAGGAAAAATGAGCTTTTGTGGCGCTGCTTCGAGAAGTGTGCGAAAGGA
This sequence comes from Caerostris darwini, assembly GCA_021605075.1. Taxonomy (NCBI): domain Eukaryota; kingdom Metazoa; phylum Arthropoda; class Arachnida; order Araneae; family Araneidae; genus Caerostris; species Caerostris darwini. The sequence continues at coordinate 67,078 of BPLQ01015080.1, read as the reverse complement.
GGGCTTTTCCACGACGGACGTCATGATTTCATTTGTTTCTTACGTGGAATGAATATTGTTATCGTGCGTAGGCAATTCATCCATGGTGCATTCCCGACATGCGGCATGTTAGATGAACGGCTCATCTGTTGATCTTTTTTATTTCAACTCGCTTAAGCAATAGTCACCGTCCGCTGTCAGGTGAGACGTGGTGACCTGTCACTTCGGTGGAGGAAAAATGAGCTTTTGTGGCGCTGCTTCGAGAAGTGTACGAAAGGAGGGCTTTTCCACGACGGACGTCATGATTTCATTTGTTTCTTACGTGGAATGAATATTGTTATCGTGCGTAGGCAATTAATCCATGGTGCATTCCCGACATGCGGCATGTTAGATGAACGGCTCATCTGTTGATCTTTTTTATTTCAACTCGCTTAAGCAATAGTCACTGTCCGCTGTCAGGTGAGACGTGGTGGCCTGTCATTTCGGTGGAGGAAAAATGAGCTTTTGTGGCGCTGCTTCGAGAAGTGTGCGAAAGGAGGGCTTTTCCACGACGGACGTCATGACAACTCATATTACTTTCGTTAATCTGTAAATTTCTAGGTACGAAAATAATACAGTTCTTTACAGCAGCGTCTCTCAAAACATCTCTTCCTCGAATTTCTCTGCTGATCAGTTCATGACCGCTGTGCTAATAGCTCCATTCACTTGCGGAAGAAGTCACTTAATTCCTTAATTTACCAAGTACTTAAAAAATGAGACAGTGATTTGTGATAAAGCTGTGTACTATGCACTGTGTAAAAGATAAATATACAGATAAAACTGTACTATAAAATACGCGACAGAATTTTTTTCATTATTTTTCTAATAGTGCGGACTAAAAAAATATCTATAAGGAATTTGAACAGATATTAAGGAACATATGTAAGGAAACCGAACAAATACCTGTGTCATTAATGGTTCCAGTTAACAAACGGCAAATAGGGGTGATGGTTAATTTGATATGCATGAAAATTATTTCAATATATAAATTATTCGATCATGAAAGAATTTGCACCTCTGTAAGTTTGAATTTGCTACATGTTTGCTTTTCTAGTGGAGAATGACCGCAGTATTCGAAAACAACAACACATTTTTTGCAGAGGGGATCTCGTTCACTTATGTATACCTTAAACAATCCGAAGGAAGAAAGAAATAAAAATACTTTTCTGTGAGATATTCTGAAGAAACTGGTCTCCATTTGCATAGGAGAAACTACGGAGAATTTCCCCATACAACTGCATGTGGTGCGCCATTTGCGAAAACAGAGACTACAAAATAACAGTGTGCTTTTTGGAAATGCTTTTGAGCAAAAATTTGATTTAGCCATTGCTGAATTCAAATTGAGTAGAGCATAATTTTTACCCATCTCGTAAAGCGTAAACCGTTATTCTAACGCTCCTGTCTGAAATTAAAAAAAATGTCAATGATATGTACGAGTTTGTGTTCGGCGCTTCACATGACGAAGGAAATTGCATTCAGGGAGTAGTTTATAATCGCACCTATTTGAAATGAATCATTGCTAACATCATTATAGATTTTAATAAAAAAAATTGTAAGATTTACGTATTTATTTCGAATTTAAATATTCGTAGAGGAAGAGTAGTTTGAAACAACGCCCATAAGCCGGGCGGGAGACGCAAAAAAGAACTGTCATTTTATGTAGGTATTCACAGATGCAGTTGAACACACTTTTAGTAAAAAAAAATTTCCAGAAATATAACTATTAAGCAGCGTAGTTTCACTGGGCGCCATTTCTTTTTTTTATCTGTGACGCCATTTTGAATTCTATTTGTTACAGTACTGCATTTTCAATTAAACTATAAAAACAAAGTGTTTGAAAAGATTGCGCAATTACCATTCCGAAAAAAAGAAGGAAAAAAAAATGCATAATTGGGAGCGTATTTTAATTTTTCGACATTTTATTTTGTCTTTTCTTAATCTACTTTTGGATAATACATTCAGAGGTGTAGCCTTTTTAAAAGAGTCGATCCTTTTAGAAAAATAGCGTTTATTTCGTTCAAAATTTTGGGAATGGATGTTGAAAGGAGTTCTTCGTGGAAGAACAGAAGAGATTGCGCTCCAAATGCATCGCTTTCTTTTGCTCGTCTCTCATACTTTGCTTTTAGTGGGGTGCACATTTCAATATAATCTAGTGAAGTCGCAGGGTTGGAGGGGCAGCTACAAGGAAAGTTGCGCAGTTCAAGTGCCCTATTGATCGCAACGCAATTCATTTATGAATTCTCAATATAAAAAAATCACATTATTAATAATTCATACCTTCATACATTCATAAAAAAGTATAAAATTTAATTCTAAATGAAATTGGGTTACAATTTGAAATTCTTTTGGCAGCTCATCGGTGACGTCTTTCAATTTCGATGAATATCGAATAGAACAAAAAACAAAACTTTTCAGTTTCCTATATTAATAGGTGGGCTGAAAGTTTCGTAGGCTGACACATAGACGGCGCTATTAGTTTTAAATCCATATGATTGTTAGTTAGCCCTAACCTTCAAAAGACACGTGTATAAATTTGACAGATGTTGCACTATTACTATGTGAGTTATAGCAATTTTAGTGTTCATCACGTGCAGTCCACTCGGCTGACTGTCGATTGGACTCCGGTGTGAAATGATGGAGCCATGTTTCATCCATTGTCACATATCAACGCAAAAATTCGGGTTTATTACGATTGAACAGCTCCAAACACTGCCTAGAATCCTCAATTCGTTGTTGTTTTGGGTCGATTGTGAGTTCTGCGCGGCATCCACTTTGAACAGAGCTTTCGCATATCCAAATATTCATCCACGATATGTCCAAAACGTTCCCTTGATATCTTTAGGGTCTCAGCTATCTCAATCAACTTCACTGGGGCTAACTAAAAATCATATGGATTTAATACTAGTAGCGCCATCTATGTGTCAGCCTATGATCTTTTCAGACCACCTGTTATGTCTGGAAACACCTCACCGCAATACTCTTCTGCAATTCCCTATCTGTGCATGTATTTTTGTCGCACGTTTGCCAACCGACGGAGGAGATGACTGTCAGTAGCATTTGAGTGTAAGAGAAAACCCAGACAACTTCTATCAGGCAGCCTGAACACACAGTTTTCATCGAATCTCCTCGGTTCTGAAAGCAGTGACTGCAGCGGTCACCCGCTAGTTAAGTTTAGTTACCTATGCAACGTACCTGTTTTCAAATGACTTTTTTCCCTTCCTCTAAGCGTTATGCATTAGGGGAGTATTTTAGGCAATCATTCCTAGTGTTTGGAAAAACGAACCAAAATGTTCTCTTTTTTTCTGTTAATCTGAAAAGGAACTTCTCTAACATCCTATGAATGATTTAAAAAAAAAATTCCTTTGCACTTTCTAACGCCAACTCATTATTACTTTTCTGTAGTGGGCTCACATTATTCCCTAAATTGGAGTGGGCAGTTATTGCCATTTATTAGTAGCTCCTATAACAGAAACTCAATTCAAGTAGTTTAATTGTCATTGCAATTCCTTCTGTTGAAATCGTCGCCGAATCTACTCATTTTTCACATCAGTGATTCCAAAGCAATCGGACGTTCGGAGCCATTACTTCCCCTTCCTCTCTCTGAGTGTCCGTTCTATATAATATGAGAATTCCGGATGGCTGGTTCGTGTCCCGGCGGTTGTGGGCTCTTGTAGCAAGCAGGAGGTGGTGATGGCACCCATTGCACTCAGAAATGAGTAGACTAGATAACGACACATGAATAGTCCTGAAGTCACCCTAATAAGTCCTCTCGGAAGGAAAATTTCCTCTTTTTTTTTTTTCCGACACTCATCAGTGGGCGGTTCGTGGCATACATCAGTGGAAAACGAAACTCACCAATAGTCAACGATAAAATTAAAAAAAAAAAAAAAAAATTACATTATTGCATTTTTATTCAGGTTCTTGGTTCGAAACTGTGGGCACTTAAAATAGAGGAATAATTTGTTTAAAATACCATTACTTGCAAATAGCTACTCGCAGAAAAGGGCGGCGTTTCATTGAAATGCAGATTTTATCTGCGATATACAATCGAAAATTAGAAACACGAACCTTTAAGATAAATGAAAACAATCTTTCTGGTTTTAAAATTATAATTATAGCGCACGATTTGAAATGCACATATTTTGATCCTTTTATTAGAGCTCCAAAAAAAACAGCAGCACGCGAAACGATTTTTTTGTTTTTTGTTTTTTATGCTATCCGAAGCTGAAAGACTGATGCGAGTCTTTTTGTTAATTTTTTAAGAGGGCATTTTGTTCTCACGTTCAATTCAAGATCGGCCCAGCAGATTATTATCAGCAACAGAATTCTTCAGGGCGCAGTAGCACGGCGGACAAAGGACTGCGTACTCGAACAGAAGTTTGCTCACTAGTGGAGATGTGTTGGGTTTGAGCAAATAGGAAAGCGAACACGAATTCCAGATGGTCATATGGGAGGGTGGCAGCTGCCTCGATGAAATGTGATGCACCCAGAGTAACGCACGCTGCATCTGCTAATTACTTGCTGTTCGAGTCGCGGTGGACCTCAAATGACAGTGGCCGATATTCGAAAACAGCAACAATAAATGTTCGAGGTCTGAGGTGGCCTAGTAACTAGTGTGTGGGGCTTTCTCAATTCAGATACGTCAGTTCGAAACCCAGCAAACAAACTCAATCGATAGTTTCTGTATAAAAACGATACATTTGAACGTTCCTCCATTGGTAGAGGATGCCAATGGTTTCCCCTGAAAGGGATTCTTTCAATTGAAGTGACACGCAAGTGAATGTAGTTACTGTCCCTAGGTAACGCTGAATCTATTATTCATTTTTCCAAATGATCTTTGGGGCCAAGTGAACCAGCCAAACTATTTCAATTCCGCTTTGGATTATGCAACAATGCACTATTGGTTGATGATTCACTATTATGAGCAAGCCATCCCTCCGGGCGAGCGACAACGACCCCTATCTTGCCAAATGTTTATAATTTTGGAGAGAATTGGTAAGGATTCACCTTTAAGCGAATAAAACAAAAACAGTTTAGCTAAATGAGAACACATTATTAAATGAACAGGAAAATCCTGGTTTCCCCCCCTCCTAAATTAAAAGAAGAAAAAAATGACGATTGAAAATTTAAAAAGTTAGAATCCTATAGACACGCGAAGTCATTAAATGCACTGAGAAATTCTTAAAAAAAATATAGAAAATGTGCTAAAAAGGTTTATTTAAGCCTAGAATATAATAATAATAATAAAGAAACGAATATATTCATTTAATATATTCAGATAAATGAAATTATAGTGACATATGAAATAAATTAAGACAGAATACGTTTTCGACAAATACCTTAGACATAAAAAAATTATGAAAATAGGGATTCCTCATTCAGTCTATTCAGCTGCGTTATTAGTGAAAAAAAATTTGATCTTCTGGTAGGCAATCAATTACAGAATGCAATATGAAAAAAATATTGAATGCAATATTCTGGAAACAAATAAATGTTTACCTTTTTTAATGAAATTGGCAATGGATAGTATTTCCTGTTGTTCAGGCCCTCATCCAAATCTGAATATCTTTCAAAACAATTAACAATTGTGTTTTTAAGTAAAATGGAACGCAAGTTGGATTGCAAGGTAGGCCTCGTCCAGAGTAGGCTCGGTAAAATGATTAAAAAATACAATAATAAAATTGCAATTGAAGAAGTGATGAAAATGAAAAGGGGAAAATATATATATGTACTCTCATTATTCTTTCAAAACGAATTTTTGTTTTCAAGTTCTACCGTTCTGATACAGAAAATAAGATTAAAGGCTCCCAATTAAATGATAAGGTAAGTTCGAAGACGCGCTTGATATTTTTAAAATTGGCCGTATCTGCTTTTTCCCCTTTTTTGATTAACAAAGATAAGAAGCTCGGTAAAAATGAAATAGATTATTTTTCTTATCAGTCTGCAAATGACAGGAAAAGATTAAAATTCTTTTGTCCTAAGTGAGTACATCTGATTGAAACATAATAAAAGAAAATTTATCAATCTAAAATGATTAATGACGACGTTTCGATTTCCAAAAAAAGGAAACAATCAGAAACATTGCGATTACAAGGTCAAAAAATTCTCTCACGAATCGTGCAGTTCACGTAAAACGGAACGCTTTTCGCGCCAACGAGGGGAGCTGCCGTCGCTCAACGTCATGAAGCACACTCTTTAAAACTTGTGAAGTTTTTGCAAATTTAAGTGAGTTTTTGCAAGTAGAAATTGCGTAGGCAAATTTCGAAATGGCCGCGTTTTAGACAAGAATATTCTACTACATCATTTATCTGAAATATTACGATGACGAGTAATTGGGCGAAAACATTCAAGCCGAAGTCACTACTGCATAGGTGTCGCTCATAGTCTGTAGACAGATATCGTCTAAGAAGACTGCAATTTACAGCTAAGCGCAATACCGACTATCACTCCGCATTAGAGACTTTTTCTCCCTTCGTGGCATCAGCAAAGAGATCCAACGGTAAACAGTGACCGCGAAGGCTGAGGTGGCATGGTTTCGCGCTCTACGCAAAATACGGCCCGTGGGCGGCAGCCATCCGGCCCGCGACAGCTAATAGCTAATCGTTGCTGTAATAAGTTGGATAAAAGAATGATAATAACTCGGTTTTATTGACTTGCTAGGTGAAGCTTAATGACAAGCATAATACGCAGAAAATTTAATGTAAGCATAACAACTAACAAATAATTGAAATGAATCCCACTAACATTATAAACTAGTGAACATCCCTCGGTAGTTATATTGGGGTAAAGAGTATCGCATACGTATGTACATCGATGTTTGGAATGTATATATCCTGAATCAAACATATGATTTTTATCCTGAAAATCTCTCAGGAATGGAAAACCCGACTGAAATGAACTGCGGGGTTATCCGCTTGTAGAAAAAAATACTAATGAGATTTATGTAATTGTGATTTTTCACTGACAATAGTTTGTAGTTAGCAAGCGTATGCTTGCTCAGAGCGCGTACTCGGCGACTGGTCTAGAAATTATAGATAATGGCAGAAAAATTAAAACGGTTTTGGCCCTTGGTACGTACTGGAGTAAACAGTATGGCCCGAAGGCTGGAAAGTTTGGAGACCCCTGCGTTATACTAATGACCCAGTTAACGTTAAGCTGCATCAAAATATTCAAGAGGCACATTTTCTGCTGAAATATATGGGAGAATGTGGGAGTATAATAATTGGGAGATTGAAATATATATTAAATAGTTCGTCCTTGCGCAAATGCAGTTTGTGACTCTTTCATCCGCTGCCTATAACACGGTAATGCGCTGCCTATAACACGGTAATGCGCTACCTATAATACAGTGCTGTAGGTAACTAGCATTACCGTGTACGCAGTGTGTGTGTGCTCTCCCGACATACTTGCGGTCGAGGACCCTTCAGGACGTGTCTTGAACATTCCACATTGCCGTGGATCACACATTTCCATTCAGTGTTTTCTTTTGCACCTAATTTCTGAAGCACTGTTCGATGATTACATTCCAACGAGCAGAATTTTCACAGACACAATTTTGCTCTTTTTTCCCTTAATTTTTGTTAATCAGTGTAGTTGATAGCTTACATCCAGATCCTACAGTTATATTTTTGAATCGGCAAAAGAAAAAGAAAAAAAAAAAAAAAAAAAAAAAAAAAAAAAACAATAACAATAACATCTGGGGGTTTGGTTTGTCGCTCATTTTGTGCACATTTAAGCTAATCAGACCGGAGCCTACAGTTTGTCTTGGGAATAAAGTATGGAATGCTAAGATAACCAATGTATGACATGGCGAGGGCCTTCGAACCGTTGCTGCATTCATGGAGGACATTGATATGTGAACTGCGATGCCACCTGAAACGAGAAGTCCTCTCGATATGGACACTGGCTGACAGGTATAAAAGTAAATAACATGTGACGTTGCGTGATTAGCTCAGTGGAGCTGCTTTCAAGAACGAGAAGAGGACACTGTTGGTGGAAGCTCGTCTACGTTCCGCTCTCGTCTTTTTTACTGCTAGGGCTTAATGATAGCGAGTTGGTGGGAAGAAAATCATTTTAAATTATAAGAAGAAAAGAAAAAAAAAAGATCCATTTTACCTTCAGAGGAATTTAGAATAACTCCCTCAAATCATATTTCAGAACTTCTTGATGTAATTAAGATGCCAATAAGAAATTTCAACTATGTCGAACAACTCTTTCAACAATGTCAGCACCCAATAACAACTGCAATTTCTAAAATTGTTTTTTCCACTTTGAAAGAAGTCATTTTTTTTAAAAGTATCGTGGAACATTTATCTGTTGCCTAACAGAACCGCTGGAGGCGCCCACTCATTGCGGATCCTTTTTTTTTTTTCACCCAATTTATTCTCTTTAGCAAACAAAAAGGCTCTCACTTATGACTTTCAAATGTATAGAAAAGTAATATGTATATATATATATACATATATTGTCCCTATAAAAGTCCACCCCTCATTCAAAGCTCGCTAAATGTCCTAGTAGGACCCCGGGGCTGCTGGACAGCGAATATAGTTTTAATGGAGATCAATATATTTATAGTTTTTCATAAAAGATAAATCATTTGATAAATAATCGAAGGTTTGGTTTGTCTTTCTACGATCGTTTTGCGCACACGAGGGCTAAACAGATCGGGACCTACACTTTAAAGTACTACTCACAAACATCCCTGCCACAGCCAGGATGCAAAAAAGTGAAGATATATAAAGGTACATGTATATATATTGGATGTGCCGACGCGCATTCTGAACAAATTTAGAGTAAATGCCAGAGCAACTATGTCGCCATTCTAGCAACTGCAAAATCAAAGTTCATACGCATCGAATTTAATGTTCTTGCATTGATAGACACAGCACAAAATAATAATGAATGGTTAAAACATTACAACAGGAAATACACGTGAGCCATGCTTTACAATTTACCGATGACGCTTCGCCTGCGGGGCTCTTCTGTAAAAAATCGTTGTGAATTATAAACAAGGCGGATGAGTTTTGCCGAAAAGAAAATTGACAAATAAGGAAAAAATGCGAGCGATTATAGAAAATGCTATGGAATAAAACTGTCGGCATTGTTGTATGCAGTGCTTTCAGAAACAAGGAGACTCGATGGCGATTGCGTCTCGGATCGATAGTGAGGCTAGGCGGAAGGAGGTTTTTTCCCATACGATCCCCCTCTCGCAAGGCTCTGCTCTCCACCATCACTAGTCGGTGGATAGGAGGTAGTCTCGTACTAAAGTACTTGGTGGACTGTACATTTGTTGCTCACTTATCCAAATAATCACTCACAATGAAAATTAAAACTACACTTTTATTACATTTCTCTTGATAGTCACTCGCGGCCATGCTATTTCACTCTTGCCGATCAGGCAGGACACTTGCACAAAGATTTTCCCCCCACGTAGGCGTCAACAGGAGGCCCACCGATGTTCTGACCTCATCTTTATAAATGGCAGGGACTGCATACCTCTAGGCATGGAGTTGTAAAAGAGTAAATGCATTTGTAAAATCATTTATTTGCATCAATAATTTTAATTAAACTAAGTCCCTTTAACTTACGCATTTAACTAGTAGAACGTGATACACATAAAGAAGTTTCCCATTGCACTTGATGTATTTTGTTATCGACAATTATCAAAAAAGAGTCTAAAAAATAATATTCTCAGAAGTGTTCATCTGAATCTCCTCAACCACTAGTGTAATTTTTTTTTCTCGCCACTTGCAGATCACATGTTTCTCACCAGATGGCACTACGAAACTTTAGTAGAAAAAAAAAACCGTACTGACAACGACATAAAATGATAGTGAACTTTTATTGCTTTCTCACCTTATCCTTTGTTCGGAGATAAGATAAGTGCACACTGTTATTACTATATGCTGACATACATGAGTAGCATTTTCGGATACATAATTTTTTTTATTTTAATAAGATTTGGTAGTATTTTTTAACAACCTACACATTAAAACATTAACTATTTCAAATAATTGTTGTGTGCAATTATTATTTCATGGATTTTTCGAATACTTTCGTCTGTTCTTTCGTATTGTTTTATGAGATCCATTTGGAAACAAAAAGAAAAAAAAAAAAAAATTGCTTTGAGCAGCGCATCTCTGAATGTTGTCCCTAATCGAACTAATTATGAAGAAATCAATATAAAATTACAATTATAAAAAAAAAAAAAAAAAAAAATTCAAACTCACTTTTTAAAATGATCTTCTTTTTAAATTGTCATAATATTTCTCAAAAATGTTGAACTTATCAGAATTATAAGACAAATGGAAAAAAAAAAAAAGAAAATCCAGTCATGAAAAAGACGAGTGTTTCTGCCCATCAGCCGCGGTGAGAGCGCAAATTAGAGCGCAGGACGCACGAAGGAGCCGCCCATTTTTATGCAGCGAAATAAGCAGCGCAAAAACAAAATCGACTTAAGAGATAAATTCAGCGGACAATGATTGCGAAGGCCAAAATTCTCATTTTTGGTGGAATTTTTTTTGTGTGTGTGTTTGACAACGACGACAAAAAAAAAAAAAAAAAAAAATAATAATAATAATAATAATAAAACCTGGCCGTGACTCGCTTTAAAGCAGTCGAAACCGGATCTTTTAATTAGAAATGCACCACTGATATGTTACAGCAACAGAGTTTTGATTTGAAAACAATTTTAAAAAATAAGAATGATATGTAATTGTAAAACAAATTTTTTTTATTTATATAGATTACGTTAAAATTCTTAAAAACAATTTTTGTCAAATGAATTTATTTTTATAATTTAATTATTTATTTCGTAAAATGTATTACTTATTTTCATTAGAAATGGATAAGCAAGCACCGTTAAATAGAGCCCGTTTGCAATTTTTGGAATTCAAATGGTTGTTACTTAAAACAGTTCCTGCTTTATAGAAAAAAATCTGATTTCAAAGAAAACATCTCGTGAAAGCTTTTTTTTGTACACTTCAAGTTTCTGCCCGATTTCATTTTTTGTTTTTATGTAGAATATAACTTTCATGGTAATGAATTATATTTTTTATGTATAAAAATCAGATTTTTTTCTAAATGAAAGTATTAGAGGAAAGAAACCAATTGAATTTATAATATATACCTTTATAATTCGTAAAATAAAAATAAATAATTTTTCCAAAATTAAGTTTATTTTATTAAAAATTATTATTATTATTATAATTATTATTATTAAATAAAATGTCTAATAAATTCTTTTTTTTAAATATGATATACAAGTTCATGAGAACATTGCTAGAGCTTGAAGGATACAAGTAAAAAAACAAAAACAAATATATATATATATATATATATATATATATATATATATATACAATGGACAAGAATTTTTTAAAAATGATAGGAAAATATTTTCATAATAATTTGTTTGAATACTGTGTTTGAAAATTTGATTTATAAAACAAGATTTTTTGAACTTGAAATTAAAGAGGCTTATGATGATCCGCAATCGTGAAATTTCATAAATTAATGTTTAAGTGTAATTATACATTATGCTTGATTTACAATTTTGCAGATTTATTCAAAACGTCATTTTGTTCTAGAATATCGATTAAAGAACTAAATGAAAGAATTTATTAATTTCATTCATCATATGAACGACTTCAATCAAAGTGCAATATATATATATATATATATATATATATGTTAAAAAGAAAGAATAGAAAATTTTAAGTAGAAATTACCATTCAAAATACTTATTATAAAAATAACTATTCAACAATAACCTTCAAAAATACTTTTAATATATAAGAATAAATTTTAAATATATATTTCAATGATTTTTGTAAAAAAAGTGTTTAAATTGCAAAATAAATAAATAAATAAAATAAAAAATCGACACAATTTAGAGTGTGTATAGAAAATTTTATACTGCTAAAATAGAATACATTTCTATTTTACTCATGAAAATTTTTGTAATTAAACATTGATGAATTAAAATTAAATGTGAATTTACTAAAATTTTTTATGACTTTCAAGACATGCGTGAATCATTATAGCATTTCTACAGAAAAGATTATTTCAAAATTAAAATAAAATGACTATGTAGGGTAGATTTTTTTTCTCTGTTTCTCTTTATGAGAAAACAATCATTTACATTTTTCAAACTTTAAATTAGATAGATGTTTGAGGACTACTCAGAACTTTTTTTCCCTCTTAGAAAAAGCATTCATTTAAAGATCTCATATGATCAAATAAGAAATCATGAAAATTATCGTTTCGCGTTGTCGTGAATAATTTTATAAAATAACATGTTAGATTTTATATAGTCAGTCGTTCAAAGAATTCAATTAAACAGTCAAAACTTTAAATAGATAAAATAGATCGCCTTAAACATAAATTCTATTTAATTTGCAAAATTACGTTGTTCATCATAATATCAATATTGAAAAAAAAAAAAAAAAAAAAAAAAAAAACCCAGTGTTATGTGAAACAGACACTTGAATCAACTGCTTTTAACGTGGCGCAATACAAACAACAGGCAGAAGAGTAGAAGGAGCATTTTCAAGGTTTTGCCCAGAAAACCTTCCCGAATAAATTATGACATCAGAAGTTGGATTGTAGGCAAGCAATTTCCGAAACAGTTAAATTGTTTTTAAATATAAAAGAAAAAAAAAAAAAAAAACAGTAATAATAATAATAATAATAATAATAGCGTGCAATTTTTCTTATCATGTGGACAATTTTCCAACAGAAAAAAAAAGTTTATGTTTATTACTCCTTCTTGGAAATATTAATAAAATAATTGCAATTTTAATATTGATATTATGACGAACAATGTGAATTTGCAACCTCAACAGATTTTCTGTTTGAAAGTGCTATTATATTTATCTAATAAAAGTTTCGATTGTTTAACTTAATTCATTGAACGACTAAATATACGAACGAATAAAAAATTTTCCCTTCCATAATAATAATAAAATAAAATAATATAAAAAATAGAAAATAAAATAAATAAATAAAAATTTAGAAAAGTATTTTAAGAGTGCCCAATGGATCCTTATCAATATCCATTACTTTTTACACCATTTTAATTTTTACTCGCAAATATGTGCTGCTCTAAAGAAGATGACGCATTTCTGTGCATCGTGTCAGAGCTAACGCAGCAACTTTGTCGAGCATAATTTTAAAATGGAACAAGTTTCGTGTGATTCCTTAAAATAGGTTCCTCAAGAAAACACGTGCCGATAGTTGATGACTTGACAGCAAACAGAAGGGAAATTCTTGGTCTTTGGTGAATCAGTGGACCTTATGTTCCACATATCTATAAACAGTCCACTGACGGAGGATGAACGGAGGCTATTGCTTTCCGAAAAGATAGAGTAACTGCCCCGCATGTGCATGTCGTATGAGGGAAACGTACGACCAGACACCCTGACATGGATGAAAGCAGTGACTGCAGCCAGTGGATTCGAAGCTGCCCGCTTGGGCACTCTTGCTATCGAATTAAGAAACGAAATAACGTAGATTCGGACCTTATATGTAGGCTATCAGTTTATTGACAAAAGTCCTCGTTTCATAACTTGAAATAAATTAGAAAACATTGAATAAGCTATTTCTGATAATTGAGGGTTTATATGTTTCTATTAAACTAGAGAAGTGCCAAAATCTGAAACTCCTGTGAAAGTATACGAAAATTAAAAATTCCGTGATTCCATAACTTTTCAAAGCGAGCTTCCGACGGAGAAGGAAGTTGACACAAAATAACTGTACCGTTAAAAAAAAAGGAAACATTTTCGAGGCCGCCGCTGAATACATTCTTCGGAGATTAATTACGCCAAATAAACAACCGGCTGTTTTTCTTGTTCCTCCACTCTACCTTTCCGTCGCATCTGTAAGGTCAAATGATGTTATGAACGTCTCCCTAGAGGTTGAAAAAAAAAAAAAAAAAATCAAGGTAGCACACGAACTTATATAACGTCCGAAGAATTTTGCAGCGGAAAAACGAAACGTGTGAAATGCTTCGCATGAAACTCACGTAGAGGCGCAAGGTCTGTGCAACAACTAAAAAAGAAAAGAGTTGGATTCGGGGTGCTGGAATGGACTAACCTTGGCGGAAATTGTTTTAATAGGCTTGCGCTAATCTAGGTACACGCCAGTTATGTAGTACTGTGGAAGTAATTAGATTCTTCAAGATTGATACATTTTTTTTCTTTCTTTGCTGTTCATATGTATTTATTCTCAAATTATTTCAGGGAATTGAGAAAATTTACGAAAAAGAATCCCCACAAAATTGCACATAACGAGTGGATTCGAAACAGTGCATGCCATCCACATTTTAAAAGGGATGACATGTTTTTAAATTTAACTCGAGTATGAAAGGGAGCTCAAAAAATTAAATAAGAATAAAATAATCTGAGCATAACTATATTGAGAAATCACTTGAAAAATTCACCAATAATAATAATAATAATAATAATTTATTTGAAAAAATTATTTCATCGTTCTGATTTTAATCATTTATTTTTTCATCGTTTTTAAACAGTTTTGATTTTTTTTAAATCGTTCTCAAATCTTAATTATAAATTAAATGAATTAAATATTCTTACTAAGATTCTTAAAATAATTCCAGAAAAAACAAATGAAATGACGAATTGAATCTATACCACCCGTACTTTTTAATAAGACAGAAAATTACTTTAGAATGAAAACCAGACCTTTTTTTTTTTCTTTGCTCTAATTTTCATGAAACAGATTTATTGCAAGTGTTTTTAAATATGAGATTCAAATTTCACATATTCATTTCGCAATTGCCAGAATAGCTTTCATCAAGGTTCTCTTGAAAATTGCCACCTGTTGATTCATGAAATGACTCTGCGAAATGCATGGAATACAAGATCGCAAAATGAGAAAGTTGGAAATGAACATTACATGTTGTCATTATTTCCAAAAGAAAACTGATGATTGCCACAATTCCAAGCACCTTCTTCGCGTATGGCTGCGACGGAAGCGAATCGCACTCCGGGCATCATCGCGCGAGTCAGTGCTGAGGATCTTTTGAGGACAGCCCAGTTTTAAGATTAGTAAATATGTATAAATTCCTAACTGTCCTTCAATAAAATCGCCATTAAGTGCATACAAATGCAACTGAATCCAGACTCCTGCTTCAGCGGTTAACAAAAGGAAAAATACAGGACTTGCCACATTTACTAGGGCGAAGGGTGGCCGGACATTGTACATCGCATCTGGGTCTTGACATATGCAGAGCAATTAATTAATGGTTAACTAGTCGCTATAATTTTTATAACGATTGAAAAGTGGCAGTGAAACATGATTGTGTGTATCACAGTGATTACTAAGCAACATTTGAGCTCCTCTCCTGTGCGTGACAGGCACTGGAGTAAAATAATTTCGAAAAAATTCATTCGTTAGCTCATGATGTGTGAAAATGAAATAAAAGGATAAAAATAAGCGACAAAATGCCTTACTTTTGCAGGAACAAATATTTAATATAAATGATAAGTTGGTTTCACAACGATAGTATTACTTGGGCAGGTACGAATTCGCTGTCCTAACTCACATCACTCGTATCAACGCATTTGCAATTTCATCACCTGTCAGTGGCTTGTTAGATTTTCTTTCTGGGAGAGTGAATCTCTACAACTCATATTTTTTATAAACTAACAAACCCCCCAACCCACTATCGGCTGACGTCGAGGGCAGATTGGAGACGCTGCAGCGCAATTGATCTGTTTCAATCAGATTCAACACGTACTCGAGAGTGAAACGAATCCTTCATGGATCCATCTCGATGCTGCAGCAATTTGGAGTGGACTCATTCGTCGATGCTTACTCACCCTTCTTTCGTCCCTATTCGGAGAGCGAGATTTAAACATTATAGCGTAGTAATAAAACAACAGGAATTCGAAAAAAAAAAGAAAATTTAAGTTGTTAGATCTTTTGGAACATTTATTATTCCTATTGTAACAAATAAAAATCAAGCACTTATTTTCGCTCTTTGAGTCGCAACATCGGAGAGAACACACGAAATGCACCACAGTGTTGTTGAAAGAACGTGGCACGCGAGGTTTAGCGGCGGAAATGGAAGGATCGATTACTTGTTGGGGGTGCAGGTCAGATAAAAGGGCTGCTCTGGAAGAAGAAGCGCGGGTTCACGGTGTTTTTCTCATCTTTTAATATCGGTCATCATCCATTTTAATTATTAAAAATTAAAATTATTCTTCAAAATGACATTTCCACCCCTCATCCGTCTTAATCATTTTGGAGAGAAAATTTATTAATACATTACAAATACCAAATATATAGAAAAATTAAAATTACGTTTATTTAGAAGAGCTAAAAACGAACCATTTTCTTTGAGAATCATCACGTGAGACTCCCCAACAGTTAAACTACAAAGTCGCTTGGGGTTCGCCCCAAATTGGCCTGTTGCGGGTCGTCCGACGGTCGCCAAGCAGTACGAAATGGCGAGCAGATTCTTCGAAAACTGTATCAGTTCGCGTCGATTTCAACACTGATTCGTGAGACGGTGAGCAGAGCACTTACTCATTGTGTAATTTTACCGGCAAAATAAATAATTATTCAACTTTCCAATTGCCTCCTCCCGTCATAAAACTGGTTGCGCTCGCTCGCGATATTGTTTATTCCTCCCTTATTAGCTCTCCCCCCGTTGTGCGATTTCCTTAGCTGCAACTGTAACTGTTTCGGCAGAAGTTGCTTGCTCGGCGGTTATTAATAGGAAATATCTTTTTTCTTTTTAATTTTTTTTATTTTTTTATTCATCCGCGTGGATGCTGTCTTTATGGTTTAAAAACTTCAAAAATACAAAGCACACGGCAACTAACACGAAACTATTTCAAAGAAATTAGCAGATATTGGAATAGATCAGAGGTCTCCAAACTTTCCAGCCTTAGGGCCGTACTGTTTACTCCAGTAAGTACCAAGGGCCGAAACTGTTTTAATTTTTCTGCCATTATCTATAATTTCTAAACTAGTCGCCAAGTACACGCTCTGAGCTAGCATACGCTTGCTAAATTAGCTTCATTCTCCAGAATGAAGTACACAAAGATTGTTTACAGATCTAAGTTTACCGAGGAGCATCTAAAATATCTTTTAATAATTGGTACAAGTAAAATTGATCCCCTATTGTCAGTGAAAAATCACAATTACACAAATCTCATTAGTATTTTTTTACAAGTGGATACCCCGCGGTTTCATTCGCGTTCATTTAGCTTTTCCGCTCCTGAGGGGTTTTCAGGATAAAAATCATACATTTGATTCAGGATATATACATTCCAAACATCGATGTACATACATATGCGGCACTCCTTACCTCAACATAACTACCGAGAGTAACCGCGGGATGTTCACTAATCTATAATGTTGGTGGGATTCATTTCAATTACTTGTTAGTTGTTATGCTTAATTTAATCTTTCTGCGTATTATGCTTGGTCATTAAGCTTTACCTAGCAAGTCAGTAAAACCAAGTTATTATCATTCTTTTATCCAACTTATTACAGCAACAATAAGCTATTCGCTGTCGGAGGGATGACACTGGCGGGCCGTAGTTTGGAGACCCCTGCACTACACAAATGTTAAATTTTCCGTATTTGTTTCGAAATATTTTATGACTATGCGCAGGCAATTCAGTTTCCGCTCGGTAGTCATTCATGATTAGTAAACACACACTGTGTGATGGATACTCGGGATGTCCCTCTCAGGCAAAAATCTGGATTAAGAGTTTTCAGAATAAACAAAGTGAAAAATGCACAGAATTTCGGCTTTTCTATCTCAGCAAACATTTCCACCGAGTGATAAGAAGTTCAAGTGGCCCGCACCATCACCAGACTTGCAGACCATTGCAGATTTTTGGTTGTGAGCTACTTTGGTGAAAGATGTCATTCGACCGGTGCCGCTCACTCGCCCTGCGGCTGTCATCATTCACTTTGAAAAAAAAAATAAAAAATATGCATACCGGGTGGGCTGAAAAGTTCGTAGGCTAGCATAGAAAAATTCTTTTTTTTTTTTGATAGAATTTGATTTTATTATTTAATATAGTTGCCTTCGAGGGCGATACAATGATTATAGCGGTCATACAATTTTTCGATACTATTTTTATAGTACGATTTGTCTTTAGCCACAAAATAGTCTTCAGTTTCGGCGATTACCTCTTCATCGGCGCGAAATTTCTGTCCAGCGAGCATCCTCTTGAGGTCTGAGAACAGGAAAAAGTCGCTTGGGGCCAGATCTGGAGAATACGGTAGATGCGGAAGCAATTCGAAACCCAATTCATGCAACTTTTGCCATCGTTTTCATTGATTTGTGTCACGGTGCATTATCTTGATGAAACAGCACTTTCTTCTTCTTCAAATGAGGCCGTTTTTAACCGATTTCGTCTTTCAAGCGCTCCAATAACGCTACGTAATAGTCGCTGTTTATGATTTTTCCCTTTTTAAGATAGTCAATGAATATTATACCATGCGTATCCCAAAATATTGATGCCATAACCTTGCCAGCCGACTTTTGCGTCTTTCCACGCTTTGGAGTCGGTTCATCACGTGCAGTCCACTCGACTGACTGTCGATTGGACTGCACGTGGTGAAATGATGGAGCCATGTTTGATCCATTGTCACATATCGACGCAAAAGTTCGGGTTTATTACGATTGAACAGCTCCAAACACACTTAGAATCATCAATTCGTTGTAGTTTTTGGTCGAGCTCGCGCGGCACCCACTTTGAACAGAGCTTTCCCATACATATCCACGATATGTCCAACACGTTCCTTTGATATCTTTAGGGTCTCAGCTATCACAATCAACTTCACTTTACGGTTATCAGAAATTATTTTGTGGACTTTTTTGATGTTTTCGTCGGTAACAGCATCTTTGGGGCGTCCACTGCGTGCATCGTCCTCGGTGCTCATTTCGCCTCGTTTAACTCACATACTAATAGTGCAACAGTTGTCAAATTTAGACACGTGTCTTTTGCCCACCTGTTATGTATATATAACATCACAATAACTATTATATGTATCTGCTTCCTCAGTAAAAATCTGTTTTCTACAGTTTTGGAATTAAATTAAATTCAAATAAGATTTTAATGGAAAAAATGAAGCAGGCACGTTCTTTCTGAAAAGTCTTTCTTTTTTTAAATTTCATTGTATGAATGGGTGCAAAGAGCGCGGCCTGAAAGGCGGACCTCGTTGAAAACTGACCGACCAAGAAAACCTTTTCCAAAAAGATTTCAAAAATTGCCTTACTGAATATATTGCATTAATTTTTTTTTTGAAAATAATTTATGGATTTTGTTGATTAATATGTAGTGTCCCGTAGAAAAAGAACTGTTTGCAGTAGCGTTGTTTGACGTCTCATTTTGAAATAAATCCTCGTTGCTATGGAATCGTCGGCTTGAGAAGCTGTGAAGATGAAAGAAGCACCCGCGTCTTGGAACGGTTAAGAACGGAGTCTTCATGCGGAAAAGAACTGTTTGTTTTATGATGACCTTGCTTGCTCTCTCGTCATGCCGTTGAGATGCTTTTACAGACTTATTGAGTTGCAATGAAACAATACTTTCAAAGACAATCAAGCGGTTTTTCTGCGATGAAAGGAGAAAAATTCGTCTTTTCGGGTGAACGTGGCCGTACCGTAAAAAAAAAACCCTAAGGGGAGGGGGACTATAGATTCGACTGTGTCTATTTGAAATCTTTAATTTATATGCATTTGAAATCTTTCTTAACACGACCTATTCCTGTAGCAACCGACACCCGTTACAGTCGAAAAAACATCTGTTTATTGAGAGATATCATCTCTTGCTGGAAATTAATAATTTTAGTGTAAAATGTTGAAGAAAATTTTTAAATTGTTTGAACAAATGGTATTTCTATTTAGTATTGATCGAATACTTCAATCCATTGAATAAATTGAGATTTAATTAGATAAATAAAAAATAATTGAAAACAAAGGAAATTAATTGATTAAGTTGCAAATTAATTCTTAGAATATATTGGAACATAGCGATTTTGTTTTAAAACTTTATAAAGATCGAAATAAAAAATAAATGTCATTGGACAAGAATCGTTATTTAAACAAACACAGGAAAACACTAAAAATAATATAAAATTGAAAAATATTATAATAGTACATCCAACACAATTCAAATCTCTTTAAAAAAAAGTGCATTCTCGAAAGCATTAAAAATCCTCCTGTTGAGTGACAATAAATGAACTGCTGATTGGATCTGCGTGCAAATTTAAAAAAAATTATAATTTCAAGGTTCAATTCTCCAGTGTCAGTGTTTCATGAGGCAGCTAGTAGAGAAACCTAACCTTTAACTCTAAATCAAATGAACGGTTCATTTCGTTGTGATATGTAAAAATTAGGTTATGTACTATTCAACTGATTTTAACCATTAAAGCTAATGCATATTGACGGTTCATTTTAATATTGCTTTGTGAAGTATGAACATGAATACGAATGAAGCAAAGGATATGCCTGTTCGGTGAGCTACTAGGAGTCGATTCATTATCTGCATGCATTAACTGCTTTTTGTGTGTAGGAAATAAAAAGTCAATAAATATGTCTAAAAGAATTAAGTAATGCACGAAATGCATAAGAAAGACAAGCCTAGTAATTGCATAAAAGAACTCCACACCTTTTTCGAGTTCTGCGCATGCCCGTCGCCGTCAGCAGAGAGGAGGGGAAACACGAAATGAATCCTCGTTTTTCGAATACGACACCCTTTCAGAGCAATCGTTCTGGTCGGAATTTATTTTTATCTTAACAAGAGACTTTTATTTTTAATGCATTCAAATGTTCCTTTTCTTTTTTAATTATTATTAAAGTGAATTTCGTGTATCGCTCTATTTTTTTAAAATAATTCTTTTTAAGTTTTCCCACTTTCCTGCATAAAGATCAAAATATGTTCATGTCTTCTGAGCTCGATAATTGGGAGTTTCCATTGCAATCAATCCTGAATTCAAGGTCACCCCGCTTTCAGGAAAAGAGAAAATCACTATCCCGGTTTAAAAGAGAAAATCCGTCTGAAGGAATTATTTCATTCCGATAAAACATAAGTAGTGAATATATTTCACGCGTACGAGCACCCGCAGAATTAGTTTGGGTTAAAAAAGAAAATTGAGCTTACCATCTTGTAAACAAACATGAAAATGAATTTTTTAAACTTTTATATGATAATTAATAATAGAGTTTTCAATAGAGTTCATAGGATAGGTAAGTAGATGTTGCCAAGCAATTAGTAACATTTCCAGAAATGTAAAACGGTTAGATTTCAAAGCCACAAAATCAGTTCAAATTACTTTCTTCGTTCATTTCAAATAATGCTATCGAAGCTGTATTATAATCTCGGCAAATGTAAAAATTTTCAACTAAACTTCAATTTAAGTGGAAATCATTGCACTAAGCCATCCCCATTATCCGATTCACACGAGAAAAGCGAGCTCTGCAGTGCATATCTTTTTTTTTTCTTCCCTGAGTTTAGGTTACAGCACCAATACCAATGCTAATTGCATTTAAAACAAATACATATTTAATGCAGAAACATCATGCCGCCGTTTTATATACGGTTTTGGCAAGTGCCCAATGAATCAATGATTATCATTGGTCAATCTGACCACGCCACGTGCACTAACTGACCAACCAAATGATAAAACTATTTGAAAATGAAAGGTTTAAAATAATAAATCGTCGTTAACCAATCAATAGGCAATGTCTTCATAGAAAGGCACGAGTAAATAAAGATATATATATATATTAGATAAAACAATTCATAATCATTTTAGCGTTAGGAAGTTTTTTGTGAGGATCATTCTATACAGCAAATGCTTACCACCAATGAAAACTATCATGTCGTGTTTCTGAATAAATACCCCGCCTCTAAAGAAAGACTTGTTAAAAACTTACTGCCTAACTGTATGATAGACTTACAGTTAGGCAGTAAGTTATAGTTGGGATAAAAATGAATTTTTATTAAGTAAAAAAAAGAAGAAAAAATTACAGAAATCGAGATGATGGTGTAATCCCAATGAATCATAATTCCAGCATATTTGCGAAATAAGCAATTGAAAAATTCACGCGTCATTCATTCCTATTGGGATGCTTAACACTGAGGAAAAAAGACCTCGGTCTGTAGTTTCTGTCCTTATTTATTTATTTAAAAGCGACTTATACTAAAATTATCATCATTTATTTCGAAATTTTTTTCGAATTAAAATTATCCAATCGACTGATATATATATATATATATATATATCAGTCGATTGCGTAAAAGTTCTGTCTATTGTTCTAAATCGGCAGTACTATGAGGCAATTCTCATATTCCGCAGAAATTATCTTAAGCTTTCTTGAAATGGAACACCTTAGGAAACAAACCACTGCAAAGCGACACGAACTTTCCCTCAAGAGTTTGATTTTAAAAAGTGGCAACATGTTGCATCGTTCTGAATCTCTATTTTGCAGGTTTATTTAATATATATATATATATATATATATATATATATATATATATATATATATATATATATATATATATATATATATATATATAATAATGCATGAATATTTTTTTTCGAACTAATGAAAACACGCACTCACCTCTCCAGCAAACGATTCCCGCAGAAAGCGTTGAAAAAAGAATGAAACAGTAGATAGCAGCGTTCAAGATAACATTGTTTTCCTGTCGAACGATAAATATTATCGGCTGCCTCTCGCTGCAGCCCAGAGAGAGAGAGAGAGAGTTCTCGTTCAACCCGGAGGGAGAGTTTTTCTTCCAGTTGACCTTTTCTTTTCCCATTGGCTCGCACAAAAGACTCTCGACGCGCGCCTGTCACTTTCTGCCCTCGCGGCGTTCGAAAGAGTGTTACAGCGAAGAGATCAAATAAGTGGGTCTGAAATTCATTGAGACGAAAAAAATAATTAACACTCATTACTTGATGGGGGAAAAATTTAAATATTAATTAATTTTAAATTTAAATAGACACATCTATTTAACCGTTTGAAAAACAATAATAATTAATGTTAAATAGCATTAAATAGTGCAACTTTCTAGTGTCACAACTAAATAGTGTCACTTTCTGCCCTCACGGCGTTCGAAAGAGTATTACAGCGAAGAAATCACATAAGTGGGTCTGGAATTCATGGAGACGAAAAAAATAATTAACACTCATTATTTGATGGGGAAAAAATATAAATATTAAATAAATTAAATAGTGCAACTTTCTAGTGTCCAAAATAAATAGTGTCACTTTCTGCCTTTGCGGCGTTCTAAAGAGTGTTACAGCCAAGATATCACATAAGTGGGTCTGGAATTCATTGAGAGGAAAAAAATAATTAACACTCATTATTTGATGGGAGAAAAATATAAATATTAATTAATTTTAAATTTAAATAGACACATCTATTTAACCGTTTGAAAAAATATAATTATTAATGTTAATTAGCATTAAATAGTGCAACTTTCTAGTGTCACAACGAAATAGTGTCACTTTCTGCTCTCGTGGTGTTCGAAACAGTGTTACAGTGAAGAGATCACATAAGTGGGTTTCGAATTCATTGAGAGGAAAAAAATAATTAACACTCATTATTTGATGGGGGAAAAAAATATAAATATTAATTAATTTTAAATTTAAATCGACACATCTATTTAACCGTATGAGAAACAATACTTATTAATGTTAATTAGCATAAAATAGTGCAACTTTCTAATGTCACAACTAAATAGTGTCACTTTCTGCTCTCGCGGCGTTCGAAAGAGTGTTACAGCGAAGAGATCACATAAATGGGTCTGGAATTCATTGAGACGAAAGAAATAATTACACACATTATTTGATGGGGAAAAAATATAAATTTTAAATAATTTTTAATTTAAATAGACACATCTATTTAACCGTATGAAAAACAAAAATTACTAATGTTAATTAGCATTAAAAAGTGTAACTTTCTATTGTCACAACTAAATAGTGTCACTTTCTGCCCTCGCGGCGTTCTAAAGACTGTTACAGCGAAGAGATCACATAAGTGGGTCTGAAATTCATTGAGAAGAAAAAAATAATTAACACTCATTATTTGATGGGGAAAAAATATAAATATTAATTAATTTTAAATTTAAATAGACACATCTATTTAACCGTTCGAAAAACAATAATTATTAATGTTAAATAGCATTAAATAGTGCAACTTTATAGTGTCACAACTAAATAGTGTCACTTTCTGCCCTCCCGGCGTTCGAAAGAGTGTTACAGCGAAGAGATCTCATAAGTGGGTCTGAAATTCATTGAGACGAAAAAAATAATTAACACTCATTATTTGATGGGGAAAAATATAAATATTAATTAATTTCAAATTTAAATAGACACACATATTTTACCGTTCGAAAAACAATAATTATTAACGTTAATTAGCATTAAATAGTGCAACTTTCTAGTGTCACAAATAAATAGTGTCACTCTCTGCTCTCGCGGCGTTCGAAAGAGTGTTACAGCGAAGAGATCACATAAGTGGGTCTGGAATTCTTTGAGACGAAAAAAATAATTAACACTAATTATTTGATGCTGGAAAAAATATAAATATTAATTCATTTTAAATTTAAATAGACACATCTATTTAACCGCATGAAAAACAATATTTATTAATGTTAATTAGCATTAAATAGTGCAACTTTCTAGTGTCACAACCAAATAGTGTCACTTTCTCTCACTCGCGGCGTTCTAAAGACTGTTACAGCGAAGAGATCACATAAATGGGTCTGGAATTCATTAAACGAAAAAAATAATTAACACTCATTATTTGATAGGGAAAAAATATAAATTTTAAATAATTTTAAATTTAAATAGACACATCTATTTAACCGTTTGAAAAACAATAATTATTAATGCTAATTAGCATTAAATAGTGCAACTTTCTATTGTCACAACTGAATAGTGTCACTTTCTGCCCTCGGGGCGTTCGAAAGAGTGTTACAGCGAAGAGATCACTTAAGTGGGTCTGGAATTCATTGAGACGAAAATATAATTAACACTCATTATTTGATATGGTAAAAAATATATATATTAATTAATTTTAAAGTTAAATAGACCCATCTATTTAACCGTATGAAACACAATACTTATTAATGCTAATTAGCATTAAATAGTGCAACTTTCTAGTGTCAAAACTGAATAGTGTCACTTTCTGCCCTCACGGTGTTCGATACAGTGTTACAGCGAAGAGATGAAATAAGTGAGTCTGGAATCATTGAGACGAAAAAAATAATTAACACTCATTATTTGATGAGGAAAAAATATAAATATGAATTAATTTTAAATTTAAATAGACACATCTATTTAACCGTTTGAAAAACAATAATTATTAATGCTAATTAGCATTAAATAGTGCAACTAAATAGTGTCACTTTCTGCCCTCGGGGCGTTCGAAAGAGTGTTATAGCGAAGACATCACTTAAGTGGGTCTGGAATTCATTGAGACGAAAAAAATAATTAACACTCATTATTTGATATGGGAAAAAATATATATATTAATTAATTTTAAAGTTAAATAGACACATCTATTTAACCGTATGAAACACAATACTTATTAATGTTAATTAGCATTAAATAGTGCAACTTTCTAGTGTCACAAATAAATAGTGTCACTTTCTGCCTTCGCGGCGTTCGAAAGAGTGTTACAGCGAAGAGATCACGTAAGTGGGTCTTGAATTCATTGAGACGAAAAAAATATTTAACACTCAATATTTGATGGCGGGAAAAATATAAATATTAATAAATTTTAAATTTAAATAGACACATCTATTTAACCGCATGAAAAACAATATTTATTAATGTTAATTAGCATTTAATAGTGCAACTTTCTAGTGTCACAACTAAATAGTGTCACTTTCTCTCACTCGCGGCGTTCGAAAAAGTGTTACAGCGAAGAGATCACATAAATGGGTCTGGAATTCATTGAGACGAAAAAAATAATTAACACTCATTATTTGATAGGGAAAAAATATAAATTTTAAATAATTTTAAATTTAAATAGACACATGTATTTAATCGTATGAAATGCAATAATTACTCATGGTAATTAGCATTAAAAAGTGTAACTTTCTATCGTCACAACTAAATAGTGACACTTTCTGCCCTCGCGGCGTTCTAAAGACTGTTACAGCGAAGAGATCACATAAGTGGGTCTGAAATTCATTGAGACGAAAAAAATAATTAACACTCATTATTTGATATGGGGAAAAAATATAAATTTTAATTAATTTTAAATAGACACATCTATTTAACCACATGAAAAACAATATTTATTAATGTTAATTAGCATTAAATAGTGCAACTTTCTAGTGTCACAACTGAATAATGTCACTTTCTGCCCTCGCGGTGTTCGATACAGTTTTACAGCGAAGAGATGAAATAAGTGAGTCTGGAATCATTGAGACGAAAAAATAATTAACACTCATTATTTGATGAGGAAAAAATATAAATATTAATTAATTTTAAATTTAAATAGACACATCTATTTAACCGTTTGAAAAACAATAATTATTAATGCTAATTAGCATTAAATAGTGCAACTAAATAGTGTCACTTTCTGCCCTCGGGGCATTCGAAAGAGTGTTATAGCGAAGAGATCACTTAAGTGGGTCTGGAATTCATTGAGACGAAAAAATAATTAACACTCATTATTTGATATGGGAAAAAATATATATATATTAATTAATTTTAAAGTTAAATAGACACATCTATTTAACCGTATGAAACACAATACTTATTAATGTTAATTAGCATTAAATAGTGCAACTTTCTAGTGTCACAAATAAATAGTGTCACTTTCTGCCTTCGCGGCGTTCGAAAGAGTGTTACAGCGAAGAGATCACGTAAGTGGGTCTTGAATTCATTGAGACGAAAAATATATTTAACACTCAATATTTGATGGCGGGAAAAATATAAATATTAATAAATTTTAAATTTAAATAGACACATCTATTTAACCGCATGAAAAACAATATTTATTAATGTTAATTAGCATTAAATAGTGCAACTTTCTAGTGTCACAACTAAATAGTGTCACTTTCTCTCACTCGCAGCGTTCGAAAGAGTGTTACAGCGAAGAGATCACATAAATGGGTCTGGAATTTATTGAGACGAAAAAAATAATTAACACTCATTATTTGATAGGGAAAAAATATAAATTTTAAATTTAAATAGACACATGTATTTAATCGTATGAAATGCAATAATTACTAATGGTAATTAGCATTAAAAAGTGTAACTTTCTATCGTCACAACTAAATAGTGTCACTTTCTGCCCTCGCGGCGTTCTAAAGACAGTTACAGCGAAGAGATCACATAAGTGGGTCTGAAATTCATTGAGACGAAAAAAATAATTAACACTCATTATTTGATATGGGGAAAAAATATAAATATTAATTAATTTTAAATAGACACATCTATTTAACCACATGAAAAACAATATTTATTAATGTTAATTAGCATTAAATAGTGCAACTTTCTAGTGTCAAAACTGAATAGTGTCACTTTCTGCCCTCGCGGCGTTCGAAAGAGTGTTACAGCGAAGAGATCACTTAAGTGGGTTTGGAATTCATTGAGACGAAAAAATAATTAACACTCATTATTTGATATGGGAAAAAATATATATATTAATTAATTTTAAAGATAAATAGACACATCTATTTAACCGTATGAAACACAATACTTATTAATGTTAATTAGCATTAAATAGTGCAACTTTCTAGTGTCACAAATAAATAGTGTCACTTTCTGCCTTCGCGGCGTTCTAAAGAGTGTTACAGCGAAGAGATCAAATAAGTGTGTCTGGAATTCATTTAGACGCAAAAAATAATTAACACTCATTATTTGATGGGGAAACAAATACAAATATTAATTAATTTTAAACTTAAATAGACACATGTATTTAATCGTATGAAATGCAATAATTACTAATGTTAATTAGCATTAAAAAGTGTAACTTTCTATTGTCACAACTAAATAGTGTCACTTTCTGCCCTCGCGGCGTTCTAAAGACTGTTACAGCGAAGAGATCACATAAGTGGGTCTGAAATTCATTGAGACGAAAAAAATAATTAACACTCATTATTTGATATGGGGAAAAAATATAAATATTAATTAATTTTAAATCGACACATCTATTTAACCACATGAAAAACAATATTTATTAATGTTAATTAGCATTAAATAGTGCAACTTTCTAGTGTCACAAATAAATAGTGTCACTTTCTGCCCTCGCGGCGTTCGAAAGAGTATTACAGCGAAGAGATCACATAAGTGGGTCTGGAATTCATGGAGACGAAAAAAATAATTAACACTCATTATTTGATGGGGAAAAAATATAAATATTAATTAAATTAAATAGTGCAACTTTCTAGTGTCCAAAATAAATAGTGTCACTTTCTGCATTTGCGGCGTTCTAAAGAGTGTTACAGCCAAGAGATCACATAAGTGGGTCTGAAATTCATTGAGACAAAAAATATAATTAACACTCATTATTTGATGGGGAGAAATATAAATATTAATTCATTTCAAATTTAAATAGACACACATATTTTACCGTTCGAAAAACAATAATTATTAACGTTAATTAGCATTAAATAGTGCAACTTTCTAGTGTCACAAATATATAGTGTCACTCTCTGCTCTCGCGGCGTTCGAAAGAGTGTTACAGCGAAGAGATCACATAAATGGGTCTGGAATTCATTAAACGAAAAAAATAATTAACACTCAATATTTGATAGGGAAAAAATATAAATTTTAAATAATTTTAAATTTAAATAGACACATCTATTTAACCGTTTGAAAAACAATAATTATTAATGCTAATTAGCATTAAATAGTGCAACTTTCTAGTGTCACAACTGAATAGTGTCACTTTCTGCCCTCGGGGCGTTCGAAAGAGTATTACAGCGAAGAGATCACTTAAGTGGGTCTGGAATACATTGAGACGAAAATATAATTAACACTCATTATTTGATATGGGAAAAAATATATATATTAATTATATTTAAAGTTAAATAGACACATCTATTTAACCGTATGAAACACAATACTTATTAATGCTAATTAGCATTAAATAGTGCAACTTTCTAGTGTCACAACTGAATAGTGTCACTTTCTGCCCTCGCGGTGTTCGATGCAGTGTTACAGCGAAGAGATGAAATAAGTGAGTCTGGAATCATTGAGACGAAAAAAATAATTAACACTCATTATTTGATGGAAGAAAAATATAAATATTAATTAATTTTAAATTTAAATAGACACATCTATTTAACCGTTTGAAAAACAATAATTATTAATGCTAATTAGCATTAAATAGTGCAACTTTCTAGTGTCACAACTGAATAGTGTCACTTTCTGCCCTCGGGGCGTTCGAAAGAGTGTTACAGCGAAGAGATCACTTAAGTGGGTCTGGAATACATTGAGACGAAAATATAATTAACACTCATTATTTGATATGGGAAAAAAATATATATATTAATTAATTTTAAAGTTAAATAGACACATCTATTTAACCGTATGAAACACAATACTTATTAATGCTAATTAGCATTAAATAGTGCAACTTTCTAGTGTCACAACTGAATAGTGTCACTTTCTGCCCTCGCGGTGTTCGATACAGTGTTACAGCGAATAGATGAAATAAGTGAGTCTGGAATCATTGAGACGAAAAAAATAATTAACACCCATTATTTGATGAGGAAAAAATATAAATATTAATTAATTTTAAATTTAAATAGACACATCTATTTAACCGTTTGAAAAACAATAATTATTAATGCTAATTAGCATTAAATAGTGCAACTTTCTAGTGTCACAACTGAATAGTGTCACTTTCTGCCCTCGCGGTGTTCGATACAGTGTTACAGCGAAGAGATGAAATAAGTGAGTCTGGAATCATTGAGACGAAAAAAATAATTAACACTCATTATTTGATGGGAGAAAAATATAAATATGAATTAATTTTAAATTTAAATAGACACATCTATTTAACCGTTTGAAAAACAATAATTATTAATGCTAATTAGCATTAAATAGTGCAACTAAATAGTGTCACTTTCTGCCCTCGGGGCGTTCGAAAGAGTGTTATAGCGAAGAGATCACTTAAGTGGGTCTGGAATTCATTGAGACGAAAAAATAATTAACACTCATTATTTGATATGGGAAAAAATATATATATTAATTAATTTTAAAGTTAAATAGACACATCTATTTAACCGTATGAAACACAATACTTATTAATGTTAATTAGCATTAAATAGTGCAACTTTCTAGTGTCACAAATAAATAGTGTCACTTTCTGCCTTCGCGGCGTTCGAAAGAGTGTTACAGCGAAGAGATCACGTAAGTGGGTCTTGAATTCATTGAGACGAAAAAAATAATTAACACTCATTATTTGATATGGGGAAAAAATATAAATATTAATTAATTTTAAATTTAAATAGACACATCTATTTAACCACATGAAAAACAATATTTATTAATGTTAATTAGCATTAAATAGTGCAACTTTCTAGTGTCACAAATAAATAGTGTCACTTTCTGCCCTCGCGGCGTTCTAAAGAGTCTTACAGCGAAGAGATCACTTAAGTGGGTCTGGAATTCATTGAGACGAAAATATAATTAACACTCATTATTTGATATGGGAAAAAATATATATATTAATTAATTTTAAAGTTAAATAGACACATCTATTTAACCGTATGAAACACAATACTTATTAATGCTAATTAGCATTAAATAGTGCAAATTTCTAGTGTCACAACTGAATAGTGTCACTTTCTGCCCTCGCGGTGTTCGATACAGTGTTACAGCGAAGAGATGAAATAAGTGAGTCTGGAATCATTGAGACGAAAAAAATAATTAATACTCATTATTTGATGAGGAAAAAATATAAATATTAATTAATTTTAAATTTAAATAGACACATCTATTTAACCGTTTGAAAAACAATAATTATTAATGCTAATTAGCATTAAATAGTGCAACTTTCTAGTGTCACAACTGAATAGTGTCACTTTCTGCCCTCGCGGTGTTCGATACAGTGTTACAGCGAAGAGATGAAATAAGTGAGTCTGGAATCATTGAGACGAAAAAAATAATTAACACTCATTATTTGATGGGAGAAAAATATAAATATGAATTAATTTTAAATTTAAATAGACACATCTATTTAACCGTTTGAAAATCAATAATTATTAATGCTAATTAGCATTAAATAGTGCAACTTTCTAGTGTCACTTTCTGCCCTCGGGGCTTTCGAAAGAGTGTTATAGCGAAGAGATCACTTAAGTGGGTTTGGAATTCATTGAGACGAAAAAATAATTAACACTCATTATTTGATATGGGAAAAAATATATATATTAATTAATTTTAAAGTTAAATAGACACATCTATTTAACCGTATGAAAACAATAATTATTAATGTTAAATAGCATTAAATAGTGCAACTTTCTAGTGTCACAAATAAATAGTGTCACTTTCTGCCTTCGCGGCGTTCGAAAGAGTGTTACAGCGAAGAGATCACGTAAGTGGGTCTGGAATTCATTGAGACGAAAAAAATAATTAACACTCATTATTTGATGGGAGAAAAATATAAATATTAACTAATTTTAAATTTAAATAGACACATCTATTTAAGTGTAAAAAAACAATAATTATTAATGTTAATTAGCATTAAATAGTGCAATTTCTAGTGTCACAACTAAATAGTGTCACTTTCTGCCCTCGCGGCGTTCGAAAGAGTGTTACAGCGAAGAGATCACATAAGTGGGTCTGAAATTCATTGAGACGAAAAAAATAATTAACACCCATTATTTGATGAAAAAATATAAATATTACTTAATTTTAAATTTAAATAGACACATCTATTTAATCGTTTGAAAAACAATAATTTTTTATGTTAAATAGCATTAAATAGTGCAACTTTCTAGTGTCACAACTGAATAGTGTCACTTTCTGCCCTCGCGGTGTTCGATACAGTGTTACAGCGAAGAGATGAAATATGTGAGTCTGGAATCATTGAGACGAAAAAAATAATTAACACTCATTATTTGATGGGAGAAAAATATAAATATTAATTAATTTTAAATTTAAATAGAGACATCTATTTATGTGTTTGAAACACAATAATTATTAATGTTAATTAGCATTAAATAGTGCAACTTTCTAGTGTCACAACAATATAGTGTCACTTTCTGCCCTCGCGGCGTTCGAAAGTGTGTTACAGCGAAGGGATCACATAAGTGGGTCTGGAATTCATTGAGACGAAAAAATAATTAACACTCATTATTTGATGGGGGAAAAAATATAAATATTAATTAATTTTAAATTTAAATAGAGACATCTATTTAACCGTTTGAAAAACAATAATTATTATTGTTAATTAGTGTTAAATAATGCAACTCCAAAAAGATTCAGCTAATAGATTTACAATGATGAAAAATCAGCTAACATCAGTTGTTAGCATATAGTTACATAGAATATAGTTAAAAATAGAAACAATTATTAAAAATAAATATATGTGTTACCATCATCAAAGCATTCTTTTATGATCATAAAAGTTAATTGATAAAAAAAGTTTAATTTTGTCATTAAGTGCTATAGTTTCAAAAAAAAAAAAAAAATTTGAAATAAGTACTAGACCTGGAATAAATAAGATGAAAAATTATTCAGGATTAAATGGTGACAAGAAAACAATTTGCATTAATTTTAAAATTAAAAAAAAATTTTAATATTAAATTTAAATAACAACATTATTCTAGACAAAAATTACAAACATACTTAAATTTTCATATCATTCGTCACATTCATTATTAATTAGAAAATTTCAAAAATTCAATATACAAGAAAAACAATTTCTAAAGCACATCAAATAGTTCTTATTTTTTAATATAGTACGTCAACATACAATATTAAAATTAATTACATTGAGTAAACTGTTAAAATTGAAAAATTCAATAAAAACACTACGAAAAAACCAAATAGCATAATTCTGCAAGTCAGTAATTTAGTAGAAATTGTTAATAGCATTGAATTATAGAAATCTGGATGCACATTAAACTGTTCTTATCTTTTTTATATTAAAATATTTTTTAAATATGAGAAAAACAGTATTATCTATTTTTATTATTATCCTAATAATATAATTATTGCGCAATACTTTTTGGATGCAAAACGATAATAGTATCAGCTCATTAAATAACCAGCTGATATCGGAGATAGCCCGTGATTAATTATAGCATATGCTTGATAATGTAAAGAAAGATTGCATTTGGATTAGATTTATGTGTGCAATTTTACTGCATCTACTCCCTGATCCATAAAAAAACTTTGTCATTTCACTAACTTTATGCAAACTGCAATAGAGAGTCCTGCTCTTAATAAGCATATATTAATTCAATTAACAAGACACGTCATATTGATTCAATGAAAGAATGATAAAAGATTTCATCCTCTCATAAAAGATCATAATCATCCAATTCCACAAATTCAAAACCTTTTCCCAGATGCTTTGTCTACAACGACACTCACGCTTCACGGAGGTTCGAAATGCACAGAAGCTTTCACGAAGATCGTCGGCGGCGACAGCCTCCAACGTCTTTTCTTTTTAAGTCGTCCCATTTCTTCTCCTGAAACAGTTTTTAAAGTTGTGACCTTGGAGAGCGACTTTATCAGCAGGATCATAATCATCCAATTTCACAAATGCAAATGTCTTCGTCCAGGTTGATACCCGAGTTTCGGCTTCACCTGAATCTTCACAAGGTGCAGCGCGTTTTGAGGTAGTCTCGCGACCGCCGATTTCATTGGAACTTGGGCATCGTCGACCAACTTAGTGGGTTTGCTTGTAGGTGATGTAGCTAAATTTTGGGATTCGCTATTTCCAGCAACTGGCATTAAAATAATTAGTTAGTCAGTCAATTAGTTAATTAGTCATCTATCTCACCCCATTTCCTAAAATTAAAAAAAATAAATATTTAATTAAACTACAAGTAATAGCGTGATACTTTCAATATCCAAATACGTCATTCGCCCAACAAATATCTAAGGATTTAGAGAGATATTTGTTGGGCGAATGACGTATTTGGATAGAGTCCGCAGGATATCTAGATTCTTATTGTTGTAGAAAGTAAGACAAAATGGTGAAGAAGATTTCTTCATTTTGTGACAGATGCTACTCCCCACCTTGTATATAATGTTCGCAGCGAAATTTTAAAGAAAATGCAATCGTACAAAACAAGCATCGACAAAAAACAGGCACCGAATATGATATTTTAATGACGACTTACTAACAAACACTTTTAGCTAATTGCAAAATGCTTGTAAGCTAAAAATTATACTCAACATTGGATGATATATTATCGCACAAGTAATTTCCGCTTTACAAGAACATTAGATTTCATCAACAATTCTGTTATTTGAAATCATGCTACACGAAAATAAAAAAAATAGAAATAATAATAATAATACTAAATAAATCAATAAAAAAATTTGCTTTCCAAATACCTAAAATGCAAATAATATTGTTTAAATCAAGACAAATATGCTCATTAAAACAACATTTGATCAAGAATACCACATTTTTTTTTCTCCATCGTCATGCGACTCACATCCACATTATTGGTTTCAGTGGGGCGGTGTCGAAGGTTGCAAATCAATTCTTCCAAAAGGAATTGAAACGGGCAATAAAAATACATACCCGAAGTATAATATATATGCATGTACATGCCGGTATGGGCATGTATATATTATACATGCCCATACCGTCATATAGAATACAGTAAAGAGAAAGCACTCTGCGAAGAAACAAAAATCCACACTGAAATTCTCTACACATCGAAATACAAACATAAAGTAACGATCGTGTGCGGGGATTCCCAAAGCAATAAAAGGGAATTCTCCCTCAGTGGAACGAGAGGCCACGCACCTTTAACCACGTGTTATCCTATGACTGTCTTTTTCCTTCATTTGCTTGCTTTTATCGAAACGGGATGTGCATTCAATGCAGCATTAGCATGGACATAGCTTTTGTTTTTTTGAATGAAAATAATGTGCTTATATTAAAGTTAGGTTATTCATCCCTGCAGAGAGAAAACGCATCTTTTTCAAATAGTACTTGTGGTGTCCAGAAGCGCGCTTCTCCCTTTCGGAGATCAATTTCTTTCTCACTGAATTCGATTCGTTTCCAAAGTATTTATTATTTTTTGCTTTCCTCTTCACCCGCAAAACAAAGAAATATTGTTTTGGGAAGGGCGATTTTTCGTTTCCTTGACCACTTTCTTCTTGTTGCTTTAAAAAAAAAATTTTTTTCCCTTCATTTTCTTTTCTTCAAATGCTTTTTTTTTTTTTTTTAATAAAATAGTTTCAAATTCTATTTTTTTTAAATTTATTTATTTAATCTGTTTTCTTTTTTCAGTTTTGAACGATAACTGATGAACATAATTCATTGCCTGCATATGACTGATTGATACTTTTCTTTCTTTGTTTATTTAAGATCGCTGTTAAGCGTTTTGTTCTCACATTCAATTCTAAATTTTATAGGCAAGCTGTATATCGGCACGGCCGATTAATTTTATTGATTATGTTTTAGAGAAAAATAACAACAACTTATGATATATGCTACGAGGGCAATTGGTTTTGTGTTTCTTTTTTCTTTGACCAGATAAGTAAATTCCCTTTTATAATTTGCTGAAATCTCCTACACATTTCAAGTATAATTTTTCTCCTGTTGTTCATCGGAGTGAAAGTTGCAGTGTAGATCTTATCCCAGAACGAGCGCGTGATCTACTATTGGAGGCCATCAGCAGTCTGCCAACATGTATGAGCCTACGGGAAAATTTCTCCATTTCGAATCTGAAAAAAACCCCTCTCAGTACCAGTTGTCCTTTCGTAAATATTTCGATGCGTGAGTGAAAAAAACGACATCAGGCCAACCGGTACCCATGCAAACTGCAGAAACCGGCTTGATGTGCGGTACTCTGAACTTATGACTTCAAGTCTGTACACAGCTTAAGAGACTTGGACTGTATTTTACCACCTCCTACCAATTCTGTAAAAAGGCCATGATGTACAAAATGTAGTGCGCTATTTATAAGCATTTCGGATGAATATGGCAACTTCGTTTATCCTTACGTGTGCTATATTTGGTACTTCTTGTGGTCAGTAATTCTTTCGTTTTTAAAATTTTTAAAATAAATTTTGAATTGCATTTAATTTATAAATTATTGAGTGTCAGAAATTTAAAACTGAATAATTGTAAAAATAAATCAGGTAAATACGGTGGTTGTGGAACGCTATGGGTTTCATTTTTGGCGAAAAAGTTACGAAGAATCAATGCAGTGTGAGCTGGCCCATTATCGAGATGTAAAAACCAAGAGTTGTCTTTCCATAAATGTGGCCTCTTTTTGCGAATAGTTTCACGCAAACGACACATAACAATCAAATAATATTCCTTACTGACAGTTTGACCCGGCAGAAGGAATTCATAATGCACCACACCACGATAATCGAAGAAAACAGTCAACGTGACCTTGATTTTTGAGCGACTTTGGCGTGGTCTTTTCGGTCTTGCTTCACCTTTGTCATGATATTCACTAGATTGTTTCCGGGTCGTAAGCATAAATCCAAGTCTCATCTCCAGTTATGATGCATTTCAACTTGTCCTGATAGTCAGAAAGCATTGTTTCACATACTTCAACGCGACGATATTTCTCCAAAAAAATTCAGTGTCTTCGGTACCAATCGAGATTTGACGCGTTTGAGGCCCAAAACATCTTTTAAAATGGAATGGACCGATCCTTTTGAAATTCGGACATCATCAGTGAGGTCTTTAATTGTAAATCGACGGTTTGCAAGCACCAAATCTTTGATTCTTTGAGTTTCGTCGGTTGAGGTTGACCAGAGTGCTCTTCGTCTTCAATGCGTTCTATACCTTTTTTGAACTGTTTATATCACTTGCAAACCTTTCTTTCCGATATATCTTGCTCACCGAATGCCTTCTGCAACATTCTATACGTTTCTGCACACGAATATTCATTCCACAAGCAAAATTTAATGCAAGTTCTTTGCTCAATTAATTCAGACATTTCAAAAATCGCCAAAATCACTTTTAGCGCCTCACAAAGCCAAGCGTAACTCAAACACTAATGCATATTTTGGTGTGAAATTTCACACACATGTCAAGGAAAATGCCAACAACCAAAAAAATTGAAATTACCACCGGAAAATTAAAACTGAAAATTGGTTTTACTTTTGGGGCATAGTAGTAAATCATTTTATAAAATTGGCTTCATTTGTACTGAATACTACGAATTTCTTCCACCATTATATCATTTTTCCACTGCACGGAATTTAAGAATCTTAATTATAGCTGATATTTGTTTGATAAAAATTCGATGAAATGAGTTGCTTGTTTGTCGTTTCGAAATGACTTTTTCTTTTTAAATTTCCCCTCGTTAGTCATGATGGAGGGCAATTCGACTCTTAAGAGCAGCACTAGGTTTACATGCAAGAACCAGATCCACAGACTTGAACTACTCCAGCCCGCAGAATGGTAACAAAATAGAGCGCTTTGCCCTATTCTAAAGGAACAGAAAGTTGGGGCTCCCGTACTAGAGTTGGTGCTGCATCGCCCCTTGGCTCCTCTTCCCCGTGCGCGTTTAATTAGAAAACATTACGCAGAGGTTCTTCTTCTCAAGTCATCCACTTAAACGAACTGAAGATACACAGCCCCCATGAATGCTGTTTTGTTTATGACTTTATTTTTTAATCATGCTAGAGACACAATTTGTTAACAGAATATAAATTTGCAATATTTTGAATAATTAAATTTATGCACATTGATAGCTAAAAAACTTGTTCTGAAAATCTCTGCAGGATAGTAGTCATGGCAACAACGTAAAGTAGTTATGGCCGACAGTAAAGATGGTTGCCAAAAACTCTCATGGCATAAGTAAAAAAAAAAAAATCATGTGAGTGTTAAGTTTGAAGCGGCAGCCCCGATGCGCACGCTGTCGATGTGACAGGCTCATAGCTTAGAATGCTGCTACCATCCAGTCTCCTCATTTCTGAAAGCAAGAGCCACGAGCCCTTAAGATGTGCGATAAACGAAACTCCGAGCGCATCACCCGTTGGGAGGTCTCTCTGTGAGTTACCTTCAAGAGGAGACGAAATTGCAGAAAAGCGAATCTTAAATTACAGGGCATGGTGCGAGTTAATACAGAAAATTAAACTACTGCAAGCTGATAAGAATGTTGATAACATTCTTCGCTAGTACAACTCCAGAACATCAAAGCTGCTCGCAATTTCTGATAGTAACGGAATTCTTGATTTGAAATCACAATTATTCAAAATGCTTTCACAGCATGCGAGGACTTTTTCTTATTTGACTAGGATTCGGAGTTGGCCAAAAAACTCGCGCGAGTCGAATTTTTTTTTCTGACTGCTAAATCCAGACTCTTTACTGTACTTTTATGGAATATGAACTTTATTAATACATTTAGGAGCTTTATGAAAAAAATTTAATGGCTTCTTTGAATTCAAGCATTTACATTTTTTTTTTTGCCATTGGTAAAGTATTTTTTTCAATTCTAAAGAAGTATTTACCCTCGCTTAAAAGACATCCTCTTACACTAGCACACACGGGTATCCTATAAAAATAAAAGTAGTAAATGGTTATGTAATAAAGTATTACAGAATAGCTAAAGACAAACATAAGAAATGAGCGCAGAGTTGCTCGAGAAAGAAATTAAAAACCAAAATTGAAAGTGCAGCGCCACAGCTACCTCTATATGCACTCTAGATAGTGCTATTCCAGTGACAAAATGACCCCTGGTCAGACCACCCGAATTTGGAAAAAAACAGCATAATACACAGCCTGCAACTCTTTTCAGTTTCATTCAATTTATTCTTAAATCCTGTTTAGATGTCACTTTTATTTTATTTTAAACCACTGCTTCCCTAAGCGGACGATACCGCCCCCTGTGGGGCAGAGGAATCATGAAGGGGTGCATGCGAAACTAAATAATTTGTGGGTGTATCGTATATTTCTCTGAAGACTTATTTAAGTATCTTTGGTGTTGATTTCACGTGACAGACATTCTTGGCGTTTTTTTTAAAATTTACTTTGATAATGAACCCCTGCTTTAAGAATTGCGATCGTCAACTGCGTTTTTCCGCTCTTCCACCATTTATTCATAAATAAAAAAATTAGTGCCGGGAAGACATGAAATATATTTAATAATTATGCGACTGTTTATGGGACTCAAATGGTTGGCGAGTTTAAAAAGATTCCACTCAAGGACTTTTGATGAAAACATTCCCAGAGTTCCATCTAATCCCATTTGTGGTGAAATACTTGTGCATCTCGGCCGCATTCTCAGTTTTTTTGCGCACTAGATGCTGCTGTTGGACCTTTCTGAAAGCGTTGCTTGGGAGGGCATTAACAAAAAGGCCCTTTCCTTCACGCCAGAGCTCGACGGGAACCATCAAAAAGAGAAAATTCATTTAGTTTTTTTTTCCTCATTTATTGTAAGCTAGGTCATTAATGCGCACTCAAGGGAATGTTTCGTGAGGGTGTCATTATAAATCCGATTAAAAATTGAATTCTTTGGACTAATCAAGTGATGACTGAAGAAATGGGAGCCAAAATCGAAACTTTATTCAATCAATGCACTGGAATTGATCATTATTACTTTGCGTTGCTAATAGGCTTTCCTAAACCATTTTTGAAGAGGCCATTCCTCCGATGATGCAACCGGAAGGAGGGACCGTTTCAGCAGCTATCTCGGATATCCGCCCTGAAAGAAGAGAAGCTATTCCAGTATTAAAAGACCGAATGCATTGCAAGTTGAGCACCCCTGTGCTTCTTACAACGCACCCTTTTCGTTTGCTTGTTATACTACTTTGGTACTGTTATTCTTACATTTTTAGAGTGCTATCACATATCTTTTAAGTGAGTGTCAATATTTACACACATTTAAAAGTCAGTGCAAAAACTGTTTTTATAGACATACGAGTTGAATAAAAATTCCATTTAATTCACAAATCCATGAGTAAAGACCCAGTTAAAAATATTAAGGAAAAAGGTCTTGAGTTGGGAAATCCCAATCAAGTGTCAGGAATCGGAACCCCCTTAGGTGGGGGAGCCAAAAAATTTCCGATTCCTGACACTTGAAGAGCTCTGCACGTTCAGTTTTGTTAAATTCATCCAGAAGAAACGCGTGCAAAATTGAAGCTCATTAAATAACTCTCTGTCAATATACATTGGTTCAGTCCAATATATTTTCTTTTTCACCTTCATTTCTATCACTAAAATAGTGTTAGTTTGGAAGCTAAATTCAAAACGGGTGCCGTAAAATGCCTACCTAATTTTTCTTTTTTTAATTCATGGCGGCAAACAATTTTAAGGTGGACACTTAAAAAAAAAAAAAAAACCTTCTCATTTTAATTTACTTTTCTGTAAATGTCCTAATAATATTTTTGAATAATCTGCGGGAAGAATAGCTTTTCAAGGGGATAAAGGATTCGAAGGGAGACCACCCCAAATGAACAATCTTTCTTTCAGTTCACAAGAGCTCTGCATCGTGCTCAGTGGCCTATTGTAAAGCCACGATATATATTTAACTTTAATGAAAATAAATTTAATTAAAAGTATATAAACAAATCTACTCGCAAACTCATATATTTCAATTTCTTGCAATTAATATTGAAAAATTGTTTCCATGTACTTCATTATTGCATTTCATTCCGCGTTCAGTGTATTAATAACTAGTTTCACGTTTATATTTTGGCGATGCAATGAAACCTGCTAAAAGTACAAATTCTTGTAGGATGGAAAAGGTCGGTGGCGTTACAACACCTATTTAGTAGACTATTGTCGAAGCTTCAGTGTCTGGGAGTGTAGCTCAGCGGTAGAGCGTTCGCTTTGCATGTGGTTCGACCCCACGCACCTCCAAATTTACTTTTTTGTCATAATTGTTAAATGTAAATAATTAATTTTTTATTCCTTATTTTTATCGAAAGTACTCTGAGCTAATTAAACTTAACTTATACATTGTTATATATTATAAAGAATATCTCGGTACAGATTGAAACAAGAAAATAACACACATCACAAGAATTTTTTTTAAAAATTAAAATGAGTTGAAATAATAAAAGGGTCTGATGGCAGTGTGACACTCGCTACCACACGGTTGGAACTCCGGAGGTGCTATGGATGTTTGTAGTGGTTCGGAATCCATTTTAAATCGTAGGTCCCAGTCAGAAATATGACAGTAGAGCAACAAACTTAGGGTTAAGCACTTACCACCGTAAAATGAAAAAATTCTAATGTTTTGCAATCTGCAAGTAGGCCCACCATGGCCCGTTGAATCAAATATGATGATGATGAAGAAATAATAAAGCTGGACATTAAAAAAAAAAAAATTTCTCCTGGAGTTGATCATGAGTTTTGATAGAAAATAATAGTTATTAACACTTTATTTGGAATGATTTCGATAAAGAATTAAAAAAAAAAAAAAAAAAATTCGTAGAATAAAAAAATGTTGCCATCAGTGCAGTATTTGAAGAAATATTACCTGATAACTTTAAATTTACATTTCTGTCAAAATGTTGCAAGTAAAAAAAACAGGATTTTGCATTCTTGCGAATATAAACATTCTTATTTGTAACTGAAAAGCACTTGCTCATTATTACTTCTACGTTGCAATTTAATGAGACAGGGGGAAACTCAGTAGATTTATGAAGTAAAATGAAAAGAGCATTCCAAACCGCACGAATAAAAGAATGCAGCGAAAGAAAGAAAAAAAAAAAAAAAAAAAAATCGAAACAAATATTATTGTCCCTTGAATAACAATACCATTCAAGGTTGTTTTCTCTTGGTACTAAGTTAAGAAGCAATTTACAGACGCATTAAGCACTTAATTTGCTGACTTACGCCATACTCTACTTTCATTGCAGATGGATTACCACCAAACACACTCTAATGCAAAATCACTTCTTTGGAGAGATATTCTGTTCCAATCAATCCAAACATGCTTTTCAGTGCTGCAACGAAACCTCTGTGTGGGAATTGAAAACCATTTATTTAAACTAAGAATGTTCGCTAAACATAGTATGTGGGTGCGACCTTCTCACACAATTTTGATAGACACATCAGTTTATTCAATTTTATCTGGTTTATAAGAAGAGATCGTGTCTGTTGGTTTATTTTTCTAGCAAGGCGGCTTCATCGTC
Organism: Caerostris darwini; assembly: GCA_021605075.1. Lineage (NCBI taxonomy): Eukaryota > Metazoa > Arthropoda > Arachnida > Araneae > Araneidae > Caerostris > Caerostris darwini. The sequence goes on along the minus strand of BPLQ01015080.1, from coordinate 24,793 downwards.
CAGGTTTTAATTTTCATATCAGCTTTTGCTACACTTTTTTTTTTCTTTTCACTTTTGCTAAATTCAATGCTACTATTGCCGATTTCTAGTGAAGCTTGACTTAAAATATAATATAATTGCCTAAAGTCGTAACTGCGATGTTGGCATGTCAAAATGAAATTATTTCTGTCAATTGTTCCAACTATCCCTTAATTGGAATTTCCAAATCCACATAAAATTATTTGTTTATTAGAAAAATTGGGAATGTCACCTATTTCATTACACACATCGTTTGGCAATCAATATATATATATATATTTTTTCATCTTACGCATGCCGACTCATTTAACCCTATTATTTTTGTCTTCGTCAAACATTGCACAATGGATTCTCATCAACTCCATTCAGAAATATTGATGTGTTAAACCATTCCATTTAATACACTCAAAAATCAGTCGGCACCCGTTTTTTAATTTGATCTGTGTCAATTAAATCTCTTAGTTGATCGAACGCTTTGTTACTTGCAATGTTGACGTTCAACCTTCAAAGTACGCAAACAACTCGTGATAAAAGTCTCGTCTGAGTTTTCCCACATGTAGCAAATCACTGACGAGAATCAATTTAAAGTTTCTTGGTAATAATTCGTTTAAGTGGTTCGTTAAGTCGTCAGTTTTTTCCTTCTGGTTCCCAAATAATTAATTTCAAAGAGTAGTCCCAAAAGACTCATTCTTCTTCGGGTAGTAATACACGACGTCTCTGAAAAAGAATTAAAATGCAGATTGATGTCTACCTCACCACAGAATTTCTGGATTCAATTCCCAAATTCTACAATAGGGGTGCAGCTTTTCCCAGTATGAGAGTCTATTCGTAACTTTTCACAAATTTTAAAGTATATTTTCGCCATTGTTGTGTCCTTACAGAATCCCTCGTCCGAATCATCATTTTTAAGAATAGCATACTGCAATCCTAAAATCAGGTAGCACAGTTACTTCATACAAAGCTTTCAGGTCTTCCTCAGGCCTTTTTGCCAAATAAGCCATCTTAAATTTAAATTTTAAAACACAAAATAAAAGTAATTGAGCTCAATTGGACATTACCATAAGCGTAACTACTAACATATAAAATCAGAAATAGAGTTTTATGGAAACTTTTCAAAAATAAAAAAATTAAAGAATCAAAATATGTTTCCCAAGGCATAAAACGTATATATTACATTTACACAATTGAAAGTATAAAACATATCAAAGGATGAACATTAAAAAACATGCATAGTTCTAAAAATGAGATGATATACATTCAAAACAAACTATTTCTTTCTATATGAACAAATACTTTGAATTAAACACAATAAAATAAAAGATACTAATTACTTAAATCCTAATAATTTCAGTTTAAAGGAAAGATATAACTAAGTAAGTTGAAATTAAATTTAACACCAAGGAAGCATGGAAAGAAATGTTTTGCCAATAACAAGTTCAAGAATGACCTATCTATAACGTACAACAGATGAAATTTTCTAGGTGGGAAAAACGAAATATATTGAATCCATCAGATGAATGTGGATGACTTCAAAACCAATCGAGAATTTTGTGTAAGAAAAAGCTCTTGACTTGAAACTTCACTACCAGCGTGGCTGCTCCACACGAGCTAGGATAGCTGCTTAAAATTTATTTTTTGATCCACTTAGCAGTTGAATCCCCTGCACCTCCAACTCTTTTTTTTTTTTTTTTTTTTTTTTTTTGCCATAATTGTTAAAAATAAAGAAACTAAAATAATATTTTTTTATTCCTTATTTTTATCGAAAGCACTCTAAGCTAATTGGAAAACCTCGGCAGTTTTTCTTAGAGTTCCAGTTTTAAACCTTGTGTTTGGATGAATGATCTTTTTTGACCTTCAGCATAACCACTAACATGGATTTTTGTGTCCCTCAGTGATTCTATGTACTCTTTGATAACAAGTCTGGCAGTGATAAGGAATCAATTATTGGCAATATGGAATATAAAAGAGAACCATTATCACTTTACAGCCTTTATATTATCCACACAATATTGTTTTTCATTAACAGCTATAAAATTTCCTCAAATACATAAAACAATATGATACATAAATATATATATATCTGAAAATTTATACTTTAAAACAAAAAAATTTCCAAGTTTTTCAATTTAATAAGTAATTAGCATTTATTACAATATATAAAGGATTACAAAAGTATAAATCACACAATAATATTTTCTTTGGGATAATTTTTATGGTGTAAGACATAGAACACAAAATAAATTAAAATAGGGTTAATAAGGAGGTGTATCAAGAATTTTAAATGCTTTTACTAAAAAAAAAAAAAAAAAAAAAAAAAAAAAAAAAAATATTTAAATCATTTCTTAAACACCACATATAATAAAGATAAGTTAGATATTTCAAGTAAACATTTCGAAAACATACCATCATATGTTGCATTATTTAAAAAAAAACCTTTTAAATTTACTTATTTTAAGCTATAGAAAACCGAGACACATTTTTAAGGGTACTGTTGTTACAGTAACCTCTCTTTAATCTGATGCATTCAGGGCCACATTTATGCTGGCTTCAAGAACCCATATAGTTTTAATGAGGATATATATATATATATATAAAATTCTAGATAAAAATGTAAACATATTAAATATACACATGCACATTAATGTGTATATATTTAAGTAAAATGCGAGCAGCACAGTTTTGTCATCATGTGGACATGGTCAACAAATGCAGGGGGAATATAATAATAAGAAAAATACAAAAGTGAAGGCTCAATAGATGTAAAGGCTTATAAAATGTGCCAAACTAATGAATGCTGGATTAAAAAGAGGTGTCTTTATTACTTTTTATTTATGAAAAATCTTTTTATTTTTTAAAATACATATTTTACATACCACAATCATTTAATTCTCAAAAACATTCCTTTCAAGTAAAAATTAGGAGAAAAATATTAGCAAATAATTATGATATTTTTAAAAATATCACATAGTTTTGAATAGTTGATATACAAATATATATATTTGTGTAAAGCATACATAATTAAAATAATTAACTTCTAATATTGAATATAAAAAAGACAGCATTCATTCTCTCAGTAGGCTCATATATTTCTAAAAAGAGTCCACACATATATTAACAATTAAAAAAAAAAAAAAAAAAAAAAAGGAAAACATTGGTATAATATAAAATTGCATAAAAAATAATTTATAATATTTAATAAAAATACATTTTATTTTGAATTAATTAAATGAATAATATAGACCCTGTTTTTAAATATCAAATATATGAGCTATTCTAAAAATTCCAAAACCATCAGATTATTTAATTAAAAAAAAAACAATTAGATGACAATTATATTAAAATTAGAATTAATTGAAATTGTTTGAAATATATAATTCTATTTGAAATTAAGTAAAATTATTTCAAATAATACCACTATAGAATTATAGCAGGTTAAAAAAACAATATAACTAATTACATTTGTTAATAAAAAATATGTTTAATAATTTTGAACAGATGAACTGCTGCAATGTGAATCAATTTATTTTAAATGTAAAATCTTTGCTGCCATAAAGAACTTTTTTCACTAAATCATATCATAAAAATTGAACATAAATTTGCAAGTCTCTTAATAGAAAATAGTAATATTTGTTAATTTACAAAAATAGATTTTCAAATAATTTAAAAATGGTTAGAGTAATCAGAAAGAAAAAATAAAAAATCTAATTATATACATAATATATATATATATATATATATATATTAAGATGTTGTCAGATTAGATTTTTTAAGATAATATAGAATTGTATTTGTAAAACAAAAGCAGAAAATCTCTTCACAAACAAAACAAAAAAAACCTTTGAAATGCTTAGAAGGCTTTAATATTCAGCTTAAGCATTTAAATTTTTCCAATAATACACACACAAAAATTTAGAATATTTAAAGAAATACTCTCTGAAAATACTGAGTAATATAAATAAAGTTTTGGAAATCAACATTGGGATAATACTAATAATTTTACTTAACAGTAAATATTGGATAAATATTAATTTAATCGAATATGCAATTCACATATTAAAAAAGTCTAACTATATAAGACATTGAAAAATAAACAAAAATAAAAAAAATGTCACATGTGGTTTATACATTCTTCTGTCACAAAATATTTTAAAAACAATAATGTTTCATTTAGCTATGATGAATGGTAAAGAAATTACTTTTCATTTTTTACATAAACTTCATGCTTGTATTTCACCCCATTTTCTTCTTGAATTCCATCAGGAACGTCTTCAGGTCTGTAAATTGGAAAAAAGTATATTGATTGAATTAAAATTATTTCTACAATATTTTATAAAATATTTAAGTACAAAAAAAACATGTTTATCAGTTTTTAAAATGAATTTTCAATACAAGAAGTGCAATGAATAGCATTTTCATAACTGGAAAAGGAAAGTTTTTAAAATAATGATATACTTCTATTAAAATAATTAGCATATGAAACAAAAAGCAACCATTTCCAATGAGTGAAACTCAAGTATAATAATTTAATTACTGTGTTATTAGAATACAATGAAGAAAAGTGCTGCAAAATAATTTAATTGCTGGATGGCCATTCTACCACAAATCATGTGGTCTGTAAACATCTGGTGAGGAAAGAGACAAATCAATTGATTGTTAGGGATGCTAGTTAGATAGATGTGAGGCAAAGCTGCTTTGACAGAAAAAAGTATAATAGTTGTAAACTAATGTCAATAATGGCTAAAAACATCTTACTCAGTTAAACTGTATTTTTCTGGATCCATATGAGGAAAGAAAGCATCACATTCAAAATCATTATGAATACGTGTTAAGTAGATTATTTGGTGGTAATCCGAGTCCATTGCAATCTAAATTACAAAAAAAAAAAAAAAAAAAAAAAAAAATATATATATAGATGGTTTAAATAATATGAGTAAATATAATCATATTCTATTTAGCTTTATTAGATAAAGTTATTTAAATAAAAATTTTTAGAAACTATCCTTACTTTGTATATTTATATTTTTACAATATTTTTATACACTAAAAAAATATAATGGTCAATTAGGCATGTTTCTCAGCCACTCCAGATTAGTGATTTTGCCAGATGTTATAGTGTCAATATAATTTTAATGGAAATAATAAAGATAAATAAATTCAGATAAAATTTTAAATGCTTAAGGCATGAACACATTTAGTTTGTTTATGCTCATTTTGAACTTAGACAATTAAATATCTGACAAAATATTTTGCCATTTTAACAACTACAAGATTAATTAATGGATTGAACATTAATTCAATTGAATATTCTTGTATTGATAAAAAACATGGCACAAAATAAAAATTAACAATGTGCAATAATAGTTAAAACAAGCAGTGACAAGCTACTCTATTGAAAGGAAAAAAATACACGAGTCTGCCTTAAGGTGTGAAAAGTATTAGGGCTTCAAAGATTTGGATCTCTTCTTCAAAAAATTCATGAATTAAGCACAAATTGATGAGTTCTGCAGATTAACAAGTTTTTCACAATATTACAAACAAAAACTGTTAGTTATGATAAACACAGGCTGAAAATGTGAGCAGCACGGTGTCATGACCTGGCTGTCAAGGTCAACAGACAACCAAATCAACAAGAAAAATTTCATAACAAAAGGACTTGATTGGTGCCAGAGTAAAGCCAAAGTGCCAAAACATCAAATGTCAGATTAAAGTGCATTAACTGCATTATGAAGAACTTAGAATATTATAAACAAATAATCAAAATAATTTGCAAAGTAAACTAATTAAATCTAAGATAGTAATTCAAATAGTTAAAAATGCTTTATAATACTAATGTACAATAAAAATGAAATATTTGCAAAAAGTAAAGTAAAAATGACGACTTCACCATTTCGTGGCTGAATAACTACAACTTATTAATAGTAGTATTAAAAGAAATATTGCATGGATAGCCTTTACACAGTGGAACTGCAATTCCAATGATAATCTTACTGCTACAACATCAAAGTTATGAGGGTAAACAATATTTTTAATAATTTGAAACAAATCTAACAAATTATAGGTTACTATTTTTACTAAAAGCTTGATGATTTTTTCTGAAATTATTTAAATATGACGTAATTTGATAATGCATTCTTTTAGCTGCCTCATTTCCTTTTGACAGACGAATAATGGAAAAAAAAATTTAATACAATGAAGTTAATAAAATAAATAAGTACATGCTGTAGAATATACATTAAGTTAATAACTCTTACTATTCTAATACCAAGTAGCATTACAGAATAGAATCCAGCAATAAGGAATTATACTTTTGAGCAGGGTTAATATATATTACATTTTGAAAATATTCAATAGTTATTTTTATATAAAATATTTGAGAATTGCCTCTTCAAATACAAAATGCATAATTAAAGGAAGAATTTGAGAAATGGAATATTAAAGTTTACTTTATAAACTGCTTCTCCTCCAATAACAAATATTTTATCCACTTTCTCCTTCATTGATGGAGAGTGTAACCATTTCATAGCTTTTTGAAAGGAATCGGCAATAAAATCTGGACCTTCTAAATTCCTACAAAATGAAAACAATATAAAAAATAAAACAATTTGAATATTCCAATTTCTAAAAATTACTCTGTTAAAATGAATTCCCTAACAAGCTTATTGATAGTTTTAAGAGAGGCAATTTTTTTTCTTTTTAAAGAAATTTTTTTTCGAATAACATGATTGTAATGATCTAACATTTTCGATAAAATGCAATAATAATAAAAAGTACGATACAAAGTTATACAATGTCAGTAAATTTTGATAGCCAGTGTTCTTAAGTTTTATCTTCATATTAAATAACAGAAAATTAAATTATATTTAAATTATCCTTCCATTGACCATTTATATGAAGCAAAAATTAAGAAAATTACTTTTGAATGATTTATACCAAATCCTTATCCTACGAATACATACATTTGGGTGGTACTCAAAACAATATTAATTCTTTCACATAAGGGCCGCATTTTTTCAGGAATTGAAAACCATGTTTTACGACCCATGATGACAGCATTTTTCTTACCTAAAAAACAAAAGTTTAAACATGGTTTCCATACAATGAAATAAAACACACATAATTATTATAATTAGCTATTAAAATTGCATGACTGTTCTTTTGATTAAGTAATTAACTATTGTAAACAATCACTGCACAGATTTTATTTAAGATACATATTGAAACTTCACATACAATACACTAAGAGAGGTCAGTATTGTTTAACTTCAAAAGGACATTTCATAATCCATCATAAATAAAGAGTTATGTTTTGTCACAAGTGCATGCAAACACATTGCATCTGCACACACACATAAAGATAAAAACTTGAAAATATTACACCTACTAAAGCTTATATGAAAATAGAGAAACATTCAAGAGATTGGTTCACAGTATAACACATGTTTACATTAAAGCACTCAGCATTAATATATATATATTCACTCATGCACACCATGAACAGCTTGTTGATAAATGATGAAGAACGGATAATGCCTTCTTGGAGGACTTTTGTGTGTATTATGGGAGAAAACCCAAAAAAATTTCCATCACACAGCCTGATCATCGATGCATGTCATTAAGTCTCCTAGTTTCTGAAAGCAATGACTACAACAATGCCACCAGCAGTTTTGAATCTCAACTCTCCAGCTCAAGTTGTCGAATCCAACCACATACATATTAATACTTACACTTTGGAAATATCTCTTGGTATCACATAACCAAACCAACGCATATATCCACAACAAAACGGTTAATATATTATATTTTTAAGATTTAATTAATTATTTGAATCAAGCTATTACAGCATGATTACAAATGGCAAAATAAATTGAAATAAATAAAATATATTAGAAGTAAAAACCATACATTACAATCTTTTTTTTTTATTAAAATATTTTCAGATAATGAATAGCATATTAGCATGCGACGATAGTAAGTGGTTTGCTCTTTTAGCTTGATTTTGTTAATATAGAATATATAATGTGTATACTGAATAGTAGTCTGGCATAGTTTTAAATTCAAATCTTTTCCTCTTTTTGAAAAAATATAAAACTAGGAAACTACTTAAATTCATTGCAAATAAAAGAATTACATAGAAAATCTTTTCATGCCATGGTAGATAAATTTTGTAATTCTGAACATACAAAGTTCTTTAAAAATTTACCCACAAAATAGTTATAAAAAAGTATTAAAAGAATATTTAAAAATAAGCAATTTTGTCATCAGAGAATTATTGAAGTAACAAATAAGCTAGAAATTATAATTTAAACTACATTTCTTATAATATTAAACATCTTCACTATATAAGACCTTACATTTGTAAAATTATAAAAACTGTAAAACTTTTGAAAAGATAAAATATTAAAAATTTATTTTACACATAGGACATAAGAAAGTTTAATAAGTTACCTGGACTTTGAGTTGTCATTGTTTTTTCTTTGAAAAATGCCATTTCTTTTTAAAAAAAAAAAAAAAAAAATTTTTTTTTTTTTTTTTTTAAAGGATTTATAAATTAGAACAGTTTGTGAAATTTTTTTTTCTATTATCTTTTAAACATAACACAAAATACAAGTTAAAAAATTATAATAAAATTAATGCATAATAGTTTAACAAATAATCAATATTCTTAACTTCCTCTTTACACAGGTCTGTTATACAGTTAATATTGAATTAATTATTTTTGTCTTCAAAAAATATGAAAGAAACAATAAACATTAATTTTTAACATATATTTTCTAAAATGCATCAGAAACAAATGAAATATTTTGATTATTTAAAAAAAATTTTGAGCATCAGCATTAAATCATACTTTTAAAAACAGTTATAAAAAATAAATCAGAATCAAAAAACGAAATACATAAGATATCAATTAACAAGTAATATAAAATTTTTTTTTTTTTAAATCAATTCCTATTTTTTTTTTACTACATTGCAGAAAGTACTTTAAAATAATTTTCATTCATTTTTTTAAGTTTATCTGGCACCATCTATTGATAGATATATGCACTTAAATCTAAAAAAACTAAAATTAAATAATTAAATTTAATTACTGAATTAATATTTGAAAAAACTGTACTAACATCAAGTGTCATGCACTACAAGTTAAAAAAAAAAAGATGTATTTGAACTTGAGTTTATGAATAAAAAGTATTTTATTAACGATTGAAAATTTGAACAAGATATATATAGGGAGAATGTGAGCTAATAGAAGGAATTGAAAAAATAAAGAAGAAAATAATCCTATAATCTGTTTAATGGAAAATAATAAAAATATGATAAATGATTTGAACATTTTAGATTTATTCTTTTGAAGAACTAATTTTTCAAAAAAAAAAAAAAAAAATCATTAGCACCCAAATGATTTAAAAAAATTCTAATATCCTAATGGCTTGATGAAAAAGAACTAACTACAGAATAACAAATGTAATCAAAAAGAACTAACTACAGAACAACAAATGTAATAAAAAAGAACTAACTACAGAATAACAAATGTAATCAAAAAGAACTAACTAAAGAATAACAATCTCAAAAATAATTTTTAACAAGGACTTAATTATACTTAAAGAACAGAAAAAATTTCTATGCAATTTTATAACTTATCTAATTAAGTAAAGCATCTATTTATTGGACGAATTTAAATAGATCTATATATCTAATGAATATTGTCATTTTAAATTTTTATAATTAAAGATTGAAAAAGTACTGATGACAGAATAATACTAATCTGTTGTTATTTTGAGATTTTATCACAATGGATTATTTAAAAAAAAATTAAATCACTTGATTTGTATATTTTAATCAGTCAAAGTAAAGTAAAATAATATATTTTATTAATGGATATATTATGTAACTTCAAGAAAAATAATAAAATCTAATTGCTTTATACAACGCTGTAAATTTGAAATTATATATTATTAATTTTGAATAGATATCTTTAAGCAGAATGAATTAAATATACATCATATTAAATAATTAATTAAATTATAAATGGCACAGGTTGATAAATAATTTTTTAATGCAATTCAAATAGTAAAATAAGCTGTTTTACTTTAAACGCCATGGCAACTGCCCTTTGTTTCCGATTCCCATATTTTCACATGCTGCTGCAATAATATGTAATGCCATCTTACTTTTTTGCATTAAATTAAAAGTAAAGAAAAAGAGATTTAATTTCTATCACAATTCCAGAGCAAAATAAAACCCAAACAATATTTCAAAAATGGATGCTTCTATTATTTACAGTTATAGTGACAGTTAATGAACTAGAATTTGTAGGGGATGGTTGATTTAACTTAATATTTGAAATTTGATATTCAATAGTTGGTTTAACTTAATAAATAAAATTCAATGTGATAAAAATAATGTTAAAAACCTATATTAGTCTTTTTTTTTCATTTCAAATAAAACTTAAATTCATTACTTTTTAACTTAATAAAATATTTTTTATTTGGAAAACTTTTACAGCAATATTAAGTTTTTTTTTTTATATTTCATAATTTTCGACAAACAAAATATATTTTTTCAGGTAGAAGAAAGAAAATAAATAAAGTTAATTTAATTAATTTATTATTATAAATTTATTTATCATTTTATTTATATCAGAATTTTTAGGATTTATTTAAAAAAGTTGTTTCTGAATTGACTTTTTTATTAGTATCTTTTATTTTTTAATTAAAAGAAATAACTTGCATAAATATTAAAACACAAACTTATCGATTATTTTCCCCTCACCATTTCAATTTAATATTTTTCTTCTTTTTTAAAAACTTTTCTTTAGATAATAAACATAATTGTAGAATGCTATTAACACTATTATAATTTTATTCCTTTTATATTTCTTTCAATAGATCAAAATATAATATTTAAATTTTTTCTTTAACTTAGACATTACAAAAACTACATCCTCTTATATTATCAATAGGTATATTTTAAATAATGAAAAATAGTTACAAAATTATTCTAAATAAACGAAACAATACTAGTGAAAGCAAGTATGAAGTATTTCTAAAACAATAAAATAAAAACATTAAAATTTTTTTGGTTGAAATCTAGAATACTGTACCTCTGAGGAAATCGCCAATATTCTTCTTTTCCCGAACAATATAAGGACTAATTATTTGTACTTTGATAGTTATTTGCTAAATTTTTTAGTTATAGTAAATAAAGAACATAAATATATATTCTTTCAAATATTTATTCCGATAAATTAGTATATGATACAGAAAATAAAAAAATTTTATGATATTGCCACTCATGAAAAAACGAAACAAACAAGAAAATGATTTTTTAATATATTAATAACTTACATTTGCTTATCGAATCAAATTTTTTAATGTTGCTGAAATAGTTAAGGTTTTGTAACAACCATTATTTAAATTCGCGCAAAAAAAAATTTTATTTTTTATTTTTAAAACGTTCATGGCGAAATCGTCGATCGAATGTTAATACTCTGTGAACATAGTTAAGGCTTTGTGGCAACCGTTATTTGAATTCGAGAGGAAAAAATGTAACTTTTTAATTTTAGAATGTTAGTTTACAGAAGAAAAGGCCATTTTTTCTGTGATTTTTTATAAGCAAATTAATAGAGAAGGTCATTTTGACTTATCTAAAAAATGAAACTAAACAAAAAAAATCTTCTCATTCCCCAGCAATTTGGCTTTACTGAAAAATTATCTACAACGCATCAACTACTTAATCTCACTGAAACTGTTTCCGAGGGATTTTCCTGGAAATTAGATACTGCTGTGGTTTTCCTTGACGTATCAAAGGCATTTGATAGAGTTTGGGTTAATGGGTTAATCCATAAGTTAATTATTTTCAACTTTTCTCCTTTTCTTATAAAAATTATTCAAAATTATCTTACTAATAGAGCTTTTGTAGTCTCCATTGATAACACAGATTCTTCTGTTTAAAAAATTCAGGCTGGTGTTCCCCAAGGTTCAATACTGGGACCATTTCTCTACAATCTTTACGTTAATGATATTCCGCAAATTTATAATGTGAAAATCAGTCTTTTTGCAGATGATACAGCACTCCTCAGTCAAGGTCGTAAACATTTTATCATTAGTAAAAACCTTCAGAATTATATTAATCATCTTGAACAATGGCTTATAAAATGGAAAATTCAATTAAACTTTGAGAAAACCGAAGTAGTACTATACACGCGTAAAAGGGTTCTTAATACCCCTTCTATCAAAATTTATAATTATCCTATTAATTGGACTGGGCAAACTAAATATTTGGGTGTAATCTTAGATCGTAAATTAAATTATGCTCCTCACATTAATTATCTTAGGGATAAATTTAATAGATGCATTCGTGTACTGTATCCACTCATTTGTAGGAATTCTACTATGTGCTTGGAAAATAAAAAACTCTATTATCTTGCTTACTTGCGTCCAATACTTGAATATGCGAGTCCTATTTGGGGATCTACTGCTCCGTCGAATTTCGAGATCATACAAAGACTTGAAAATAAAATCCTACGTATGATTACAAATTCACCTTGGTTTTTCCGAAATGAGGATATCAGACATGCTCTTTCCCTCCCAAGTTTTAAACAATTTGTGTATAAAACTGCAAAATAATTTTATAATTCCATTCCAAATATTAATAATTCCGTTTTGAATGATCTAAGCAACTATGTTTACGACATTTCTGATTTTAAAAATCGCAAAAGACCTCGCGCTGTTCTGAATATTATTCATTAACATTCCGATATCCTCCTTTCCGAATTACCATGCAGTTTCTCCACTGAGTCACAATTTCCCCTCCAATCGTTATTGTTTGTTTCTATTGTTTATTTCTTTTATTACCTACTTGAAATTATAATAATAATATAAAAAAAATTATATATGCAGAATTTAATTATTATTATTATTTTTTTTAATTTTATTTATTTATTATTTTTTTTTATTAATTAATAAAAATTTCGAATAATTAATTTTTAAATAAATTAATGATATACCTATATTGCTTTTTACTATCTAATCAATGGGCTTAAAGCTTAAGAAATTTCCTTCACTCACAAAGCAGGAGATAGAGGTTGCTAAGCAACCAAGGTTCTCCATTAATATGGCAAATCGTCGTCATCTGTGATTTTTTGATGTTGTCATTTTTGCTTTCTTCATTCATTTGATAAGGATAGGTACGTACAGGTTTCTGAAAGGCAATAAAACGATCATTTCCGCCTCCAACAAAGGATATATCAGAATAAAATGTACGTTATTCTTAGGTTTCTTTTTAAATAATTTTTTTTTTCATTATTCGAATTCGGCATTGTAAACAACATGAAATATTTTTTGACATAATTGGGGGAAAAATGGTGTATTAGCGAATAATTTTGTCCTAATTTTATCGTAACAGCGATTATTAACTTTGTCTAAATGATGGATTTATGAGAGTTAGCAAAACATAATTCCACATAATAGTTTGGTGTTAAAGCAATTAAATTTGGCCTAAAAGTAATTTAGGAATACAAATTTGGCAAAATAATGATATATTTTGGCGTTAAAGCGGCAATATGTGGCGTACAAAGAAACATTAAAATTTTGTCATAATAGTGGTAAAATTTTGGCAATAAAGTGATATAAATTGGCGTAAAAGCAATTTAGAGATAATTTTTTTGGCATAATAGCGCTAAATTTCGGCATAAAAGCGATAACATTTGGCGCAAAAGTATTCCAGAGATAAAATTTTTTAATGATAAAAATTTGGCGCTAAATCACTTCAAAAAACAAAATTTTCTTAGTGGAAAAAGTTAGACGATAAAGCGATAAATGTTAGCGATAAAGCATTTCAAGGATTAAAACGTTGGCAGGATAGTGATGATATTTGGCGTTAAAGAGATACACTTTGGCTTAAAAGCACTTTAAGGAATAAACTTTGACGTAATAATTGTTTGGCTACTGATGTTGGCGTAATATGATTGTTTGGCGATGAATTTTGGCAAAATAGCGTTTTACGATGGCATCAAACTTCGACAGCCATTGTTTACTTGGCGATATGGCATCCCAGTGAAGGATTATGGCGTAATATCTTTTTACCGCAAAAACTACTTGATGCATTCCTTACTATGCTTACTTGGCGACTTGGCAACCTGGCGATATATTTGGCACAAAGGGTACCGCATTCTAGATTTTTACCATTCTTTTGTATATATTGACCGCTTACAATATCTTTTTAAATAATGCAGCTAAATTTATTTAACACTGAAGCTGAATTTTCAAAATGTGGGTTACCAAGTTTTACTTTACATCAAATTCTTCATATTTTCTAAATATCTGATGTGCAGAAACTGGTATGTATACTAAAAGTCACTAATATGTGTTTTTTTCAGGTAGGAAAAAGTAAAATGTCAGTCATAATTTTTTTAAAGTTATTATTTAGTTATCTTTTTTTTTAATGATATCTATATGTTTTCCTTTTTCTGAAATACTTTTATTGTACTTGAATATAAAAATCGTTTGTCAAAACATCTTGTGGGAAGCGTAGAATCAATATATAAAGATTTATTTATTTACACTAATTAACAAATTTAAGTAAATTTTTACTTTTGACTGATTACATTGCGCAACACCCTTTTTTTCTTAAACGTGAATAGTTATTTCTTTTTAATTTTGGGGCACTGAACATAAAAATCATGATAAAAATTAGCCTTCGTCTTTTGTTTAGAAAATACTGAGATAGTAGGTTCCTTTTATTTTCTTTAAATATTTTTAAAAAATGAAATATGCATATATATAAATTTATCTAATATAACTTATAAATTATAATAATTTGTGAATTATATAACAAAGTTTATAAAAATAAATGAGAAAGAAATTGCGTCAAAAATATTTTTTGCCAAATGAGGGGTGCAATTCAAGAGAATTGAGAATGTTCCCTTTCTTAATGACCTCCACGCAGATTTCTCTAGAAAAACTCATTCAATCTGCCAAGGTATTCGGCGCACATTCAATGGTATACCTTATTAGTGATACTAAATACTAATGCTAGTGATACTGAATGTTAATTTTATTGGAAACTGCAGTCTTTCGAATTGAAACGGCAGTTCGCTAGACAAGAGCGGAATAAATAGCGTTTTTCTTTTATCTTTTTCTGACATTATTTTCGCATCAATTACATTGTTTGACAACTGCTGCATGGCCATTCTTGTGTAAAATGTATAAACAGGTTGTTTCCTTTTATTTAACAAATATTATATTATTACATAATAATATATTATAACATAATAATGTAATTATAAGTTATTTAATATAATAAAAATAAATTTAAATATTGTCACGGAAATCAGGCTAAGAGTGCCCTATAATTCCGAACCCAACCTCTGCAATTACAAACCGAAAACTTCTCCATGAATGGGGAAGAACGCTACCATACCCTATAATGCCCATGGAGCTAAGGAGTTATAGCGGCACGCAGGGACAAGCCACGCCTGCATTTATTATATATATTGATTTATTAAAACCAACCCTAATAGCGTTCATATTACACAAAGAAACGTAAGATAGCGAAGAATGAAATGGAAATAAAAAAGAAGAACATTAAAAGTGATCTTAATGAGAAGGATGAACTCGGTACACTGCTATCGTAAATGAATCGTCGCTTCTATTTTTGCCAGTAGAATTCTTTAACCAACGTGTTTCACTATTTGAAAATTTTTTTTTTTTTTTTTAGTTAGAAAATTTAGAACCGCAATTTATAAACTTGTGAACGATTACCCATGCTCTAATCAATATGACGAAGAAAATGTTATTAAAAACTTTTGTATAGTATGACAGTACATAATCCAAGACTTTGCGACTTTGAAACATCTACGAATAATTTGTAAAAATTTACTTAACTTCTATAACTCCACACTTACTCTATCTTTATTTTTATTAAACGCCTCCTAAATGTACCCGATCCTCCCTCCTGAGCCCTCTGGAGATGGTGTAGCGCACTTTGGGAATGGGGCATACTGCTACTAGAATCTTTATGTCCCCGCAGTCTTTATATCCCGTCCTCTTGCAATTTAGTTGATGTTTGTTTAAAACTGTTTCTAAGAAATATAAAATGGTGCCAAATTTAAATATTGGCGTTATATGTTGATTTTTATTGCAATTTTATTATTTTTATAATACTGAAATAAAAATTAAAAAAAAAAAATTTAATTTAGTTCTTTTGTTCCACATTGCAATTCATTGAGTTTTCAAATTCCATTACTAAAACTGTGGATATTTTTACACTGTAAAATTAAAAATTTGTTTCCATTCAGCAAATTTCTAGATAGCAAAAACATTTTTCACATTCATTTCACATTCATTCATTTTTCACATTTTTCACATTTTCACATTAACATTCATTTTTCCTATCCAATAACAATTTACGTTGAACGAAATAAACATCGAAAATAATTAATGTGTAATTACCCAATTTTTTTTACATATTTCCTTTATTATGTTGGAGAAAATGATTTTTCTGTAATATTTCATAAAGATATATAATAATGATTTGCGATCTATACAAGTAGCATATTTTTTCAGCATTAAAACTGATTTTTATTTAATGTTACTTTATTTTAAAATTCCAACGTTAGCAATTATAACAAGTTTACGAAATAAGAAAATACCCTTTTTTAAAAAATTTGAATGCATTTCTTTCAGTTACATATTTTCGTCCACTGTCAAGAAGAAATCTCATATTGAAGAGAAAATCTTCACAATTTTGAAAGATTCTAAAAATTTCAGAACTTAAAAATGATATATAATATACTGAAGCAATGAAATTTCAATTCAATATCATATTTATTTTGTGAGTAAAAGTTCAATTAATGTGAATTGTTTTTTATTTCTAGGATTGAGGGAAAAATTGAGAATATGTGCCACAAAGAAATCCCTTCAGAAGATGCGTACCAGACATAGAATTTCTCTGACAATGGATTATACTGAAATTATACGATACCCCTCAATTTCTTTTGGAAGCAACTGTCATGCCCATCAAGGTCTATCAAGCAGAATCCTTATTTTATTATATGGGCTGGGTTAGTTTTAATAACATTGATTTTTTTTATGTTTCTAATGACCAGGATACACAACACAATAACTGCGAATTGAGTGCATCATTGTTTTCATTTTGTTGAGCGTCAGTGGATCTCACGTGTGGCATGTATGCCATCGAAGAACAATGACAACCTGGAGGACTTTGTCAGAGCTGACTGTCCCAAACTGTGTATCATATGCCATCGAAGAACAATGACAACCCGGAGGACTTTGTCAGAGCTGACTGTTCAAAACTGTGTCTCATATGCCATCGAAGAACAATGACAACCTGGAGGACTTTGCCAGAGCTGACTGTCCCAAACTGTGTATCATATGCCATCGAAGAACAATGACAACCCGGAGGACTTTGTCAGAGCTGACTGTCCCCAAACTGTGTATCATATGCCATCGAAGAACAATGACAACCCGGAGGACTTTGTCAGAGCTGACTGTTCAAAACTGTGTCTCATATGCCATCGAAGAACAATGACAACCTGGAGGACTTTGCCAGAGCTGACTGTCCCAAACTGTGTATCATATGCCATCGAAGAACAATGACAACCTGGAGGACTTTGCCAGAGCTGACTGTCCCAAACTGTGTATCATATGCCATCGAAGAACAATGACAACCCGGAGGACTTTGTCAGAGCTGACTGTCCCAAACTGTGTATCATATGCCATCGAAGAACAATGACAACCCGGAGGACTTTGTCAGAGCTGACTGTTCAAAACTGTGTCTCATATGCCATCGAAGAACAATGACAACCTGGAGGACTTTGCCAGAGCTGACTGTCCCAAACTGTGTATCATATGCCATCGAAGAACAATGACAACCCGGAGGACTTTGTCAGAGCTGACTGTCCCAAACTGTGTATCATATGCCATCGAAGAACAATGACAACCCGGAGGACTTTGTCAGAGCTGACTGTCCCAAACTGTGTATCATATGCCATCGAAGAACAATGACAACCCGGAGGACTTTGCCAGAGCTGACTGTCCCAAACTGTGTATCATATGCCATCGAAGAACAATGACAACCCGGAGGACTTTGTCAGAGCTGACTGTCCCAAACTGTGTATCATATGCCATCGAAGAACAATGACAACCCGGAGGACTTTGTCAGAGCTGACTGTCCCAAACTGTGTATCATATGCCATCGAAGAACAATGACAACCCGGAGGACTTTGTCAGAGCTGACTGTTCAAAACTGTGTCTCATATGCCATCGAAGAACAATGACAACCTGGAGGACTTTGTCAGAGCTGACTGTCCAAAACTGTGTCTCATATGCTAGAAAAACCTGCGAAACTCTCCTTTGTTATCGATTAAACGTTTTATTCATGTTGCTGCTATCTCCATGGAGCTTTCGTGTTTGTGATGATAGTGACGTTGAGCAATGGACGCCACCAGGGGATTCGAACTTGGTTCTCTGACAACCAAGCCCCGAGTCTCACTATACAATGATATTTACAATGCAATGTTATTAAAAAGTTTTTCATTCAATATTGCTCATATCAATACATTCGCGAACAGATATCAAATTTCATATAAACACCTTGTTTATCTTACATTTCTCTTTTATTTTTCCTAATAAGAGGCAATGCAGTCATAATGCGTTATACTTTCATCAAAAATTCATCACCGTACTTTCCCAAAAATTTCTCTAACGGACGAGAAAATCAAAATACAGGGATTTTATTTTATACTTAAAAATAAATGAAAGCGTTCAAAATGACTAGAATGTATGCAATGTGGTAACAAGAAAAAAAGAAAAGCTTAAGTGGCATTCATGAGGGAGATTAATAAATAGATCTCACCGTAACGGCAATAATTGCATGATTCCATTTAACTAAAAACCACGTCATCAATCAATTGCAGAGAGAAGAGTGTCTCAACAAACATTTGCTTCAGTTATAGGACGCTAGTAGTAGGTGTGGGAGGAGACGGAAGTGAGATCACCAGAGAAGCGTGTGCAACCGGAAGTGACGAGGAGTCATCTTGTTAAAGGAGGGTGTTGTTAGTTCCCCTAGAAACTTTTTCCCCTGTGACAACATCGGAATGTTGTACTATAAGAGGGCAATTAACGAAGACGTTTATATCCGTATGGGTTTGGAGAGATATGAATTCCCCAAATCATGATGGTTGTACTGATAAGATAATGTAATAATTATTTCACAAAATGTGTTTAGAAAAAGGAGTTTATTTATTATAGTATTATAATTCTTTTTTACAAATTTCTTTTAATTTACAGTTAATTTTTTTTTCAAACAAAGGATTTTTTAATTTTAATTTATATATTTTGTTGCATTTTACAAAATTTATGTATTTTCATTTGTTTGAAAACGTAAAATTTTTTTTATTGGATTATTTTGCAAATTTATTTTATTATACAAATAATTATTTTCTATTTGCAAAATTTATTTGGTGAAGAAATTTATTTATTAATTTTTTTTTTTTTTTACAATTTTATTTTTTTATTTCAATTTGACTTACATTTTTTTTATTATTTTAAGAAACTTTATTTTATAAAGGAATTTATATTTATTGTTGCTTCTTTCAAATTTATTTTATTTTACGAAACTTATTTTCGTAAAAGAATTTATTTATTTTTATTTTTCGCAGAATTAATTTTTCTTGTTTAAACATTTTTAATTTTTAATTCCATTTTTTTTATTTCGATTGCATTTGTTGTATTTTACAAAATTTATTTTTGTAAAGGAATTTATTTATTTTTTAATTTATAATTTTTTCTTACTGTGATACAACATTTTTTTTTTTTTTTTCATTTCATTAGAAATTTAATTATTCAAAACTTTGTCTGGCATTTAAGGTTTTCCTTAAAAATCTCTCGCATTTCTTTTTAAATACGATATTAGTTTAAAATTTTCTACCCGATATTAAATACTACACAGCATTAGTATTGAAAGATTTAATATGTAGGTTTATTAACTTTTTGAAGATCGTATACCAGAATAGATACAACTCCGAAGAAAATGTTACGAATTTATATATATTTAACCAATTAATTATCTTCATTGAAATACAGAATTTTTTTAAACATAAATGTACTTTAATTAAAATAGGCATGAAATTTTCTTTCAACTCACTTATTTTTCTAATATTTCTTCTTTCATACTAGATTCTATTTTGATAAACCCCATAACTTCTTGCTGATACAAAATAAAATGTCTTAGCATGCATTTTTTTTTAAACATTTAGAAATAAACACAGACTATGATTTTGTAAGACAAAATAATATATTTATAAGGAATTTATACTAATTTATTTCTTAACCTATTTTATTTCAAAAATATTGTATACTTGTAATTATCTCATCATTTTCACCTACGTTATTATTTTCTTTACAGTAATACACAAAATCTTGTACTTACACGGAGAAACATTTGTTAAAATTTCCCACAAATAAATGTTCAATACTAATAACTATTACCATACTAAACTAAAGAATTTGTATAACATGAAAAGCATAAAATACACATACACACACAAATTTCAACAGAAAAACTTTCTTACAAAATCTAAATGCGTAAGCATGTTAAAGTTATGGTATCTTATTATTTTTTGAATGATTTTCTTACTTGGGGAAAAAACCCGATTGATTAGATTCTATTTACTATATTCTATTCTATTCACATCACCGTATTATATTTATAAAATTAATGTGTATATTCTTTTAACCAACTATTTTATAAAAAAATATTTTCACTGATATTTAAATTTTAACATGTATTGAATTTTCTTACTCAAAACTTTTATCATTAAAGAAAAATCTGTACGTATGTTCTTTTAAAAACACTCAACTCAAATTCTAGTATACAACCTCTTTCTTTAGAGAATGCTGATAACATGTAACTCTTGCTAATTTCAGATAAGGTAGTATTGCTTTCAAATATTGATAGCATTATGCCTATCAGTTTAGATATGCGTATTTCCAAAATAAATAATTCAACACACCTTTTATCCATTTGTAGTGTAATTTTAGATGAAGAAAAATAAAAATTATGAAATTATTATTAAATAACATATTTTTTAGTAAAGATATTTTAGATAATTTTTATTTTTTATTTTTTAACAAATTATATGTTTTTTTTTCTTCTGATAAATGAACACACACACGCGC
The DNA here is from genome assembly GCA_021605075.1 of Caerostris darwini. Classification (NCBI taxonomy): domain Eukaryota; kingdom Metazoa; phylum Arthropoda; class Arachnida; order Araneae; family Araneidae; genus Caerostris; species Caerostris darwini. The sequence goes on along the minus strand of BPLQ01015080.1, from coordinate 3,578 downwards.
ACAAATAATTTAAATATTCTTTTATTTTTATCAAAGTGAAATCCAATCATCTCGTTTTTCATATATCCGTATAGAATTTTTATGTCCTAATATTGAATTAGTCTGAAATTTTTTTTATTCATGATGTAGTTTACAGATACCTTCATTTCTTTCAATGCTAAATGAAACTCTTTCGATCCTGCTGGAAATTGTTTTCGATTTCGAAGTAAATCTACGACTAATTTTACAATATTAGTGCGAGGTAAATGTTTTCCTTTATAAACGATCTCACCATCGGGTGTCCATGATAATATGGAAGGCTTCTCTTTTATAAAGTCCAAAATATTCCTTGCGGTATTCAAACATCGAGCAGGAGCAGTTTTTAAAATTTTGGTCAGAATCAGATTTCACATCTTTTTCTTTTTCTGAACCTTCTTCTGTTCTTTCTTTTCGGGGATGATGTATTTTAACAAATTTTTGTAAAACTTGTAAATATTTCGATCGATTTGGCCGTAATTTGGCATGGGAGTCCCTCTGATGAATACATTGTGATCGACTATCAGCATTTTTGGCTGCGCCCTAAATTTGTCCCGGAAAATGCAGGATAACGGGAGAATTTGGCCAAAAATCGATTTGGCCGTAACATAAAAAGTTGCATAGGAATAATTTTTTTTGTGGGTTCCAGAGGATGTAGAGCTATGTCACGAATCGATAGGCACCATCCGCGTGTCTCTAAGAAATTATTTGTAGAAGTTACGGGCATGCGCTCGCCGAGTCCCGATTGCGCATTCGCAGATATACCCGGGGCCCATATCGGGAGAAATTAACGTGCGAGGTCCACAATGTGTATGTCGTTAAATAGCGTTTCACGCCACTAGTTAAACCCCTGAAAAGAATAGGCCTAGCAAATTTATTTCCATAGATATGGGCAAGTATGCGTTTAAGTCACAAATACACGCTCTGGGGGCTCTCCGAGCTGTTTTAAGCGATTTTAGCGTTTTAAGGGAGTAATTTTCGATCGATTTGGCTGCAATTTGGCATGGGAGTCCCTCAGATGAATACATTTCGATCGCCTATCAGCATTTTTGGCTGCGCCTAAAATTTGTCCCGGAAAATCCAGGATAACGGGAGAATTTGGCCAAAAATCGACTTGGCCATAACATAAAAAGTTACATAGGAATAATTTTTTTGATGTTTCAGAGGATGTAGGGCTACGCCACGAATCGATAGCCACCATCCGCGTGTCTCTAAGAAATTATTTGTAGAAGTTACGGGCATGCGCTCGCCGAGTCCCGATTGGGCATTCGCCGATATACCCGGGTACCATATCGGGAGAAATTAACGTGCGATTCCCACAATGTGTATGTCGTTAAATAGCATTTCACGCCACTAGTTAAACCCCTTAAAAGAATTGGCCTAGCAAATTTATTTCCATAGATATGGGCAAGTATGCGTTTAAGTCACAAATACACGCTCTGGGCGCTCTCCGAGCTGTTTTTAGCGATTTTAGCGTTTTAAGGGAGTAATTTTCGATCGATTTGGCTGAAATTTTTGCATGGGAGTCCCTCAGATGAACACATTTCGATCGCCTATCAGCATTTTTGGCTGCGCCTAAAATTTGTCCCGGAAAATCCAGGATAACGGGAGAATTTGGCCAAAAATCGACTTGGCCATAACATAAAAAGTTACATAGGAATAATTTTTTTGATGTTTCCAGAGGATGTAGGGCTACGCCACGAATCGATAGCCACCATCCGCGTGTCTCTAAGAAATTATTTGTAGAAGTTACGGGCATGCGCTCGCCGAGTCCCGATTGGGCATTCGCCGATATACCCGGGTACCATATCGGGAGAAATTAACGTGCGATTCCCACAATGTGTATGTCGTTAAATAGCGTTTCACGCCACTAGTTAAACCCCTTAAAAAGAATTGGCCTAGCAAATTTATTTCCATAGATATAAGCAAGTATGCGTTTAAGTCACAAATACACGCTCTGGGCGCTCTCCGAGCTTTTTTAGCGATTTTAGCGTTTAAAGGGAGTAATTTTCGATCGATTTGGCTGTAATTTTGCATGGGAGTCCCTCAGCCTATAGACACATTTCGATCGCCTAGCACTCGTCCTGAAAATCTTGCAGCAGGGAGAATTTACGTACCGACTTGGCCACAACACAAAAAGTTCTCCATAGGGAATAATTTGTTGATTGTTTCCAGAGGATTTAGGCTAATGCCAATGAATGATAGCCACCATCCGTGTGTTCTAAGAAATTATTTAGAAGTACGGCATGCGCTCGCCGAGCCCACCAAGTACTCTGCCGATATACCTGCACTATATCGGAGAAATTTCCAACCGCGATTTCCCACAATGTATGCCGTTAAATATATTTCACGCCACCATGTTAAAACCTCGAAAGAATTGGCCTAGCAAATTTATTTACAGATATAAGCGTGATGCTTAGTCAACAAATATCGTTTCCTGCGTTGCTTTTAGCTATTTTAGCGTTTTTAAGGGAGTATTTGACTGATTATTGAAATTTTTGCACTAGTCTCCTCAGGATGAACAATATTTTGACGCTCATCAAAAGTAATTTTTGCCGCGCCTCAGATGAACACATTTCGATAATTTGGCCAAAATCGACTTGGCCATAACATAAAAAGTTACATAGGAATAATTTTTGATGTTTCCAGAGGATGTAGGGCTACGCCACGAATCGATAGCCACCATCCGCGTGTCTCTAAGAAATTATTTGTAGAAGTTACGGGCATGCGCTCGCCGAGTCCCGATTGGGCATTCGCCGATATACCCGGGTACCATATCGGGAGAAATTAACGTGCGATTCCCACAATGTGTATGTCGTTAAATAGCATTTCACGCCACTAGTTAAACCCCTTAAAAGAATTGGCCTAGCAAATTTATTTCCATAGATATAAGCAAGTATGCGTTTAAGTCACAAATACACGCTCTGGGCGCTCTCCGAGCTGTTTTTAGCGATTTTAGCGTTTTAAGGGAGTAATTTTCGATCGATTTGGCTGAAATTTTGCATGGGAGTCCCTCAGATGAACACATTTCGATCGCCTATCAGCATTTTTGGCTGCGCCTAAAATTTGTCCCGGAAAATCCAGGATAAGGGGAGAATTTGGCCAAAAATCGACTTGGCCATAACATAAAAAGTTACATAGGAATAATTTTTTTGATGTTTCCAGAGGATGTAGGGCTACGCCACGAATCGATAGCCACCATCCGCGTGTCTCTAAGAAATTATTTGTAGAAGTTACGGGCATGCGCTCGCCGAGTCCCGATTGGGCATTCGCCGATATACCCGGGTACCATATCGGGAGAAATTAACGTGCGAGGCCCACAATGTGTATGTCGTTAAATAGCATTTCACGCCACTAGTTAAACCCTTGAAATTTTGCATGGGAGTCCCTCAGATGAACACATTTCGATCGCCTATCAGCATTTTTTGGCTGCGCCTAAAATTTGTCCCGGAAAATCCAGGATAAGGGGAGAATTTGGCCAAAAATCGACTTGGCCATAACATAAAAAGTTACATAGGAATAATTTTTTTGATGTTTCCAGAGGATGTAGGGGCTACGCCACG